>OZ019969.1:38604430-39204430 GCA_963970395.1 Ephialtes manifestator | reverse complement strand
TCAATCAAAAAATACTTTCATGACTGAATGATTAAGAACTTTTAAATTATTTATTTATATTTTTTTATATTGATTTATTTGTTGGAAAATAATTAATCAATATAAAAAAAATCAATCAAAATCCATCAAAATCAATCAAAAAATACTTTCATGACTGAATGATTAAGAATTAATTGAATTATTTATTTATATTTTTTTATATTGATTTATTTGTTGGAAAATAATAAATCAATATAAAAAAATCCATCAAAATCAATCAAAAAATACTTTCATGACTGAATGATTAAGAATTAATTGAATTATTTATTTATATTTTTTTATATTGATTTATTTGTTGGAAAATAAAACATCTTTTGGAATTCAATGGACATTTTTTAGGGATTGAGTAAATTTATTAAAAATACTTTCATGACTAAATGATTAAAAATTATTTAATTTATTTATTTATATTGATTTATGTGTTGGAAAATAACGCAACTGTTTTAATTCAATGCACAGTTTTTTAGGGATTGAGTAAATGTATTAAAAATAGTTTGATGACTTAGTGACTAAGAATTATTTAAGTTATTTGTTTATATTGATTTATTTGTTGGAAAATAAAACACCTTTTGGAATTCAATGCACGCTTTTTTAGCGAATAATGAGGTAAAAATAAAAATGTTGAAATATAATATAAAAATGTAATAAATTTTAATTTGTCATTTTTTTTTTAGCTTCGGGCTCATTTTATATATAATATAAGGCAAATTAGAGCGTTAGTTAAATATACGCAATTACCTGTTTAATTTTTAGACTCAGTTTTTTCCTTCTGTGTTTCGCGTCTACAGATTCAGTGATATTTTTTTTTTACTATCCTTCCACAAAACGAAAAATGGCGCACAATTGAATATTTACTATGCGTGGCATTTTTTTTTTCATTTATCCGTTATTATTTTGTTAATCGGAAATTTTTTTATTTTTATATAATATAATATTATATATATATATATATATTATATATATTTATAATCTATCTCTCTATATTATAGAAGATCTCGCCGCCGCTGCCGCCGCCGTGTCAAGAATCGAGGGACTTAGAATAATTCGGACTCAGGGCTTGGGGGGGGGCACCCTTCGGGGGGGGGGGGGGGGGGGGGGCACCCTTCGGGGGGGGGGGCACCCTTCGGGGGGGGGGGGCACCCTTCGGGGGGGGGGCACCCTTCGGGGGGGGGCACCCTTCGGAGGTGGCATCCTTGGGTGGGGGGCGATTGCGAGCGCGCGCAGCGCGCGAGCCACAATAAAATCCTAGTATATATATATTTATATATATATAATAATAATAATAATGTATATATATTTATATATTATATATTATATATATAATATACGTGGAATTTTTTTTCATTTATCCGTTATTATTTTGTTAATCGGAGATTTATTTATTTTTCGTTATTATTACCGACATTAATGTGGAATAAAATCAAATGCATATTTTTATTTTCGGTCTCTGAATAAAAACTAGAGTTACAACATCTGCTGTTTGCAGTTGTTAATTAAATAAATTGCAGTGTTGTTATTCGAAAAAAAAAAAAAAAAAAAAAAAAAAAAAAAAATGAACAGAAATGTTGACAGACAACGACGGTAATTACCACAGAGTTACATGTTTTTTTTTCATTCTGCATGTATTTCAATGTTTCTCTTTCGACGCCGGCGGTTGAGTGCAAAGAAGCAAACTCGAGTTATATATTAATGTGCAGACGAAAGAGAAATAACTAGAGAAATATGTTGCCTTGTAAATATAAGCGATGCATGTGTGTAGAATTACATGTACCAACTTGGAAGCGAATGCGTGGGTGTCCGGACCGAAATAACCGGTAAGAATAAAAAAATAAAAAAATCTACTACGACAAATTCAAATTCTCTTTCACGCCCGCAACGAAGTTGGATCCTCTTGGGCTTAAGGGCTCTTTTGCTCCAACTTACTCATATGTTTTTCGTTCTGGCTTTCTCGATTTGCTCTTTTTTCGACATTCGTCTTTCGGCGCGCCAACATCAGATGGCACATTAAAATCCTACAGCTATATTACAAAATCGTATAACTCATTTCACTTCTAATTCTGCACGAGAGTTTTAACTCTCGCATTTATTTCCCAATAAGTAATTTACAATTTATTTTATTGAACACTATTGTATTGGAACGAACGTTTTTTTTTTTCAATTGTCGAAAACGGATATTTTTTAATTAATGGAGAATTCATTAAAAATCATATGAAGTCGGAAAAGTCAAAGAATGTATTTAATATGAAGGACATTTTATTTTCATTGCATTACCAATTGATGAAAAAAGTTATGCTTTCACCAATTTATAAAAAATTTATTATGAAAAAAATATTATGCGTTTTTCGCAGATTTTTTTAAACTCTGCGATGGCAAAATTTTTTGTTTTTTTTTTAAATTTACAATATTTATATCGTTAATCATATTCGATTAATGTCATTAATTTACTGCTAAATATTGTTCAAGATTCGATATTTTTTTTTATTAAACTTTCCAAATACGTAGTAATTAAATTTACCAAAACTTAGCATTGCATATTAGAATAAATGCATAGCGTATTCATTGCAAAATGAATAAAACGCAGACGGTATAACCCGAGCTCATAATTCACCTAACTCCATGCGAGAAAGCAAAGAGAAAAAAAGATATATCCTCGTCGTTGCGTGAACAAGGTAGAAGAAACTACGGGAGAAATTTGAGCTCTTTTTGTACAAAGTTCCGGAAACTTTGAACCCGTTCGTGAATTGGCGAGAAATATATAGGTATATTGTGAAGAGTGGGGCAAAATGGCAACGCGGGGCATAATGGCACAGCAGCATAAATATTTTTTTTAAAATTATAAAACGCCAAATTTTTCACCCTTTTCACTCGAATTTTGAGTTATCGACAATTTGTTTAAACAAATTATTAAAAGGCATATTATTGAAATCTAAAAACAAATTCTAAAATACATTTTTTCGAAGCCGAAGTGAGCCAATGATTCCATCGATTTCTACACTGAGAGAAAATTATGGTATTAGTAACAAAAAAGTGGCAACTATTCATTTTTAGTTCGTGCGACCAATTTTTTAATAGTTGTCATAACTATCAAATAGTTACTATAATTACCAAATAGTTACCATAACTATTTCCATAGTATTTTAGTTATTTTCATAGTATTTTCATAGTAACTATGAAAATAGTTGCATGGGCTAAAAATTAATAATTGTCACTTTATAATTGACTGTACAACTACGATTTCTCTGAGTGTAAAATAATCGATTGGTTGTGCCAACTCATTTTTTGGTTATGGCAACTAATCTTTTCTTTCTGTGAAGGTGTGACATTATAATCCTGTTCCATCGTGCCCCATACACCGAGAGAAAAAGTTTCATTGATTCACGGAAATCTTTGCCAATGAAATGAAATACTTGAATTTCAATACTATCTTTTCTTTGAATGATCTCAAACTCGATGAAAAGTAGTGACATTGATTCGAAGAAACATTTCTTTAAACCGATGAACCTTTTTCATTGATTTCAAAGATATCGCCTCTGATTCATTGAAACCTTCTTTTTACCACCTCAAAATTTCGAAACCTATTTTTTCCTGAAGTACGCGGCAGATAAAGCTCAAATTTTGTGAGGATGTAAGGAAGTATGGCAGAAATAGGCTAAGCTTCTGGCTCCTCGAAACTCGAAGCCGTTCGTTCGGGAGAACCGGAAAACAAAAAAGTGAGGTTAGGTGCGAGAGAGATTAATGAAAACCCGCGTAGAGAAAAAGAATCTTGTGAAGAATCTTTTAAAGAATCTTAAAAAAAGTCTTGAAAGAATCTTTGAACGAATCTTGAAAAGAATCACGTATAGGATCCGGAGCAAGATTCTTTCCAGGATTCTTTTAAAGATTCTTTCTATCCGAAAGCGTTCTGAGAATCTTTCAAAGAATCTTCGAAAGAATCTTGAAAAGCGCTTCGCTCGGGAGGCAAACCTCACACTCGTCGCAATCGCCAACTTTCGGCCCTTGTTGCACAATATACTATTGCTTGATTCCTCTGAAGAATTTCATTAAGATTTTTTCAACGATTTTTCTGTTTAATGGACGAAATCTTTTCACGATTCTCTTAAAGACGCTTTTTAAGATTCTTTCGACGATTCTTTGAAAGATTCTCAGAACGCTTTTGGATAGAAAGAATCTTTAAAAGAATCCTGGAAAGAATCTTGCTCCGCATCCTATACGTGATTCTTTTCAAAATTCCTTTAAAGATTCTTTCAAGACTTTTTTTAAGATTCTCTTAAAGATTCTTTGAAAGATTCTCAGAACGCTTTCGGATAGAAAGAATCTTTAAAAGAATCCTGGAAAGAATCTTGCTCCGGATCCTATACGTGATTCTTTTCAAGATTCCTTTAAAGATTCTTTCAAGACGTTTTTTTAAGATTCTCTTAAAGACGCTTTTCAAGATTCTTTCGAAGATTCTTTGAACGATTCTCAGAACGCTTTCGGATAGAAAGAATCTTTAAAAGAATCCTGGAAAGAATCTTGCTCCGAATCCTATACGTGATTCTTTTCAAGATTCCTTTAAAGATTCTTTCAAGACGTTTTTTTAAGATTCTCTTAAAGACGCTTTTCAAGATTCTTTCGAAGATTCTTTGAAAGATTCTCAGAACGTTTTCGGATCGAAAGAATCTTTAAAAGAATCCTGGAAAGAATCTTGCCCCGGATCCTATACGTGATTCTTTTCAAGATTCCTTTAAAGATTCTTTCAAGACGTTTTTTAAAGATTCTCTTAAAGACGCTTTTCAAGATTCTTTGGAAGATTCTTTGAAAGATTCTCAGAACGCTTTCGGATATAAAGAATCTTTAAAAGAATCCTGGAAAGAATCTTGCTCCGGATCCTATACGTGATTCTTTTCAAGATTCCTTTACAGATTCTTTCAAGACTTTTTTTAAAGATTCTCTTAAAGACGCTTTTCAAGATTCTTTGGAAGATTCTTTGAAAGATTCTCAGAACGTTTTCGGATAGAAAGAATCTGTAAAAGAATCCTGGAAAGAATCTTGCTCCGGATCCTATACGTGATTCTTTTCAAGATTCCTTTAAAGATTCTTTCAAGACGTTTTTTTAAGATTCTCTTAAAGACGCTTTTCAAGATTCTTTCGAAGATTCTTTGAACGATTCTCAGAACGCTTTCGGATAGAAAGAATCTTTAAAAGAATCCTGGAAAGAATCTTGCTCCGGATCCTATACGTGATTCTTTTCAAGATTCCTTTAAAGATTCTTTCAAGACTTTTTTTAAGATTCTTTAAAAGATGCTTCTTTTTACAAGATTCTTTTTTTCTACGCGTGAACGTTTCTTTGAACCAATGAAAACGTCTCTTTAAAACAATGAAACTGTTTCTTTATTATATGCTCACTAAGTAAATCTTTATTTACAGAGAATGAAAATGTTCTCTTTGAAATTCAAATGCACTATTCATTGAAATCAAAGAAATCTTTAAAAATTCTTTCAAAGATTCTTTCAAGACTTTTTTTAAGATTCCCTTAAAGACGCTGTTCAAGATTCTTTGAAAGATTTTCAGAACGTTTTCGGATAGAAAGAATCTTTAAAAGAATCCTGGAAAGAATCTTGCTCCGGATCCTATACGTGATTCTTTTCAAGATTCCTTTAAAGATTCTTCACAAGATTCTTTTTTTCTACGCGGGAACAATTCTTTGAACCAATGAAAACGTCTCTTTAAAACAATGAAACTGTTTCTTAATTATATGCTCACTAAGTAAATCTTTATTTACAGCCAATGAAATGTTCCCTTTCAAATTCAAATGCACTATTTCATTGAAATCAAAGAAACATTTCGTTGAAATCAATGAAAAAAAATCAATCCACCCATTTCTTTGGCGTCAATGAAATCTTTTCTCTCGGTGTATCCATTATACCCCATATTGCCATTTTGCCCCGCTCTTCCCTATATAGTATGACCAGTATGAAATAATAATCAGTCGAGAGGAGTCCCCGCGGGTCTATTGCGGACCAGACGACTAGCGTACGACTATTAAGTGTGTCGGGTCACACACACCAGCAAAACTCTTCGTACTTTGTGTGTGTATATTTTCTTTTTTTCTTTTTTCACATTGCCACTACGCCACGGGAAGCTTTTGCGTCTTCAGCATTTTCGTTTTGTACGGATTCCTCGTCGAGACTGCATTCAGGTGTATACATATATATATATATGTATATAAATATGTGTGTGCGCGCCAATAACGTATTTACGAAATCGATTGGTGGTATATGGCACGCACAGTATGTGCACATTGAGTAATGAGTGCGCGCTTCGATTCGAACGATGTGCTCACGAGATTGCAAAACTCCGAAACATTGATGTGACGATACATTTAAAAAACGGGTCATCGGACGTAGACTCAAACGACTGATGCTTTGTTTGTCCCTTTCTCTCTCTCTCTCTCTTGCTTTTATTCACTCTTTGTACTAATACGTGGACTGAAATGCGCCCCCCGAGGATTTGTTTGCGTTGCAGCGCTTTCGTAAAGTCTTCTTTCAGTCTTTCATTCATTTCTGGGGATTAAATTAATACTTTTTTTTTTTCGTCGTCAATATGGTACACGGTATTTATTCAATTAAAATGTATTTTTAATATTTTTTGTATAAGATAATTTATGTACTGAAATTATAATTGGGTGGGAGTCAAAATAGCGAATGGCTAAAATAACGAATTTCAAAATAAGGAACGTCTAAATATAGAATGGCCATTATTATGAAATTCACTATTGTAGCCATTTGCTATTTTGACTATTCGCTGTTTTGATTGCATTTTAATAAGATGGGGGTCGAAATAACGAATGGCTGAAATAGCGAATTTCATAATTCGCTATTTTAGCCATTCGCTATTTTGGTTGCATTTTAATAAGATGGGGGTCGAAATAGCGAATGGCTATAAAAATAAAATTAAAAATTTAAAAAAAACTCCCGACTTAAAAAAAAACTATATAAAAAAAATTTGATTTTATAAATTCAATATTCATAAAAATTAATCTGAAAAGGATAAAATAATTTCCGGTATCGTTTTAGTGAACAAATCATTTGAATAATAATAATTTATTTACTGCTGTCAATACAGTCCGGAGACGTCTTCTTCTGGGTTGGCAAATGTCCTTATTGTATATAATCATTCTTTTCTATAAGTGTCCAGACGCCAGCGCGTCTCTTGATAGGCAATAGATGATTACGATATTTGAGGGACGTCTCCCGACAGTATTGACAGCAGTAAATAAATTATTATTATTCAAATGATTTGTTCACTAAAACGATACCGGAAATTATTTTATCCTTTTCAGATTAATTTTTATGAATATTGAATTTATAAAATCAAATTTTTTTTATATAGTTTTTTTTTAAGTCGGGAGTTTTTTTAAAATTTTTAATTTTATTTTTATTTCATACTTTTTAAAGTTCATCCTTAGGTGAATATGTACATTTACATGACAGCAGACCAGGAATGAGGTAATGGCTAGACGTGTAAGATATAAAAAAATATTTTCAAACGGGCTTTTTGAAAAAACACTCTTACCTCAGCGAGTTAGTAACTTATTGTACCGAAATATGTCTAATAACCATCTTATTCACTGTCAGAATTGATGTACCAAATTTGGTTAAACCATTTATTGTGAATTCGGAGAAAAGTGGCGAAATACATTAATAGTACACAGCAGACGATGGATTTGCTTGAGATGACTAATGGCGGTAAAATCAATATTTTCAAACAGGTTTTTCAAAAAATACTTGTAATTCAGCGAATTAATAATTTATCGTACCGAAATATGTCTTAGAACCATCTTTATCACTGTCAGAATCCATGTGCCAAATTTGGTCAAGCCATTTGTTGTGGTTTCGGAGAAAACTGGCGACAAAGAAATCCGAATCGATCAGCTGATCACCGTGAAACGCATAACACCCGTCTTTTTGCCCGGCGGGCAGTCGGGAGTAAAAATAACGAATTTCAAAATAAGGAACGTCTAAATATAGAATGGATATTATTATGAAATTCACTATTTTAGCCATTTTCTATTTTGACTATTCGCTGTTTTGATTGCATTTTAATAAGATGGGGGTCGAAATAACGAATGGCTGAAATAGCGAATTTCATAATTCGCTATTTTAACCATTCGCTATTTTGGTTGCATTTTAATAAGATGGGGGTCGAAATAGCGAATAGCTGAAAAAATAGCGAATTTCATAATTCGCTATTTTGGTCATTCGCTATTTTGAACTTCACCCTTATAATTTTATAGTATTATGATAATTTACGTATTTTTGTAAATTGTTTGTTATTATGGAATTTTTTTAAATTTCACGTTTCTGCAATAATTATGATTTGTTTAGATGAAATTTTTTTTTTCTATAAATTATAATATTTGATGGGCTTAATTTGCGTCGATATTGCAGAAATTTCAAGTGGAAATTGCGACAACGAAAATAACAATTTTTAGTTTTTATTTTGAAATTTTTAATCTCTAATAATTATAAAATTAAGACGATGATTCGATTCGCTGTATAATTATGATTTCATAATAATATGTAGCGATTATTATGCAATGTGTAAACTTTTGAATAGCTGCAACAATTATTAATATTATTTAATAAAATTTCATTGTATTTCATAAAAAAATATTATTAATGCGTTACGAAACTAAAGAAGTTCAGTGCTCTTCTATTTTTTCTACTGTTTCTTCCAATATTTAAGCGAAAGTTAGTATTTTTTCCAGTTACTCAAATGTTTACACTCCATTTCATAATCGCTACAGGTTATTATTATGAAATCATAATTGTAGAGCGAATCGAATCATCATTTTTATTTTTATAAGTATTAAGGATTGTGTATCGCATTGCCATTTTTTAAATTAGTCTAATAAGAGACTTACAAATATTTTTATAATATAAAAAGATAATTACAACAACAAAAAACTGTATTGCTTAGAAAAATTGATGAGAATTATCAAAAACTTGGTTAAAAATGTTACCAAAAAAAAACACTAACAAATTATTGGTTAACATAACCAAGTAATTATTTAATTAATTTTTTAATTAATTTTTTAATTAATTTTTTAATTAATTTTTAATTAATTTAGTAAGACAACCAAGTATTTAGTACGACTAACAAATAATTTGGTTGCGTCTACCAAATTTTTCTTGGTACAATTTTTAACCAAGCCATTTTTTAACAATTGTAAAAAAATGTATTTGAAATTTAATGTACTTTAACTGGAATTTTTTATGTATAAACAAGTATATTAAATTTAATATACAAGCGTAATGTAAAATGTGTACAATGTACTTTAATTTTACAGTAAAACTACTTGAATTTTAATAATATTCTTTAATTTTACTGGAAAATTACATAAATTTTATACCACAATTGTATATTAAATTTCGATCACGAGTTTATGCATAAAAATTTCCAGTCTTTTCTATCCATATACTGATTCAAGGGAAGAACTAATTGTCCCACTTATTGTATCTCTATTTATAGTGTTCCATTTGTTTGTCATGAATTGAGAGCAGAATAATAACCATAAGACGTATCAGACACAAAAACACACAATACTATCATATTACGAGAGAAAACTGCTTTGTCTGCTATTGTATGTGAATCTTACGGTGTCTCCAAACACGTAGCTTAATTTCTATTATACTTCAACGAAGCATTTTTCCCTACTTACGTCTTGACACACATTTCATACTTTTTCTCTATTACGACACGGATTAAGATATATGGGGCATTCGACCTGGTTTCGACCTGAGTCTAACCCTTTGACCCTTCCGATTGCAGCCGCAATTTTTTTATATGATTGACATAACTCCGAAAAGCACAAATTAATTTTTTTCATTTTTTTTTACATTTTGAATTATCTACGATTTGTTTTAAAAAATTATTAAAAGACACATTTTAAAAATCTGAAAAAAATCGACAATACCTTTTTTTGAAATAAAAAAATGTCGGTTACCAAGCAAAAGTGGGCCGAGATTCAATTAAAAAATTTGAATAAATTCTGAAAAATACTCTGTTGAATATAAAAATTTTCTAGATTAGAGTCAAAGTTGGGAAGATCTTTTTTCATATTGTTTTTAAGCTTTTTTGATTTAAAAAATAATAAAAAAATAGAAAAAAAATCGATCTTCATAGTATTTTTCAGAATTTTTTCAGATTTTCAAATTATAGCGTGCTGGAATAGTCTTAATTCATAAAAATCTGGAAAATAGAAAAAAATCTGAAAAATTCTTAAAAAAGCCCGAGTTTACATAAATAAACGTTTGACCAGTCGCCTGTACTAGATTATTTTTTTCTAATTTTTTAAATAAAAAAAGCTTAAAAACTATGAGAAGAAATATCTTGCCCACTTTGGCTTTAATCTCGAAAATAGAAAATTTTCATATTCAACAAAGCATTTTTCAGAATTTTTTCAGATTTTTAAGTTATGGCATTCGATATGTCACTTTAAAAAAGATATTGAAAAAAAATTTGCATAGAAAAAAATTTCATATTCAACAAAACATTTATCAGAATTTTTTCAGATTTTTAAATTATGGCATTCGATATGTCACTTTAAAAAAGAAATTGAAAAAAAATTTGCATTGAAAAAAATTTCATATTCAACAAAGCATTTTTCAGAATTTTTTCAGATTTTTAAATTATGGCATTCGATATGTCACTTTAAAAAAGAAATTGAAAAAAAATTTGCATAGAAAAAAATTTCATATTCAACAAAGCATTTTTCAGAATTTTTTCAGATTTTTAAATTATGGTATTCGATATGTCACTTTAAAAAAATATTTGCATAGAAAGAATTTTGATATTCAACAAAGTATTTTTCAGAATTTTTTCATATTTTTAAATTATGGTATTCAATATGTCACTTTAAAAAAATATTTGCATAGAAAGAATTTTGATATTCAACAAAGTACTTTTCAGAATTTTTTCAGATTTTTAGTTTATGGCATTCGATATATCACTTAAAAAAAAAAATAATAAAAAATTTGCATAGAAAAAATAAAAATAAAAAATTTGGTGCATTTGAGGGTCTAACCAAACCTACAAAAAATTACGAGCCAAATCGGGGAGGTCGAGACCCATGAGGTGGAATCGGGATGGAATGCCCCATATATAGGATCTAGGTAGAAGAAAAGAAGACACTACATATTGAGGACATATACAGCACTGTGGAATTATAGACGTACGCGAGACTTTGGACAATATGAATAATGTATTCTGGCAGCTTTTTCACGGTACATGCGGTTCGAGCGTAGTTGTATTGCAGCAGAAAACCCACAAGCATCACCACCAAGAGATTTCGTTCCGGGACACAAGATCTCTCGGTGGGAGCACAGTGTTTATTCATAACGGAGTGGTTGGCGCTCGGGCTCTTGATGCAACGACTGAGACAGACGAACAACCTTCGCCTCTGTGCATGGCAATGTTGATCTAACAGCGAAGACGTAGCGTCGAATCTAAAGAACTCGCTGAATCATTTGCCCGATGCTTTCTCGATTAGGACGTTTCAGTGCATATCGATTGTCAGATTCCTTTGCGCTTGGAGCTTGGGTTGCTACAATTCGTCATGGAGAAATTTACACACGTAAGAGAAATCATATTTTCTTTGCAAAATAAAACAAGGATGCAAAGTAGAACCTTGCACATTGCTTCCTCATTATTTTTCGCGTTTTACAAAGCTACCTCTATGAGAAACGTATGTTATTCAATTTTTGGCTTCCTCATAGAGGGAGCTTTGTAAAACGCAAAAAATAATGAGGAAGCAATGTGCAAGGTTCTACTTTGCATCCTTGTTTTAATTAGATAAATATACATGTTATGGATTCGCTTTTTCTATTTCGTTATTACGTTATTTCGTGATTATTAGAGCGTTTCCGAAAGTGAATGTGATAATGTATATTTTAAAAAATAATTCAACATTCCATAAAATCAAAAATTTCATACCGTTCGTCACTAAATTATACATATATAATGGCTGAATATTGTTTCATTTATATACAAAATTTGAGCTCGCTATCTTAAGTTTTGCAAAAGTTACGATAGAGCGATAATGTCAATTTTTGGAACAATTCTAAACATCATAAAATTTTAACGGTTCAACCGATCTTAACCAAATTCAATAGCGATCACCGGCGTATGAAAGCTCATATTCATACCAATTTTAAGATCAATATCTCGAAAATTGAAAGAGTTATCGCGTAAACAGACGTTTTTCAAAAAATTAAAAAACGCGTAATAATTTCACGATGAAGTGGATTTTAACAAAAATCTGTACGAACGATGAGGCTTGATCCCTCTATCTATGGTCCAAATTTCAGTTTGATATCTCAAGGCATTCCCGAGTTATAAAGGTTTACATTTTTCGATCGTGTAACATACACACACACACACACACACACACACACATACAGACATTTTTTCTAAATCATTTTTCTCGACGTTTTGGCCCATTCTGCGTGTATTGACATGAAAATTTCGAAAAAAAAAATTTTCATGATAACAAAGCTTCCTCTATGAGGAAGCAAAAAAGAAATTTCCATTTTGCTTTCTCATAGAGGAAGCTTTGTTTTCGTGAAAAAATTTTTTTTCGAGATTTTCATGTCAGTATGCTTAAAATTGTCTAAAACGTCGAGAAAAATGATTTAGAAAAAATGTATGTATGGATGTGTGTGTGTGTGTGTGTATGTGTGTGTGTGAACGGCATTCAAAATTCAAACTTGCATATCTCAAGAACGGCTTTAACATTCGGTCTAAAATTTGGCACGCATGTGCGGCAGGTATATGCCATTGCTTGTGATAATTTTCAAAAAAATTCAAAAATATGTTTAAATTTTATTTAACTTTGCAATTTTCGAAAAATGTCTGTACGCGCTCTAGCTCCCGCAGATTTTTAGCTATAGAGCTAAATAATTTTTTATACATAAAGCAGCCTTAAAGAAGGATCGGTATTGAATTGGGGGCGAATCTACAAATAGGTTCCGTTTTTATGAGATTTTGAATTTTTCAAAAAATTTACGTTTTGCTCTAACTCCTGTAAAATCTCACGAAATCAACTGATATTTTCTACAGATGAAGAATAACATGCAATGCTGCTATGTACCAAATTTGGTGATGATCGGTAAAGGGGTTCGGATTATATAGGATTTTGAATTTTTTGAAAAATTTATGTTTTGCTCTAACTCACGTTAAACATTAACAAATCAGCTGAAATTTTATACAGACAATAAATAATACTCAGCGCTGCTACGTACAAAATTTGGTAATGATCGGTAAAGCGATTAAGATTTTACGTGATTTTGAAATTTTGAAAAAATGAAAAGTAACGAAATAAGTTGCAAAGTTCAACTTCGTACATTCCTTTGTCAGTAATTTACATTTTTCACAAAGCTTCCGCTATGAGGAAGCCAAAATTAGTAAATAAGCTTCATAGAGATCGCTTTGTGAAAAAAAAAAATAAAATAATGAGGAAGCAATGTGCAAAGTTCAACTTTGCAACTTTTTCACAAAGCCACACTGTTAAAAATATTTTGAAAATTAATATACGAGACATTCTTTGTCAACTGGGCCACTTTTTTCGGTCGACCTCCCGGATATTTTTCTAAATTTGTCAGTTTGTTGTAGTACTTGAGATGAGTGTTTGTGATTTTTTTCAGATTTTTAAAGGGCGCCGTTCAGGATTTACGTTTTTTTTAAATATCACTATATCTCAGAAAATATTAGACTCTCAAAAAATTCTTAAGAACATTAAATTTTTCATTTTCCATCTACTTTCGAGTGATGTCAAAATCACAATTTTTCCAACGGAGGAAAGTCAATTTTTCGCAAAAAAAATAAATAAATAATTTTTTTTAACGAAAAAAGCATGTTTGATTCTGGTATTAATTTTATAAGGTCTTTCGCATTGTATGAAGATTCTGAGAAAAAAATTTCAAAGTGGCACCTCCAATTCTTAGGCAGTAAAAAATTGAAAAACAAAATAAAAAAAACTAATACATTTTTTACTGCCTAAGAATCTAATATTTTCTGAGATATAGTGATATTTAAAAAAAACGTAAATCCTGAAGGGTGCCCTTTAAAAATCTGAAAAAAATCACAAACACCCATCTCAAATAGTACAACAAACTGACAAATTTAGAAAAATATCCGGAAGGTCGACCGAAAAAAGTGGCCCAGTTGATAAAGAAATTTTATTTATTTTTAAATTAAGAACTTAAATTTTATATATCTTTATTTATTTAATTATATTAAATTTATATTTAAATTTTATTTAATATACAAATATGTTACAGAAAACCAATAATTATATAATAACCACAATTTTTATGAAGTCTTTAGTACACTGTATATTAATTTTACAATTTTTTTTTATATATTAATTAATATTAGTATATTAAATTAAATATACGCAAAAAAACTTCCAACACTTTATATTAATTTTCATACAAAAATTTCTAACAGTGATGTAGAAATTAAGACACGAAAGGAAAATTATATTTTGTCGGCAAGTAAAAAAAAAAATAAATAAATAAAAAGTTTGATAATTAAAGTTCCATGTAATTATTAAAGTTGATTTTTTTTGTACTACCTTTTTTCAAGAATAATATTAGATGGATCTTTGTGAGGTTGTGAATGAAATTTATACGATATTTATACTCTACAATGGAGCATTGTATTATGCACTCTCACTCAGAGGGTAACTCATTTGTACTCAACTCAAACGTTCTTTAATGTTACGCTAGATTGAAACTACTAATTCCTATCATGACTTGGCCAGTTATATTTAGACCCAACACGATGCTCGTCGTAATAGACAATTAGCTCGGCTGTTATAGACAATTGATAATCGGTTGATGTAGCATCTATTTTCAATTATATATAGGCGATTCCAAGTCAATTCGACGAACGACTTCATATTTTTAATTGGATTTATTCCTATTTTATTTAAAAAAAATACTTTGTCGTTTCAGCTTTGTTAATGTTAAAAGTGAAAATAAATACACCGTTACAAAAGAATTTGAAAAAAAAAAAATTTCAAAAAAATTGAATTTTTTTATTCTTCGTAAATTGTAGAATAATTTGTTCTTCCACATTTTAATGCACACTGAAACTATACATGTTTAATTTGAAGAAGGAAATATAATTTTTTCATTTTTTTAAATAATCTTATTAATAATTAAATCACTCAATCGCCAGAAAAAGATTTGAATAATATTTTTTTTTTTCAAATTGAACATATAGTTTCAGTATGCATTAATATGTGGAAAAAAAATTATTCATTTATTCTACAAATTTCCGAGAATATATCAACGCCATTTTTCATTGAATTCATCGAAAAAAGAAAACGTCAAAAATATTTCTTTGATTTTTCGGTTTTGAAATGCAGCGAAAAAAAAATCATTATTTTTGAGACCTTTCCAATTTTTTTCGTTGGAGTATTTTTTTCACTTTTAAAATTGATCGAACCGACAAGTTATTTAAAAAAATATGAAGGGAAAAATAAAAAATGTATCGATTTGGCTTGGAATCACCCATATATAATTAAATATATTTAATATCTATGATGTCCAAAAGCAACGATTAATTAATCAACAAATTAGAAAATTCTTTGAGAAAAAGGATCATCGATTTGGCTTGGAATCACCCATATATAATTAAACATATTTAATATCTATGATGTCCAAAAGCAACGATTAATTAATCAACAAATTAGAAAATTCTTTGGGAAAAAGTATCATCGATTTGACTTGGAATCACCCATATATAATTAAATATATTTAATTTCTATGATGTCCAAAAGCAACGATTAATTAATCAACAAAATAGAAAATTCTTTGGAAAAAAGAATCATCGATTTGGCTTGGAATCCCCCATATATAATTCAATATATTTAATATCTGTGATGTCCAAAAGCAACAATTAATTAATCAACAAATTAGAAAATTCTTTGGGAAAAAGTATCATCGATTTGGCTTGGAATCACCCATATATAATTCAATATATTTAATATCTATGACGTCCAAAAGCAACGATTAATTAATCAACAAAATAAAAAATTCTTTGGGAAAAAGAATCATCGATTTGGATTGGAATTACCCATATATAATTAAATATATTTAATATCTATGATGTCCAAAAGCAACGATTAATTAATCAACAAAATAGAAAATTCTTTGGGAAAAAGAATCATCGATTTGGCTTGGAATCACCCATATATAATTAAATATATTTAATATCTATGATGTCCAAAAGCAACGATTAATTAATCAACAAAATAGAAAATTCTTTGGGAAAAAGATTCATCGATTTGGCTTGGAATCCCCCATATATAATTAAATATATTTAATATCTGTGATGTCCAAAAGCAACGATTAATTAATCAACAAAATAGAAAATTCTTTGGGAAAAAGAATCATCGATTTGGCTTGGAATCACCCATATATAATTAAATATATTTAATATCTATGATGTCCAAAAGCAACGATTAATTAATCAACAAAATAGAAAATTCTTTGGGAAAAAGAATCATCGATTTGGCTTGGAATCACCCATATATAATTAAATATATTTAATATCTATGATGTCCAAAAGCAACGATTAATTAATCAACAAAATTAAAAATTCTTTGGGAAAAAGAATCATCGATTTGGCTTGGAATCACCCATATATAATTAAATATATTTAATATCTATGATGTCCAAAAGCAACGATTTATTAATCAACAAAATAGAAAATTCTTTGGGAAAAAGTATCATCGATTTGACTCGGAATCACCCATACATAATTAAATATATTTAACATCTGTGATGTCCAAAAGCAACGATTAATTAATCAACAAAATAGAAAATTCTTTGGGAAAAAGAATCATCGATTTGGCTTGGAATCACCCATATATAATTAAATATATTTAATATCTATGATATCCAAAAGCAAAGATTAATTAATCAACAAAATAGAAAATTCTTTGGGAAAAAGAATCATCGATTTGGCTTGGAATCCCCCATATATAATTAAATATATTTAATATCTGTGATATCCAAAAGTAACGATTAATTAATCAACAAAATAGAAAATTCTTTGGGAAAAAGAATCATCGATTTGGCTTGGAATCCCCCATATATAATTAAATATATTTAATATCTATGATGTCCAAAAGCAACGATTAATTAATCAACAAATTAGAAAATTCTTTGAGAAAAAGGATCATCGATTTGGCTTGGAATCCCCCATATATAATTAAATATATTTAGTATCTGTGATGTCCAAAAGCAACACTTAATTAAACAACAAAATAGAAAATTCTCTCTGGGAAAAAGTACATCTAGGATTAAATTCATAATCCAATTTCAACGTACACAGAGTTGAAAAGAATCCCGGATACTTATGTCCGTCAATGGTTCAACTAATTGGCAAAATATGTCAGTTAGAGGGAGTAATTGGTCGTCCGAGTCGTCGACAATTTAATTGCGGTGCTTGGATACACCGTTCTATGTATATAATTCGCTTGACAACATATTTAGTGGCTACAAGAATCCTTCGCTCACAAACCGGTATCGCAGGTTGCATCTACATACGGGTAAGACCTACACGAGTTATGATATGTACGTATAGAAAGGGCCGAACACTCGGGGCGTTTCGTCGTGTGTAAATCCAAACTCACGGTGCAACGAATTCTGACAGCAAGTTTATGCTGTTGTCTGGATTTAAGGTCATAGAACTTAACGTTTAATCCCAATGTTTAGGAAATGATTCATCAGATCGGGACAAAATTCTTTATATTTACAAGATCAACGGTATATTCGATTAGAATATAAAAATTTGAAAGAAAAATTTATGAAAAAAAAAATGATCTTAATAAAGATGCTGTAAGTATTTTTTTTTTAATAATTAGGTATATCGAAAAATTATATCGAAAGTGGTAAAAAAAAAATAGTTTAAAGCTCTTCTTTAAATACTGTTTCTTTCTCTTATAAAATAAATTAGCCCATTTTTTCGAAAACATATGATATTATTATCAATTTTTCAACGTAGAAAGTTGTCTGGATTTAAGGTCATAGAATTTAACGTTTAAACCTTAAATCAATGTTTAGGAAATGATTTATCAGATTGGTGCAAAATTCTTTATACTTTACAAGATCAACAATCAAAAGTTTTATTCGATTAGAATATAAGTAATCGAAAAAAAAAAAAATTACTTTAATGAAGATGCCGAAAATATTTTTTTTAATAATTAGGTATATCGAAAAATTATACCCAAATTCGTAAAAAAAAAATAACTTGAAGCTCTTTTTTTAAATACTGTTTCTTTCTCTTATAAAATAAATTATATGATATTTTTTATCAATTTTTCTACGATTTTTTAATACTTGTTTTCGAAAAGTTCCTTACAGTTCATATAGTTCAAACGGTTTCATGAAGAATATGCAATTTAGAAAAAATATATATGTAGCTAATTTGAATATAATAACAGTGAATAGAAAATTGATTTCTATTTACTGTATTTTGAATAAAGTCGATTTTTCTTTTTAGATCTTCTGTTTGTTGCCAAGTGCCAAAATACCAATCGAATTGAGTCCAATAAACAAATTTAAAACGAAAAAAAATGTGGTTTTTATGGGTAAAGTAAAAATTAAACATGCGAAAAACTGTAGGTAAGTATATCAGAGCGACCAAGTCTCGTATCATTATAAATTACGTGTATATAAAAACTGTGGAATTTCCTGGTCAACTTGTCTGTTGTCGACGAGTATAGATATATCGATTTTTTTTTTTTTAGATCTTCCGCTTGTTGCCAAATGCTAAAATTCCAATCGAATTGAGTTCAATATATAAATTTAAAACGAAAGGGAAAAAACAAAGCTTCTTCTATGAGGAAGCAAAATATGATTTTTGTGGAGAAAGTAAACATTAAACATGCACATTTTTTTAAGTTGGTTCTTGACAAAATGTTTGCTATAGAGCGGAAAAAAATATGGGTAAGTGTATCAGAGTGCCGAAGTTTCGTAGTATTATTGCATCCATTCTTCTGTTTTTTATCGATTTTTTTTTAGATCTTCCGCTTGTTGCTAAGCAGGAATGCGCGAAATGTATTTAAAGAAAAAAAAAATGAATGTTTTTCCAAACATTTTTTTGTTCGCGTAAAATAATGAATGTTTTTTCACTCATTATTTATTTTCGCTTAAAATAATGAGTGGTTTTCCAGTCAACATTATTTTGACTTTAAATAATGTTCTTTTTCCACCCATAATTTATTTCAAGTTTAAATAATAAATGAATTTCCACTCATCATTTAAACTCAATATGAATGATGAGTGGACAAAAAATCATTATTTAAAATCAAAATAAATTGTGAGTGCAAAACCACTCGTAATTCATTTCGAGTTGAAATAATGAGTGAAAATCCATTCGTTATTTACACTGGAAATAAATTATGAGTTGAACAAAAATTTATTATTTCAAGTCAAAATAATGCTGAGTGAAAATCTACTCATTACTTATATCTGAAAAGATAATGAGTGGAAACCCACTCCTTATTTTTTTAAAAAATAACGATTGAAAAATCATTGAGTATATAAATAATTTTTCATTCGAATGTGCCCATCCCTTTTGCCAAGTGCCAAAATTCCAATCGAATTAACTTCAATAAAAAAAAAATTCAAAACAAAACAAAAAAAAAAGTGACGTGCATGAAGAAAGTAAAAAAGAAACATGCCTATTTTTTGAAGTACGTTCTTGGCAAAACGTTCACTATAGAGCTAAAAAAAAGCTGACAATTGATATTGTCACGTTGCTTCCCCGTTAATTTCTATAGCTTTCCTGAAAATTCTGTTTTTCTTATTTTTTATTATTATGTTTGGCTTCCCCGTAAGAATAAAGAATACGTTTTATACGTTGTATTCATACGTTTCAGTATAAATACATTGAGTCTCGAACAGGAAATCAGTGTGTGGATTTTTAATTTTTGGGCACAGATTGAAGGTTTTTGGTATTTTTGGCAAGTAAAAAAAATTAATATTTGTTCAAAATTTTTTTAAATTCGCGAATTAAAAAGAAATTTAGTTTCGAAAAATTTCAAAAAATTTTAGAATTTCAAAATTTCACATTTCACAAAATTTCGAAATTTCAAAAAATTTTAGAATTTCAAAATTTCACATTTCACAAAATTTCGAAATTTCCAAAAATTTCAAAATTTCAAAATTTCACAAAATTTCACAAAATTTCACAAAATTTCACAAAATTTCGAAATTTCTAAATTTCACAAAATTTCACAAAATTTCACAAAATTTCAAAATTTCAAAATTTCACAAAATTTCAAAATTTCAGAATTTCAAAATTTCAAAATTTCAACAAAAAATCGTAATTTTGCAAACTACATTTTGTTTTAATCTCAAATTGTTAATAGAATTTCGAGCATGTAGTATCAAAGTTGGCGATGGAATTGTAAAAAAAAATATTAGTGTTATTCAACCGAGGTTTTGCGAGCGCGCGAGTCACAATATCCCCTAGTCAGTCTATGATATTCCATTCGTAGACCAAACCTGAGCGAAATATCTTTAAAAATATGAAAGTAAGAGCGTGATAAGTGATTTTCTAAAAAAAAATTCAAATTGTCATAATTTTGTAACCACTCAACGGATTCGTGCCAAATTTGAACCGAGCCTTTGTCTACCCACACTATATATGTGTACCAAATTCCAGAGCGACATCTTAAAAATTGCGTACGCTATCGTGGTAACAATAATCCTAACACACACACACACACACACACACACACACACACACACACACACACACACACACACACATTTCGTACAAATCATTTTTCTCGCCGTTTTACAGCATTTTGAGCATCCTAAGATGAAAATCTGGAAGAAAAATTGTTTTTCACGAAAACAAAGCTTCCCTTACGGGGAATCAAAACCTGTAGGTAAGTATATCAGAGCGACCAACAGTCTCGGATTATAATTATTTATTACGTGTATATAAAAACTGTGGAATTCCCTCGTCAACTTGTACGTAGTCGACGAGTATATAGGTGCATATATATATATATATATATCTGAGTGCGATTTATACGACGGGACTCGACGGGAGTCCTCAGTCCCATGTGAGTTCGAGCGGAACCATGTCGTGGCGCATGCGCGCGCCACCGAGCTGTCACATTTTCCAATTTGCCGATAGTTGCACTCGTATATACATTTAGTGTCACTCGCGCACACAAAAAACTTCTTGGTAAATGGTCGATATTGCCAATTGCCACTTGATCCACGTATCAGAAAGAATTTCGGTGATTTTGACGGACACAAAGGACAATCTTTGCTACGTTTTGGAAGGTTACGTTAAAAGACACTTAGGTTATATACGATAGACGGACGAACGATAGCGACAAGTTCGTGGGGCTCGAAATAACCGACGAGAAAACGTTCACTACTGGAGTTTAGTTGTAGCTCGCTTGGAGCCAGAGCCGGCTTTGGAGGCTTTGGAGGAGAGTATAAGGCGCGATTCCCGCATGTTGAGTACCGGCTCCTACGCTCGGCCGATCTCGGAAATATTCGTATGGCTTCGGTTGATGCTGCTACTACTACGAGGCCTTTCGACGGCCCTGCAACTACAACTAACACCGTTCGCGACAAGGGATCTCCGTTACCCTCTGCAGTCAACGAGTTATCGCTGGTGCATATATTCCATGGGGCATTCCATGCCGATTCGACCTGGGTCTGACCTCCGACTTCCCCGATTTGGATCGTAATTTTTTGTAGGATTGGTTAGACTCCCACATAGAAAAATATATATGTAACATATACGTTAAATATATGGCGCCAAAAAGTTCTATATGCTGCATATATTCTGCATATATGTGTGCAAAAATATATTCATAATATATGGGATATATGTATGGAATATATGTAAAATATATTTCATATACGTTTAGCGCCAAAAAGTTCTATACGTCGAATATATCGTGCATATATTTCTATTTCCATGTGGGCTCTCAAATGCACCAGATTTTATTTTTTTATTTTTCCTATGGAATTTTTTTTTTAAATATATTCATATGTTTTATATATTTATATATTTTAAAGTGACATACCGAATTCCATAAGTTTGAAATCTGAAAAAATTCTGAAAAATTCTTTGTTGAATATAAAAAATTTCTAGCTTTGAGTGGGCAAGATTTTTCTTCTTATAGTTTTTGAGCTTTTTTGAGTTAAAAAAATTATTAAAAAATAGATTTTTTTAGAATTTTTTCAGAATTTTAGGAATTTTTCTAATTTTTTTTAAACTAAGACTATTCCAGCACCGTACAAGCTACATTCTAGCACCAGCTTTTTTCACATTTGTAAATTTTGGCATATTTAAAAATCTGGAAAATTTTTCAAAAATACTATGCTGAATATCAACATTTTTGTTCATATAGTTTTTAAGCTTTTTAGATTCAATAAATTCTAAAAAAAAATAGGAAAAAAATCTGTATATGAAAATGTATTTTTTAAAAAATTCTTTCTTTAAATTCTTTCTTAAATCGTTTAACTTATGTTCATAGTTATATTTGAAACAGTATTTTGTATTTTTATATTTTTTGTTATTTTTTATATTTTTGTACTTTCTGTAGTTTTTGTACTTTGTTATTACTGGAATTTTAAACTGTGGCTCGCCATTAAAAAAACCCTATTGTAAATTGTAAGGAGTGATCCGTTAAATAAATAAATAAAAAAAAAAAAAATAAATATTATTTTAGAATTTTTCTGGAGCTTTTTTATCGATGTAAAAGAAATCATGAATAATTAAAAATATGAAGCGTCGAGTTGGCTTAGAATCCCCCATATATAATCTTGCAGAGGTTGCACCATACACTAACAAAAAAAACTTGGTTAGAACTACCAAAAACTTGGTTAAAAATGATACCAAAAAAACTCGGTAGGTACAACCAAGATATTGATTAACAAAACCTATTTAGAACTTCTAACCAATAATTTGGCTACCGAATTAAACTCGGTAAAATTTTTAAAAAATTTAGTTGGTAATATTTGTAAAATTTGTAAGAATTATACTTAGATTTGTAAGAATCTTACTAAGAGAATTTACTTTAATTTGTAAGAATTTTACTTGGTAAAATTTGTATAATTACTATAACCACAAACTAGTCGTCGCAACTATAAGATTACAGTTGCAACAATTTTTGTAGTTACCGCAACTATAAAAGAAAAGGTTGCATGAATAAAAAATAAATAGCTATCACTTTTTAGTTGTCAGGACTTCCATAATGCCTATGATTGCTTTCTCTACCACCTATGTTCAAATTGAAAACCATATACTTATTTATTATTGCCACCCAAGTCCATTGATCGGCAATGACACTTGTTGATCGCTTAACGTCGTTTACCAATAGCGACAAGGTAAATGGATGAATAATCAAAATGCCAGAGCGTGACGTCCCCCCGAGATGATGATGAATAACGAACCGTCACATCAGCTCGATTCTCGTTGATCTCGACGGTCGTCAAGGAGGCTCTGGGTCCTTGAATTGCATGCGACTCTCTGTGACGGGGATGATAGGACAGTACAGTTGTGCTACACACGTTTCCGGCTGAGCCATTCATCGCTGTCACGACCAAGTTCGAGACAACTCACGGGAAACGTGACACCGATCCAGTTCCAAGAATCACGCAGACGGTTCACAGTTCTCAGCTGTGGCTATGTCGTGGGACGAAGCCTCTTGACTTATCGGGATCATCGGCCGCTGTGTGTCTAGAGACCCATATGAGTTTTATTTTGTCGCGTATCAAGATTGCTTTGACGGGCTCTAACATTCGTGTGTTTGTTTAACGAACTGAATTTCCGCGCCATGATGTTGTTTGCACTAGATCATATTTATATTGTGCGATCACATGACTTTGTTAACTCTGTTAGGTGAGAGAATATCAGTTTTTTAAAGATACTCGTACAACACCTGATTTAATTAAGATTTGACTAAATTGTAAGTAACTGTGTCAGCTGGAGTGCTAAATTCTAAATGACTTAAATTCAATGGGACAGGTTTAAGATTCAACAGATCACAACAACAGAACTCATCATTTTTATATGTTTGTTTGATTCGATAACAAATGTCGCCATAAGCAAATGTCGCTATAAGCAAATGTCGCCATAAGCAAATGTCGTCATAAGCAAATGTCGCCGTAAGCAAACGTCGCCAGAAGCAAATGTCGCCATAAGCAAATGTCGTCTTAAGCAAATGTCGCCATAAATAAATGTCGCCATAAGCAAGTGTCGACATAAGCAAATGTCACCACCAGCAAATGTCACTATAAGCAAATGTCGCCACAAGCAAATGTCACCATAAGCGAATGTGGCCATAGGCGAATGTCGCCATAAGCGAATGTCGCCATAAGCGAATGTCGCCATAAGCGAATGTCGCCATAAGCGAATGTCGGCATAAGCAAATGTTACCATAAGCAAATGTCACCGTAGACAAATGTCGCCATAAACAAATGTCGTCATAAGCAAATGTCGCCATAAATAAATGTCGCCATAAGCAAGTGTCGACATAAGCAAATGTCACCACAAGCAAATGTCGCCACAAGCAAATGTCGCCATAAGCGAATGTCGCCATAAGCGAATGTCGCCATAAGCGAATGTCGCCATAAGCGAATGTCGCCATAAGCGAATGTCGCCATAAGCGAATGTCGCCATAAGCGAATGTCGCCATAAGCGAATGTCGCCATAAGTCAATGTCTCCATAACCACATGTCGCCGTAAGCAAATGTCGCCATAAGCAAATGTCACCATAATCAAATGTCACTATAAGCAAATGTCGCCATAAGCAAACGTCGCCGTAAGCAAATGTCGCCATAAGCAAATGTCGCCATAAGCAAATGTTACCATAAGCAAATGTCGCCATAATCAAATGTCACTATAAGCAAATGTCGCCATAAGCAAATGTCACCATAAGCAAATGTCACCATAAGCAAATGTCGCCATAATCAAATGTCACTATAAGCAAATGTCGCCATAAGCGAATGTCGCCATAAGCGAATGTCGCCATAAGCGAATGTCACCATAAGCGAATGTCACCACAAGCAAATGTCACTAGATGCTTTGAAGCAGTTTTAACTCACTGTGGATTTAAACTATATGCAAAAAGGGTTTTTTTCGAACAAAGAACATTGCAGCAATGCAACACAGACAGAAAGTATGTTTGCAATATCCAAAGTGCTGAGAAAAAGATGAATTTTTAGATAACACAATATGAAAAACTCTGATTTGATATTGACGTACGTGCAACATTTGCTTCAGCCTCGTATTTTCACGTAACTTATACGCTGATGTGTGTGCCTCAGAGGTCGTAAATTTATCTTTCGGGCAATAAGATCTAAGGCTAAAGTTTTATTGGAGGCTTTGGTCGTATAAACAACTGATGCAAACAAAGCAAATCTAATAGTGCCAAGGAAATGTCGTGAAAGTGGATTAGTTGGCGCAGGTATGCAGTTGGAATAAACTTCAGTTGTATTTCCCGTAGCAGATGCTACTCTTGTGGTACATTGGTTCAGGTGGAATACGAGTGTTCTTATATCCCTGGATGATAAATCCCGTGGTATACGACGTATGTGCAGTTATCAGCGGCGTTCTTTATATACTAAATGCATTTTACGACTAAATATACAGCTTGCAGGTTATGTTTCGTTTAAGATTGTGGCGAGACATCATATTGTGATGGCTTAACGTCCAAACGCGTATTATTGAGCTCGAATAATCATAAACGAAACTTATTGCTTCTACGTCACTTTGTATATGGGCGATTCCATGCCAACTCGATGAACGTCTAATCCTTCATATTTTCAATTGGAATTTCAAAAAATTTTAATTAAAAAAACGCAGTATTGTATAGAGATTTTATTTTCGGAAAATTGTAGAATAATTTTTTCTTTCACATTTTAATGCATACTGAAACTGTATGTTTAGAAATAGTATGTAAAAAAATTCTGTCTTTTGAGTGATTTAATTATTAATAATATTATTTGTAATAATCATATAAATATTATCTTCTTGTACAAAATTGAATATATAGTTTCTAGATAATATTTAGATAAAATTTAATAGAATATTAAATATTAATTTTACTTCGAAATTGTGTAAATAATTGATTGGCAATTTTTAAAATCCATTATTAATTTTTGTTGTTGTTAATAAATATTCGTTGTATTAATTTTACTTCGAAATTGTGTAAATAATTGAATGGCAATTTTTAAAATCCATTATTAATTTTTGTTGTTGTTAATAAATATTCGTTGTATTATTATTAAATAGTAGTTTTATTATATTTATTTATATAAGCGTATTATTGAGCTTGAATAATCATAAACGAAACTTATTGCTTCTACGTCACTTTGTATATGGGTGATTCCATGCCAACTCGATGAACGTCTGATCCTTCATATTTTCAATTGGAATTTCAAAAAATTTTAATTAAAAAAACGCAGTATTGTATAGAGATTTTATTTTCGGGAAATTGTAGAACAATTTTTTCTTTCACATTTTAATGCATACTGAAACTGTATGTAAAAAAATTCTGTTTTTTGAGTGATTTAATTATTAATAATATTATTTGTAATAATCATAAATATTATCTTCTTGTACAAAATTGAATATATAGTTTCTAGATAATATTTAGATGAAATTTAATAGAATATTAAATATTCATTTTACTTCGAAATTGTGTAAATAATTGATTGGCAATTTTTAAAATGCATTATTAATTTTTGTTGTTGTTAATAAATATTCGTTGTATTAATTTTACTTCGAAATTGTGTAAATAATTGAATGGCAATTTTTAAAATCCATTATTAATTTTTGTTGTTGTTAATAAATATTCGTTGTATTATTATTAAATAGTAGTTTTATTATATTTATTTATATAAGCGTATTATTGAGCTTGAATAATCATAAACGAAACTTATTGCTTCTACGTCACTTTGTATATGGGTGATTCCATGCCAACTCGATGAACGTCTGATCCTTCATATTTTCAATTGGAATTTCAAAAAATTTTAATTAAAAAAACGCAGTATTGTATAGAGATTTTATTTTCGGAAAATTGTAGAATAATTTTTTCTTTCACATTTTAATGCATACTGAAACTGTATGTTTAGAAATAGCATGTAAAAAAATTCTGTCTTTTGAGTGATTTAATTATTAATAATATTATTTGTAATAATCATATAAATATTATCTTCTTGTACAAAATTGAATATATAGTTTCTAGATAATATTTAGATAAAATTTAATAGAATATTAAATATTAATTTTACTGTGAAATTGTGTAAATAATTGATTGGCAATTTTTAAAATCCATTATTAATTTTTGTTGTTGTTAATAAATATTCGTTTTATTAATTTTACTTCGAAATTGTGTAAATAATTGAATGGCAATTTTTAAAATCCATTATTAATTTTTGTTGTTGTTAATAAATATTCGTTGTATTATTATTAAATAGTAGTTTTATTATATTTATTTATATAAGCGTATTATTGAGCTTGAATAATCATAAACGAAACTTATTGCTTCTACGTCACTTTGTATATGGGTGATTCCATGCCAACTCGATGAACGTCTGATCCTTCATATTTTCAATTGGAATTTCAAAAAATTTTAATTAAAAAAACGCAGTATTGTATAGAGATTTTATTTTCGGAAAATTGTAGAATAATTTTTTCTTTCACATTTTAATGCATACTGAAACTGTATGTTTAGAAATAGTATGTAAAAAAATTCTGTCTATTGAGTGATTTCATTATTAATAATATTGTTTGTAATAATCATAAATATTATCTTCTTGTACAAAATTGAATATATAGTTTCTAGATAATATTTAGATTAAATTTAATAGAATATTAAATATTAATTTTACTTTGAAATTGTGTAAATAATTGATTGGCAATTTTTAAAATGCATTATTAATTTTTGTTGTTGTTAATAAATATTCGTTGTATTATTTCAGCACGTTGCTTTGGCATAATGTTACGAATATGGTGTTCCACATTGCAGACAAACTTATACCGATTGAGATCAGCTCGGGGACCATGACAAATGACTTGCTTAGCTGCGACAGAATAATCAACCAGTCTTCTTCATGACAGTTTGCGATATAGCGGCCAAAGACGACTGGAGGAATTTAAACGCGATTAAGGGCAAATAATAGCAATCAAAGAGTTTCCCGAGCTTAAGCGTGCTCGTAATAAGAGTTAATAAACATTCTCTCGTTCTAGTATAAATCTCGGAACATAATTTATTTAGAATTCTTCCAAGCCCTCATTATCGTAATTTCGATAAATATTTATAAACCAACAATTTTTTTTTTGGTCCCAATTTCTGCATTATCTATTTTAGCATAAATACAAATAATGCCCTAATATGCAAATAAATGACATTTTAGGCAAAATAGTGATTGTTGCTATGATGAAATTTTATTAGAATCAAATTTGGATTCTATTTGAAATAAATGATATTTTATTTGAATCAAATTTGAATTCTATTTAAAATAAAAGAAATTTTATTCGAAATAAATAAATTTTATTATACATTCATATGATTTATATGTATGCAATAAATTCTATTTCATCAAAATGAAATCCTATATTGAAGAAGAACTTAAATTAATTTAATTAATTTCTTCAGAAAAAAATTAAATTAATTTTTTCTGAAGAAGAAATTAAATTAATTTCTGCTGGCATAATAGAATTTTATTTTGATCAAATAGAATTTATTTCATTCAAATAAATCGTATCAATTTTTAATAAAATTTATTTGAATGAAATAAAATGTTATTTATATCAAATAAAATGTTATTTATATCAAATATTTGATTCAAATAAGCCCATGAGATCGATTTCTCTGAGTGTAATTTACTGCCATTGCAATACTGATTTATTGTAATATTATTTATGTTTAGAATGAAACTTGAAAGCACCGATCGACCGAATGTACGGAAGAAATTAATCGGTTGGTTGGATGGATGGTACGGATCGAAATGGGTGCGGAGACGAGTCTGCCCCGATAAGTGGTCGTTTCCGCTGCTGTGGCTCTAACTAGGGACTGTAATTGAAATTGATCGAAAGTTGCACATGATGGCGAATGAAAGTTCTTGATTGAACAAAGAATTCGATGTAAATTACACTGTCAAAAATATTTTGCAAATTAATTTATGTATTTCAAGTTCTTTTGCAGATTCGGCGTATTAAATTTCATTTATATCTGTATATTAAATAAAATTTAATATATAGATTAAATACGCGTATATTAAATTTAATACACAAATATTAATTAACATACATACAAAAAAAGTTGTTGTAACATTAATATGCAGTAGACACTTCATAAAATTTTTGTTTATAATATAATTTTTGGAATTGTACAACATATATATGTAATACAACATATCTATATATTAAATGAAATTTAATATACAAATATTATATTTAATTTAAATTTGAATTTAAATTAAATATAATATTTAATTTAAGATAATAATTTTTAATTTTTAATTAATTAATTAATTTTTAATTTAATTTAAGATAATAATATTTAATTTTTAATTTAAATTTGAAATTTAATATATAGATACATGAAATGAAATTTAATATATAGATTGTAAAAATTTTTCGTTTTTTACATGTGGAAAATCCCAAATTTCGAAGTGAATTAAAAAATTTGACAAAATTTATGCGTATTCAGAAAAATAAAGGAATTATTTTTACCAAAATAAAAAATTCGGTTGTCGAAAGATTTGTTGAACAATTTTATTTTTCATCAATTTGTTAATAACATTTTGGAATTATTATTATGCAAAATTAATCTTTTCCACACCTTTACTATGCATTATTTTTTTCAGATTTTTGTATTATCGAGAAGTGTTTGCAATTCCCTCTCATTTTTCGAAAACTTATGCGAACTCGACACTATTCGAAAGGACTACCTTAACAATACTTCAACCATTAGCAAAACAAAAAGAAATAATTATGTTGGCAACAATATTTATCTATGAAGGAATTTTCCAACTCAATAAACATTTTGGGCACAAGCTTCGGTACAATATTACGATCAATCCCACAATCGTGCACTAAATGTGTTTCACACCACAGAGAATCGTTCAAATAGCATTCAGTCCAGCAAATGCAATGAAAACCACGGAATATGTACAAGGGTGCACAATATTTCGTCCAATTGAATGCACAAGACGCAAAAACAATACAGTGACCACATTAAATGGTCAATCGAATGATCGATGCATACAAATCGATGGGATTCCAAATCCACTAGTGAAGTTGCTAAGTAAAAACACAAATCTTATTGCCATATAGAAGAAATAATAAAATTATCGAAATAATGGGAATTCACGTTAAAAATATTAATAATAAACAAGGCTGCAAAGTAGAACTTTGTAAATTGCTTCCTCATTATTATTGGATTTTTACAAATCTACCTCTATGAGGAAGCATGTTAATCTATTTTGGCTTACTCATAGAAGAATCTTTGTAAAAATTCAATAATAATGAGGAAGCAATTTGCAAAGTTCTACTTTGCAGCCTTGTTTTAAAATTTTTTTAATGACATTAGTTTTGAACCCCTTGACAGATTCTCGCCAGATTCGAACTGATGCTTAGTTTATCCACACTCTACTTGCGGACCAAATTTGAGGCCGGTATCTTAAAAATTGCGGAAGTTAGAGCACGAACAAAAAATTCAAAATGCCATAAACTTTAAACCCCTTAATGGATTGACGTCAAATTTAATCCCAAACACTATTTGATAACAGTCCACTTCTGGTCCAAGTTTGAGCCGGATATCATAAAAAATGCGAGAGTTAGAGCCCGAGCTGACATTCTCCAAAAAATTCAAAATGCCATAAATTTTGAACACCTTGATGGATTAACTCCAAATTCAATCCCATACCTTGTATAATGACATTTTACTCGTGGTTCAAATTTGAGCCCGATATGTTAAAAATTGTGAAAGTTAGAGCACGAACAAAAAATGTCAAAAAATCAAAAAATGGCATAAATTGTGAACCCCTTAACGGATTGACACCAAATTTAATCCCAAACACTATTTGGTAACAGTCCACTTCTGGTCCAAGTTTGAGCCGGATATCATATAAAATTGCGGGAGTTAGAGCCCGAGCTGACATTCTCCAAAAAATTCAAAATGCCATAAATTTTGAACACCTTGATGGATTGACGTCAAATTCACTCCCAAACTTTATTTAATAACAGTCCACTTGTGGACTAAATTTGAGCCCGATATCTTAAAAATGGCGAAAGTTAGAGCACGAACAAAAAATGTCAAAAATTTTTAAAATGCCATAAATTGTGAACCCCTTAACGGATTGACACCAAATTTAATCCCAAACACTATTTGGTAACAGTCCACTTCTGGTCCAAGTTTGAGCCGGATATCATAAAAACTGCGGGAGTTAGAGCCCGAACTGACATTCTCCAAAAAATTCAAAATGCCATAAATTTTGAACACCTTGATGGATTAACTCCAAATTCAATCCCATACCTTGTTTAATGACAGTTTACTCGTGGTTCAAATTTGAACCCGATATGTTAAAAATTGTGAAAGTTAGAGCACGAACAAAAAATGTCAAAAAATCAAAAAATGGCATAAATTGCGAACCCCTTAACGGATTGACACCAAATTTAATCCTAAATACTATTTGATAACAGTCCACTTCTGATCCAAGTTTGAGCCGGATATCATAAAAATTGCGGGAGTTAGAGCCCGAACTGACATTCTCCAAAAAATTCAAAATGCCATAAATTTTGAACACCTTGATGGATTAACTCCAAATTCAATCCCATACCTTGTTTAACGACAGTTTACACGTGGTTCAAATTTGAGCCCGATATCTTAAAAATTGTGAAAGTTAGAGCACGAACAAAGAATGTCAAATAATCAAAAAATGCCGTAAATTGCGAACCCCTTAACGGATTGACAACAAATTTAATTCCAAACACTATTTGGTAACAGTCCACTTCTGGTCCAAGTTTGAGCCGGATATCATATAAAATTGCGGGAGTTAGAGCCCGAGCTGACATTCTCCAAAAAATTCAAAATGCCATAAATTTTGAACACCTTGATGGATTAACTCCAAATTCAATCCCATACCTTGTTTAACGACAGTTTACTCGTGGTTCAAATTTGAGCCCGATATGTTAAAAATTGTGAAAGTTAGAGCACGAACAAAAAATGTCAAAAAATCAAAAAATGGCATAAATTGCGAACCCCTTAACGGATTGACACCAAATTTAATCCTAAATACTATTTGATAACAGTCCACTTCTGATCCAAGTTTGAGCCGGATATCATATAAAATTTCGGGAGTTAGAGCCCGAGCTGACATTCTCCAAAAAATTCAAAATGACATAAATTTTGAACACCTTGATGGATTAACTCCAAATTCAATCCCATACCTTGTTTAACGACAGTTTACTCGTGGTTCAAATTTGAGCCCGATATGTTAAAAATTGTGAAAGTTAGAGCACGAACAAAAAATGTCAAAAAATCAAAAAATGCCATAAATTGCGAACCCCTTAACGGATTGACACCAAATTTAATCCCAAACACTATTTGGTAACAGTCCACTTCTGGTCCAAGTTTGAGCCGGATATCATAAAAATTGCGGGAGTTAGAGCCCGAGCTGACATTCTCCAAAAAATTCAAAATGCCATAAATTTTGAACACCTTGATGGATTAACTCCAAATTCAATCCCATACCTTGTTTAACGACAGTTTACTCCTGCTTCAAATTTGAGCCCGATATCTTAAAAATTGTGAAAGTTAGAGCACGAACAAAAAATGTCAAAAAATTTTAAAATGCCATAAATTGTGAACCCCTTAACGGATTGACACCAAATTTAATCCCAAACACTATTTGATAACAGTCCACTTCTGGTCCAAGTTTGAGCCGGATATCATAAAAATTGCGGGAGTTAGAGCCCGAGCTGACATTCTCCAAAAAATTCAAAATGCCATAAATATTGAACACCTTGATGGATTAACTCCAAATACAATCCCATACCTTGTTTAACGACAGTTTACACGTGGTTCAGATTTGAGCCCAATGTCTTAAAAATTGCGACAGCTATCGTGCTAACAAAAAATTGTGCACATACGCACACACACATATATATACATACATACAGACATTTTTTCTAAACCACTTTTCTCGACGTTTTAGACCATTCTGAGTGTCCTAACATGAAAATCTCGAAAAAATAAATTTTCACGAAAACAAAGCTTCCTCTATGAGGAAGCAAAATGGACCGATATTCCAAGTGGTGAATCAATATAATACATCGGTTCAATTTTTTCTTCTATACACACGATTTTTTAATATAAATTATATATTAAACTTGGTAAAATATTAAAATTCAATATGATATATGGTATGGTCCTTCTTTTTTTTTGGTGTTTTTGCTCTCGGAAGTTTTTTGTTATTATATCCTTTTATTTTCCACATGGAAAAAGAATATTTTAAAAATTTTATGATATTGGCATATGGCAATAGTAATGCAAAGAAAGAAACCAAATATTGTTCCAAGTGAAAATCAATGCGACCCATTCGACTATAGAACTCGTGCACACGGTTATATTATTTAGTTTCGAAACATTCGGCTCACCAGAATAATACGAAAGATAATCCCAAACTTGTGCAGCGCTATTTCGAAAGACAATGTTTGAGTTTCTGTCGTACACAGAAGAATATTTCGATGTTTCTGTAGTATAGATAGTGCATATATATGGGGAATTCCAAGCCAACTTGATGAACGTCTGATGACACTTAATATTTTTAATTGAACTTATTCCTATTTCCCTTGTCGTCGGGCTCTGGAAATTTTTAAAGTGAAAAAGATACTCAAGAAAATTTGAACAAATAACTAAGAAATAATGATTATTTTGTTGAATTTAAAAAACGAAAATTCAAGGAGACATTTTTGACGTTCTCTTTCTTTGACGCTTTTAATTTAAAAAAAGGGTTATTATATAGTTTTATAGAAGGTTTTATTCTCAGTAAATTGTAGAATAATTTTATCTTTCATATTTTAATGCATACTTAAACTATATGTTCAATTTGGTAAATAAAATAGTATTTTTTTATCATTGTTTAAAATACTATTACTAATTCCAAGCCAACTTGATGAACGTCTGATGACACTTAATATTTTTAATTGAACTTATTCCTATTTCACTTGTCGTCGGGCTCTGGAAATTTTTAAAGTGAAAAAGAGACTCAAGAAAATTTGAAAAAATAACTACGAAATAATGATTATTTTGTTGAATTTCAAAAAAGAAAATTCAAGGAGACATTTTTGACGTTCTCTTTCTTTGACGGTTTTAATTTTAAAAAAAGGGTTATTATATAGTTTTATAGAAGGTTTTATTCTCGGTAAATTGTAGAATAATTTTTTCTTTCATATTTTAATGCATACTTAAACTATATGTTCAATTTGGTAAGTAAAATAGTATTTTTTTATTATTGTTTAAAATATTATTATAAATAATTAAACCACTTAATTGTCTTAAAAAATGAAAAAAAGAAAATAAATTGTTTTTAAAATTAAATCTCTAGTTTCACTATGCATTAAAAGGAAAGGGAACACCGAAGGATTTGATTTTTTCTTTGCAGGATTTTTAAAAAAATCAGACCTTTTCAGATTTTTGTCATATTTCTTTTTCATAGAGTATTTTTAAAAATATTTAATACAAGATTTTTGAGAATAATTGAAAGATTTTTAATCCGGGCGCAAAGTTTTTATTAAAAAAATCCATGCAAAAAAAAAATTTCAGTAAAAAAAGTCTGAAAAAAATGTAAAGTGTTTTTTTGAACATATAGAATAGTATAAAAAATTACGCAGCGAATTGGAAGGCTATCAGTATATCAAATACCTCATATATATTTATTAATTCATATAATTTTTCTTATCATTGTTTAAAATACCATTATTAATAATTAGAACACTTAATTGTCTTAAAAAATGAAAAAAGAAAATAAATTCTTTTTTAAATTGAACATCTAATTTTCCCATGCATTAAAAGGAAAGGAAACACCGAAGGACACTACTTTGATTTTTTCTTTTCAGGATTAAAAAAAAATCAGACCTTTTCAGATTTTTGTCATATTTCTTTTTCATAAAGTTTTTTTAAATATTTAATACAAGATTTTTGAGAATAATTGAAAAATTTTTAATTGGGGCAAAGTTTTTATTTAAAAAAATTCATGCAAAAAAAAAGTTTCAGTAAAAAAAATCTGAAAAAAATGTAAAGTGTTTTTGAGAGCATATAGAATAGTATAAAAAATTACGCAGCGAATTGGAAGGGTATCAGTATATCAAATACCTCATATATATTTATTAATTAATATAATTTTTCTTATCATTGTTTAAAATACCATTATTAATAATTAGAACACTTAATTGTGTTAAAAAATGAAAAAAGAAAATAAATCCCTTTTCAAATTGAACATCTACTTTTCCCATGCATTAAAAGGAAAGGAAACACCGAAGGACACTACTTTGATTTTTTCTTTTCAGGATTAAAAAAAAATCAAACCTTTTCAGATTTTTGTCATATTTCTTTTTCATAGAGTTTTTTAAAAATATTTAATACAAGATTTTTGAGAATAATTGAAAGATTTTTAATTGGGGCGCAAAGATTTTATTTAAAAAATTCATGCAAAAAAAAAAATCTGAAAAAAATGTAAAGTGTTTTTTTGAGCATATAGAATAGTATAAAAAATTTTGCAGCGAATTGGAAGGCTATCAGTATATCAAATACCTCATATATATTTATTAATTCGGTTCGTTGAAGATGTGCGTTTGGATTTGACACACGGTACATTTGTTGTACTTGAACGGTGCACTAGAATATAGGAGGAAGATGAGCCCATGGTGAAGTTACGTCAGGGGGAGGGAAGGGGGATAACCCTTGTAGGGGCTTAGAAAGCGACGAGTATTCTCCGTTTGAGGTAGCCCAGAGTTTCCTCGCTTCCCGTTTTGCATACCTAACTAGACGCTCCAGCCTCTCCTATGATAGCTGGTTTTGGTTAAATGTTCAACTTACGCCGAATCTAGACGACGAAGGGTTCGATTTTCGTCGTGGCACTATCTCCGTTCTACAGTTACAGAATCTGGTTAACTATGAACTCACGGCTATTTATTTTAAGGAGGTTGGAGCGCTCCACACTAGTAAAATCAGTGCTAAATTTTTAAAAGCGTTTCTTCAATTTCAGATGGTTTAATAATCTGTTCCAAGGTGTTAATCACATAGCAGCATTATTTCTTGATATTCAAATACATTCACAGCTATGATATCAACAGTAAATCGATCAATATCTGCAAATTTCCGATGTTCTGTTTTTTCATCCAGTTTTTTAAAAGGGTAAACCGTAATATCAATCCGATTATGACGACCAATAGCTCATTTTGTTTACTAAAAGATATTCTATCGATAAGCCGTCTATTTTTTAAAATCGTATTAGTAGTTCAAAAGATACAACCGCTTGTTTATCCTATCATAACCTAACATCAAGTATACAAATGGCTGTAACTTTTGAACGCCTGATACTATAGAAAATCCGGACGGTCAATCGACTAAGGATCTTCCACTGATCAAAATGAGCTATGTTTCGTCATAATCGGACTGATATTACGGTTTAGCCTTTTACAAAACTGGATGAAAAAACATGACATCGGAAATTTGGAGATATTGATCGATTTACTGTTCATATGACAGCTGTGAATGTATTTGAATATCAAGAACTAATGCTGCTATGTGATTAACACCTTGGAACAGATTATTAAACCATCTGAAATTGTAGAAACGCTTTTAAAAATTTAGCACTGATTTGACTAGTGTGGAGCGTTATTTAAAAGATTCAATATGATTAAAGTTGGTCATAAATGGTTGTATGGATAAATTTTGATATGAAGAATTTAAGGAGGTTGCAGCGCCCCACACTAGTCAAATCAGTGCTAAATTTTTAAAAGCGTTTCTTCAATTTCAGATGGTTTAATAATCTGTTCCAAGGTGTTAATCACATAGCAGCATTAGTTCTTGATATTCAAATACATTCACAGCTGTGATATCAACAGTAAATCGATCAATATCTGCAAATTTCCGATGTTATGTTTTTTCATCCAGTTTTTTAAAAGGGTAAACCGTAATATCAGTCCGATTATGACGACCAATAGCTCATTTTGTTTACTAAAAGATATTCCATCGATTGGCCGTCTATTTTTTTAAATCGTATTAGTAGTTCAAAAGATACAACCGTTTGTTTATCCTATCATAACCTAACATCAAGTATACAAATGGCTGTAACTTTTGAACGTCTGATACTATAGAAAATCCGGACGGTCAATCGATTAAGAATCTTCCACTGATCAAAATGAGCTATGTTTCGTCATAATCGGACTGATATTACGGTTTACCCTTTTACAAAACTGGATGAAAAAACATGACATCGGAAATTTGGAGATATTGATCGATTTACTGTTCATATGACAGCTGTGAATGTATTTGAATATCAAGAACTAATGCTGCTATGTGATTAACATCTTGAAACAGATTATTAAACCATCTGAAATTGTAGAAACGCTTTTAAAAATTTAGCACTGATTTGACTAGTGTGGAGCGTTATTTAAAAGATTCAATATGATTAAAGTTGGTCACAATACGTTATAACGTTATTTAAAAGATCATAACGTTATTTAAAAGATTCAATATGATTAAAGTTGGTCATAAATGGTTGTATGGATAAATTTTGATATGAAGAATTTAAGGAGGTTGGAGCGCCCCACACTAGTCAAATCAGTGCTAAATTTTTAAAAGCGTTTCTACAATTTCAGATGGTTTAATAATTTGTTCCAAGGTGTTAATCACATAGCAGCATTAGTTCTTGATATTCAAATACATTCACAGCTGTGATATCAACAGTAAATCGATCAATATCTGCAAATTTCCGATGTTATGTTTTTTCATCCAGTTTTTTAAAAGGATAAACCGTAATATCAGTCCGATTATGACGACCAATAGCTCATTTTGTTTACTAAAAGATATTCTATCGATTGGCCGTCTATTTTTTAAAATCGTATTAGTAGTTCAAAAGATACAACCGTTTGTTTATCCTATCATAACCTAACATCAAGTATACAAATGGCTGTAACTTTTGAACGCCTGATACTATAGAAAATCCGGACGGTCAATCGATTAAGGATCTTCCACTGATCAAAATGAGCTATGTTTCGTCATAATCGGACTGATGTTACGGTTAACCCTTTTACAAAACTGGATGAAAAAACATGACATCGGAAATTTGGAGATATTGATCGATTTACTGTTCATATGACAGTTGTGAATGTATTTAAATATCAAGAACTAATGCTGCTATGTGATCAACACCTTGAAACAGATTATTAAACCATCTGAAATTGTAGAAACGCTTTTAAAAATTTAGCACTGATTTGACTAGTGTGGAGCGTTATTTAAAAGATTCAATATGATTAAAGTTGGTCATAATACGTTATAACGTTATTTAAAAGATCATAACGTTATTTAAAAGATTCAATATGATTAAAGTTGGTCATAAATGGTTGTATGGATAAATTTTGATATGAAGAATTTAAGGAGGTTGGAGCGCCCCACACTAGTCAAATCAGTACTAAATTTTTAAAAGCGTTTCTACAATTTCAGATGGTTTAATAATCTGTTCCAAGGTGTTAATCACATAGCAGCATTAGTTCTTGATATTCAAATACATTCACAGCTGTGATATCAACAGTAAATCGATCAATATCTGCAAATTTCCGATGTTGTGTTTTTTCATCCAGTTTTTTAAACGGGTAAACCGTAATATCAGTCCGATTATGACGACCAATAGCTCATTTTGTTTACTAAAAGATATTCTATCGATTGGCCGTCTATTTTTTAAAATCGTATTAGTAGTTCAAAAGATACAACCGTTTGTTTATCCTATCATAACCTAACATCAAGTATACAAATGGCTGTAACTTTTGAACGCCTGATACTATAGAAAATCCGGACGGTCAATCGATTAAGGATCTTCCACTGATTAAAATGAGCTATGTTTCGTCATAATCGGACTGATATTACGATTTACCCTTTTACAAAACTGGATGAAAAAACATGACATCGGAAATTTGGAGATATTGATCGATTTACTGTTCATATGACAGCTGTGAATGTATTTGAATATCAAGAACTAATGCTGCTATGTGATTAACATCTTGAAACAGATTATTAAACCATCTGAGATTGTAGAAACGCTTTCAAAAATTTAGCACTGATTTGACTAGTGTGGAGCGCTCCAACCTCCTTAAGACAGTGTTGTAAGTCCCCATTATTTTACGATATAAAGAGAACAGTTTGTCTTGTAGTTACGAATTTGTAATGATAACCAGTAGCGATTATAAAATGATATGTGAACTTTTAAACAGCTTTAAGAAAAATCGAATTTTGTATTAAATTTTGGGAGAAATTGTGAGAATAATGGACAACCACAGGCCTCCATTACTTTAACAATGCATTAACAGTATTTCTCCATTTTTTCAATAAGATTATCATGAAATTTAATGGGGAATTAATATTTTTTGCCTCTATTCAAAAGTTTACCCATCATATTATAATCACTGCAAATTACTATTATAACAACATAATTACAAAGCCAATTGTAGCATCAATTTTGTTTAAAAAATAATTAGAGTTTTACAACTCTGTTTTAGGAGCATGTGACTATTTAATAGTTACCGCAGCTATACAAAATAATAGTCGCGAATAGAATGACCTGATGATCATAAAAATACAATATTTGAATTATTAAAAAAATTTGTCTTTCATATTACAAAAATATTAATGTCTTTTTATTTGGATGCTTAATAGAAAATAGGACCTTAATAAATTTGGTGCATAATAAATCATAATATGACATAATAATAATAATAAAGCCATTTATTCTGTCACTTTCTGTAAAATAATAAAATAAAAAATATTAACAAATTGTCACTCAAAAAAATGTATGAGAGTTGAAAAAATGTGGCTAAGTTTTCAACGCTCATATATTTTTTTTGACAGAGTCAAATACGGTATTTTATCTGGAGCTATACAAAATAATAGTCGCGAATAGAGTAATTTGATGAACATAAAAATACAATATTCGAATTTAAAAAAAATTTTGTTTCATATTACAAAAAATATTAATATCTCTTTATTTGGATGCTTAATAGAAAATAGGACCTTAAAAGAATTGGCGCATAAAGCCATTTTTTCTGTCACTTTCTGTAAAATAAAAAATATTAACAAATTGTCGCTCAAAAAAATATATGAGAGTTGAAAAAATATGGCTGAGTTTTCAACTCTCATATATTTTTTATTTTTGACAGAGTCAAATACGATATTTTATCTGGACAGACGTGGGATTTATTTTGATACATAATGGAGGGTTTTGCGATGCCACAATTGATCGGATTTTTGTGAGGTGCCAGACAGGCAGTCAGGTAACAAGATCGACTGAAGATTGTAATGCGATGAGCAACTATATGTATATGTCGATATTCAAATTGGGAAAAGGTGTCTCTTGTAATTACGGGTCCGGCAATAATTAAAAGCGTGACAGGTATACGGAAGCATTTGAAAGTTAAATTAGACTTTACTCATGTATTATGCAGTGGTTGAAACTTGAACGATGACTGAGTTTCACGCGTGCTGGGCGAACCGGTAATACGTATCAGGGGATGCGTGGAGGAGTTTATAATAATTACCCCGATTCAGCCAGCATTGATTTAATAAATTAGCCAAGTGAAACTTGCACTGTTTAAAAATAAAATTACAAAAAATCTTGAAAATATCTTTATTGAATTGTTCATTAAAATTTCGTGATTATATAAATATATAAAATCGATTACGATGGAAACATAGTGAATTAGCTTTAAATTACTTTTTTAAAATTACAATGTTTTATCGTGACGTTTTTTTTTCATATGTCATTACTTAATTAATTTACTCGAAAATCATTTTCATTTTCCTCATTGCGGAATTGAAGAGATGAGAAATGAAAGAAGGTAAAAATCAAATCCGATAGCGTTACTGAATTTGTATTATAATTTTTAAAAGTTGTAAAAATTCAATTAATTGAATATTAGCTAAAAATCATTTTTTTTATTTGTCTCATTTCGCGCTTGATTTATTTTCTAAATCATATTATAAATAATAAAACTATTTAGCCGGACTTTTCATTGAAAAAATGCCCATAATCCACATTACAGAGTTGAAGAAATGAGATAATTTATAATAATTTAATAAAGTAGTAAAAATTCAATTAATTGAATATTAGCTAAAAATCATTTTTTAAATTTTACTCATTTTGCGCTTGATTTATTTTCTAAATCATATTATAAATAATAAAACTATTTAGCCGAACTTTTCATTGGAAAAATGCCCATAATCCACATTACAGAGTTGAAGAAATGAGATAATTTATAATAACTTAATAAAGTAGTAAAAATTCAATTAATTGAATATTAGCTAAAAACCATTTTTTAAACTTGACTCATTTCGCGCTTGATATATTTTCTAAATCATATTATAAATAATAAAACTATTAAGCCGGACTTTTCATTGGAAAAATGTCCATAATCCACATTACAGAGTTGAAGAAATGAGATAATTTATAATAATTTAATAAAGTAGTAAAAATTCAATTAATTGAATATTAGCTAAAAACCATTTTTTAAATTTGACTCATTTCGCGCTTGATTTATTTTCTAAATCATATTATAAATAATAAAACTATTTAGCCGGACTGTTCATTGAAAAAATGCCCATAATCCACATTACAGAGTTGAAGAAATGAGAAAATTTATAATAATTTAATAAAGTAGTAAAAATGGAATTAATTGAATATTCACTAAAAATCATTTTTTAAATTTGACTCATTTCGCGCTTGATTTATTTTATAAATCATGTTATAAATAATAAAACTATTAAGCCGGACTTTTCATTCCAAAAATGCCCATAATCCACATTACAGAGTTGAAGAAATGAGAAAATTTATAATAATTTAATAAAGTAGTAAAAATTCAATTAATTGAATATTAACTAAAAACCATTTTTTAAATTTGACTCATTTCGCGCTTAATTTATTTTCTAAATCATATTATAAATAATAAAACTATTAAGCCGGACTTTTCATTGGAAAAATGCCCATAATCCACATTACAGAGTTGAAGAAATGAGAAAATTTATAATAATTTAATAAAGTAGTAAAAATGGAATTAATTGAATATTCACTAAAAATCATTTTTTAAATTTGACTCATTTCGCGCTTGATTTTTTTTCTAAATCATATTATAAATAATAAAACTATTTAGCTGGACTTTTCATTGGAAAAATGCCCATAATCCACATTACACAGTTGCAGAAATGAGATAATTTATAATAATTTAATAAAGTAGTAAAAATGGAATTAATTGAATATTCACTAAAAATCATTTTTTAAATTTGACTCATTTCGCGCTTGATTTTTTTTCTAAATCATATTATAAATAATAAAACTATTTAGCTGGACTTTTCATTGGAAAAATGCCCATAATCCACATTACACAGTTGCAGAAATGAGATAATTTATAATAATTTAATAAAGTAGTAAAAATTCAATTAATTGAATATTAGCTAAAAACCATTTTTTAAATTTGACTCATTTCGCGCTTGATTTATTTTCTAAATCATATTATAAATAATAAAACTATTAAGCTGAACTTTTCATTGGAAAAATGCCCATAATCCACATTACAGAGTTGAAGAAATGAGATAATTTATAATAATTTAATAAAGTAGTAAAAATTCAATTAATTGAATATTAGCTAAAAACCATTTTTTAAATTTGACTCATTTCGCGCTTGATTTATTTTCTAAATCATATAATAAATAATAAAACTATTTAGCCGGACTTTTCATTGGAAAAATGCCCATAATCCACATTACAGAGTTCAAGAAATGAGAAAATTTATAATAATTTAATAAAGTAGTAAAAATTCAATTAATTGAATATTAGCTAAAAATCATTTTTTAAATTTGACTCATTTCGCGCTTGATTTATTTTCTAAATCATATTATAAATAATAAAACTATTTAGCCGAACTTTTCATTGGAAAAATGCCCATAATCCACATTACAGAGTTGAAGAAATGAGATAATTTATAATAATTTAATAAAGTAGTAAAAATTCAATTAATTGAATATTAGCTAAAAATTATTTTTTAAATTTGTCTCTTTTCGCGCTTGATTTATTTTATAAAACATGTTATAAATAATAAAACTATTAAGCCGGACTTTTCATTCCAAAAATGCCCATAATCCACATTACAGAGTTGAAGAAATGAGATAATTTATAATAATTTAATAAAGTAGTAAAAATTCAATTAATTGAATATTAGCTAAAAACCATTTTTTAAATTTGACTCATTTCGCGCTTGATTTATTTTCTAAATCATATTATAAATAATAAAACTATTTAGCCGAACTTTTCATTGGAAAAATGCCCATAATCCACATTACAAAGTTGAAGAAATGAGATAATTTATAATAATTTAATAAAGTAGTAAAAATTCAATTAATCGAATATTAGCTAAAACCCATTTTTTAAACTTGACTCATTTCGCGCTTGATTTATTTTCTAAATCATATTATAAATAATAAAACTATTTAGCCGGACTTTTCATTGAAAAAATGCCCATAATCCACATTACAGAGTTGAAGAAATGAGATAATTTATAATAATTTAATAAAGTAGTAAAAATTCAATTAATTGAATATTAACTAAAAACCATTTTTTAAATTTGACTCATTTCGCGCTTGATTTATTTTCTAAATCATATTATAAATAATAAAACTATTTAGCCGGACTTTTCTTCATTGAAAAAATGCCCATAATCCACATTACAGAGTTGAAGAAATGAGATAATTTATAATAATTTAATAAAGTAGTAAAAATTCAATTAATTGAATATTAGCTAAAAATCATTTTTTAAATTTGTCTCATTTCGCGCTTGATTTATTTTCTAAATCATATTATAAATAATAAAACTATTTAGCCGAACTTTTCATTGGAAAAATGTCCATAATCCACATTACACAGTTGCAGAAATGAGATAATTTATAATAATTTAATAAAGTAGTAAAAATTCAATTAATTGAATATTAGCTAAAAACCATTTTTTAAATTTGACTCATTTCGCGCTTGATTTATTTTCTAAATCATATAATAAATAATAAAACTATTTAGCCGGACTTTTCATTGAAAAAATGCCCATAATCCACATTACACAGTTGCAGAAATGAGATAATTTATAATAATTTAATAAAGTAGTAAAAATTCAATTAATTGAATATTAGCTAAAAACCATTTTTTACATTTGACTCATTTCGCGCTTGATTTATTTTCTAAATCATATTATAAGTAATAAAACTATTAAGCCGGACTTTTCATTGAAAAAATGCCCATAATCCACATTACAGAGTTGAAGAAATGAGATAATTTATAATAATTTAATAAAGTAGTAAAAATACAATTAATTGAATATTAGCTAAAAACCATTTTTTAAATTTGACTCATTTCGCGCTTGATTTATTTTCTAAATCATATTATAAATAATAAAACTATTTAGCCGGACTTTTCATTGAAAAAATGCCCATAATCCACATTACAGAGTTGAAGAAATGAGAAAATTTATAATAATTTAATAAAGTAGTAAACATTCAATTAATTGAATATTAGCTAAAAATCATTTTTTAAATTTGACTCATTTCGCGCTTGATTTATTTTATAAATCATGTTATAAATAATAAAACTATTAAGCCGGACTTTTCATTCCAAAAATGCCCATAATCCACATTACAGAGTTGAAGAAATGAGAAAATTTATAATAATTTAATAAAGTAGTAAAAATTCAATTAATTGAATATTAACTAAAAACCATTTTTTAAATTTGACTCATTTCGCGCTTGATTTATTTTCTAAATCATATAAATAATAAAACTATTTAGCCGGACTTTTCATTGGAAAAATGCCCATAATCCACATTACAGAGTTGAAGAAATGAGAAAATTTATAATAATTTAATAAAGTAGTAAAAATTCAATTAATTGAATATTAGCTAAAAATCCTTTTTTAAATTTGTCTCATTTCGCGCTTGATTTATTTTATAAATCATGTTATAAATAATAAAACTATTAAGCCGGACTTTTCATTGGAAAAATGTCGATAATCCACATTACAGATTTGAAGAAATAAGATAATTTATAATAATTTAATAAAGTAGTAAAAATTCAATTAATTGAATATTAGCTAAAAATCATTTTTTAAATTTGACTCATTTCGCGCTTCATTTATTTTCTAAATCATATTATAAATAATAAAACTATTAAGCCGGACTTTTCATTGAAAAATGCCCATAATCCACATTACAGATTTGAAGAAATGAGAAATAAAAGAAGGTAAAAATAAAATTCCAAGGAATTATTGAAAATTTATAATAATTTAATAAAGTAGTAAAAATTCAATTAATTGAAAATTCATTTCGCGCTTGATTTATTTTCTAAATCATATTATAAGAAATGAGAAATAAAAGAAGATGAAAATAAAATTCAATGGAGTTGCTGATTTATTTTCTAAAACATTATAATAAATGAGAAATAAAAGAAGGTAAAAATAAAATTCAATGGAGTTGCTGAAAATTTATAATAATTTAATAATTGCGATTCTTTATTAAATAGAAGGGCAACAAGTTGATGAGTACCGTCGGTATTCGGTATTTACCACGTAGTGAAGATTCGTTGGATCTCAGCTTTAATTAAGATAAAATCCCTCGGTCTATATCTAAAGTACGAGGACGAGACGAGCTCTAAAGTATTACAAAGCCTAATGAAGATTCGCGTTAATCGGCTAAGAAAGCGAACGTATTACTATACCACTGTTATATAAGAAGACGGACGCGAAAGGAAGTACTGAAAGATTTGAATTTAAAGTGACTACCTTCCCCTTCTCATCCTCCTCCTCCTCCTCCTCTTACCCCTCGACTCATTCCCGTCACGATGGTAATATAAATTCTGCAGGACTCTGACAAGTATCATAAATTTATACCGTCAGCGAGGGGTCATAGTTCGTCTCATAATATATACCGAATTCTCTCATTATCGCATAATTCTCTATGAAAAATCCGCTGAAAGTAATAACGAGATCAAGTCCCCTTTTTTATTCACCGTAACATGCATTATTTATGTACTTTTGGCATATATCATACGTAATACTTATATACAAAATCGACATAGCCGTCACTCATTTTTTTATTAATTCAATTGTATCACAGACGAGAAAATCATTTATATCAAATTTGATTTTTTGCTAATTTATCTACTAATTAATAAGAAAAATGATTAATAAAAACTGGAAAAATATGAAATATTGTGGATTACGTAAAAATAAAAAATGGATTTTTTTTTTCAAAATAAGACTGATAAGAATTGAAGCAGAGCTGGTTGAATTTGGCTCAGAATTTTTTTAAATATATATTTTTGACAAAAGTATTTGTCAGAATTTTTTCAGATTTTTTAAGTGGGTTGATATTTTTGTTTTAAAAAATCATGGAAATTTAAAAAAATTAGGTACTTTTAAAAGTTATGTCAATGATATAAAAAATACATTTAAAAAAATTCAAGTTTTTTTTAAAAAAGGCCGTTAAAAATGGAAGCAAAGCCGGTTAAATTCGGCTCAGAACTAAATATTTTTTATTTTTGACAAAAGTATTTGTCAGAATTTTTTCAGATTTTTAAGTATGTCGATCGATATTTTTGTTTTAAAAAATCATGAAAATAAAAAAAAAAACTTAGGTACTTTTAAGAGTCAATCATATAATAAATACATTTAAAATAATCCATTTTTTTCGAAAAAAGACTGATAAAAATAGAAGCAGAGCCGGTCAAATTCGGTTCAGAAGTAAACATTTTTTATTCTTGACAAAAGTATTTGTCAGAATTTTTTCAGATTTTTAAGTATGTCGATCGATATTTTTGTTTTAAAAAATCATGGAGATTTAAAAAAAACTTAGGTGCTTTTAAGAGTCAATCATATAATAAATACATTTTTGAAAATCCATTTTTTTTCGAAAAAAGAATGATAAAAATAGAAGCAGAGCCGGTCAAATTCGATTCAGAAGTAAACATTTTTTATTCTTGACAAAAGTATTTGTCAGAATTTTTTCAGATTTTTAAGTATGTCGATCAATATTTTTGTTTTAAAAAATCATGAAAATTAAAAAAAAAAACTTAGGTGCTTTTAAGAATCAATCATATAATAAATACATTTTTGAAAATCCATTTTTTTTCGAAAAATGATTAAATATATATTTTTGACAAAAGTATTTGTCAGAATTTTTTCAGATTTTTTAAGTGCGTCGATCGATATTTTTGGTTTAAAAAATCATGGAAATAAAAAAAAATTAGGTACTTTTAAAAGTTATGTCAATGATATAAAAAATACATTCAAAAAAATTCAAGTTTTTTTTAAAAAAAGGCCGTTAAAAATAGAAGCAGAGCCGGTCAAATTCGGTTCAAAAGTAAAATTTTTTTATTTTTGATAAAAGTGTTTATCAACATTTTTTTAAGCGTGTCGAATAAGTTATACTATAATTCATATAAACAGAAAAAAAATGTTACTCAAAGTAGCAATTGATACTTAAGGAGGTTGGAGCGCTCCACACTAGTGAAATCAGTGCTAAATTTTAAAAACCGTTTCTACAATTCCGATGGTTTAATAATCTGTTCCAAGGTGTTAATCACATAGCAGCATTAGTTCTTGATATTCAAATACATTCACAGCTGTGATATCAACAGTAAATCGATCAATATCTGCAAATTTCCGATGTTATGTTTTTTCATCCAGTTTTTTAAAAGGGTAAACCGTAATATCAGTCCGATTATGACGACCAATAGCTCATTTTGTTTACTAAAAGATATTCTATCGATTGGCCGTCTATTTTTTAAAATCGTATTAGTAGTTCAAAAGATACAACCGTTTGTTTATTCTATCATAACCTAACATCAAGTATACAAATGGCTGTAACTTTTGAACGCCTGATACTATAGAAAATCCGGACGGTCAATCGATTAAGGATCTTCCACTGATCAAAATGAGCTATGTTTCGTCATAATCGGACTGATATTACGGTTTACCCTTTTACAAAACTGGATGAAAAAACATGACATCGGAAATTTGGAAATATTGATCGATTTACTGTTCATATGACAGCTGTCAATGTATTTGAATATCAAGAACTAATGCTGCTATGTGATTAAAAGCTTGGAACAGATTATTAAATCATCTGAAATTGTAGAAACGCTTTTAAAAATTTAGCACTGATTTGACTAGTGTGGAGCGCTCCAACCTCCTTAAGGTAGTTCTGTCGTGAAGGCAATCCAAACTCATATGCATGAATTTTTGACATGTTATAATTTAGCTATTCAACTTTACTTACACAAAATCTTGAAGGCTCTTACCGAGTATTTGAATGAACAATTAAAACTTGAAAATCGATCTTTTTACACGGCGCCAATGGGAGGGCGGGAAAAATTGATCTTTAAATCGAAAATTAACATACTTAGATCAAAGATAGAGAAAAAATAAATAGTACTACAGATTCGCAAATAATTCAGGAATTGATGGATCATGAAAAAAAGTGAAGTCTCCGGAATAATGTTTAATTGAACCAAGGTGCACGATACCGGGCCAAATGACGTTTCCTAACCTAAGGTAAACGTACCAATGGTGGGACAGGTCCCAATTGAGGGACACTAAAGGGATATTTGTAGATACTAAGAGTTTAATGGATAAAATACTAAAAAATAACTCTTCCAATTGTATCTGTTATATATAATTAACATACGTGAAAAGATTTCACGTTTTTCATCGTAAATTGAAAATGTAAATAATAAGTATATTAGCGGATCTATGGTGTTCAAGCTTTTTCAGCAAATCCCTAAACCAATTAGCTAAGGAGAGCCGAATAATCATTAATATGATACCCCGGAGATTATAGTTCGTTCGAGACTTTCCATAGGTATTTCAAATTCAGAAATTCTTAAAGTTTAAGATTACACTGTCAAATGTTACGTACAATATCTTAAAACTCGTAATTTTTGTGTCCCGTTATTGGAGCTGACCGAATATACGTTGGCACCACTGTCCAACGTATGTTCCGCGACTGGGGCAAGTAGTAAGCAATCTCGCTGCGACCCAGAGCCGGGACACAATCGCACGATTGACATTTTGACGCGGATGTCGGGTTATGCGGTAGCAAAAACTTCATTCATAATTGACTAAAATATATATATATATATTTTATAAACATATATGTTGTATTTATTGCATCATATGTGTAAATATGTGAACCGCACATTGTTTGGCATTTCTTTTCAAGCAGATGCATTAAAATTTGTAGATGTCCACCGATACGCACATTTGGTGTCCCGGCAGCGGGACATGCACAAAAATACCCGTCCCGGCACTGGTACATCTGCATTTTTCAGCGTTTTAATCAATAACTATTTATCAAACAATCAGAAATATTTTTATTGTATAGTTTTTGGAAACTAGAAACTCTAATCTTGCAATTCGTTACCACCATTTGCAAAATAATTAATATATGCATGCGGAAATTGGCATACAAAACAGACACCGCCTTAAACGTCCCGCCATTGGTACGTTTACCTTAATTATCGTAAAAATGAAGTCAAATCCGCACTAAACATATCAACTATTTACAAATAATCGTTTTTATTTGAGTACGACAATTTCGAAGGATTCTCGATTATTTTTGATATTATTATTGAGGCAGTCAAAGTAATGCGTATGATTATTTTTTAATGTCATATAGACTCGGAGATTTATGACTCCGGCGTACTGACAGAACTACCTTGAAGTAGCAATTTTTACTTTAGTTTATATTATATGTAAATATGATATAGAATTTTTTTACCACGGTTAAAACATCTTAATATAATACATGAACATATCTATCGACTCATTTAGTTGGCATCTAGCTGGTTTTCTCTGTCGCTCGATAAAGCATTACTCGTTTTTCTCAACGTTTAAACCCGTAGTTTCGCTTGAATCTCGCAGGTGGAAATGTTCTTCGTGAAATATTTCCGCGATACGTTCACTGGGGTTATCATGATATGCTCGAGGTTAATGTTAGGCGACGTGGTCGGAATGCACCAGTCACGAAAGGCCTATAATATACGTGGTACTTCCTTTACTGTTTCCTGTACCAATATACCGAGAACTATTCTCCGTTGTATACACACGTGTTTAAAACCACTTGCTTAAGCAAATGCTTACGATCAGAGCTTATTCACCCAGTGAAATCGTTCTCATGAGTTTATTTACATAAAATATTTTTGATTAAAAATTAATACGATTTATTTGTATGCTAATAAATTGGTTATTTTAAAATTATATAAATACAACAGTATATTATAAATTGGGTTATGTATTTGTATATTAAATAAATTTTAAGTTGAATTCTATTTGATCGAAATTAAATCCAGTCATGAAATACATTTCTTATTCAATAGGATTTTATTTTGATCAAATAGAATTTATTTAATTCAAATAAATCGTATCGATTTCAAGTTTTATTTGGTGGAAATAAAATTTTTGAAATTTAAAATAGATCCCTTTTTATATATTTGATTCAAATAAATAAATACGATAAATTGCGTACCGTATTAAGCCATCGGATTTTGAAAAAAAAAATTTTAAATAAATAAATTAAGAAAATAAAAAAATGAAGGGACAAATAAAGTTATTAATTTTTTATAGATGATACCCTTTTTTTAAATCTTATATTTAAACCTCATTAAGTATATATCGAGGACTATAATTCTGCAATTTTTTAAAGACATACAATGCAAAAAAAAATGGTTTTAGGTGACTGTATCCGCTTAAAAGTAATAGCGATGATGTCGTACATCGCAGACTGTGACTTTAACTCGTCATGACGATCAAAGTAGATCATCTTGATCGTGGATAATAAAAGTTGATAGCTACCGGGTAGCATTATGCGAAACGACGGCTCCATCTGCCTCTCACTCTTTCTCTCAGGCTGAACACAGTTGCAATTCACCCCTTCCATGGTTATGGTCGTCCCTTCGGTTACCTGAATTGCCACGACTGGACTGATCAAGTCCGATACATGAATAGTTGATGATCGCAGAGCTTAAAACATATGCGGCAATCCATATCATTTTTACCTGACTCTGACCCTTAATCCCTCGGAATTCACTCACATTTTTTTATAGCTAATTTATTATAGCTTATAGCAATTGCTAATAAATTAGCAATTGCTAATAAGTTCAAATACTCGGGAAGTAGTAATTGCTAATAAATTAGCAATTAGCAATTGCTAATAAATTAGCAATTAGCAATTGCTAATAAATTAGCAATTAGCAATTGCTAATAAATTAGCAATTAGCAATTGCTCATAAATTAGCAATTAGCAATTGCTAATAAATTAGCATTTGCTACTTAAGGGTGGGAAGTAGCAAGGCTAATAAATTAGCAATTGCTAATAAATTAGCAATTGCTACTTCCCGAGTAGAAATTCAGCTACGGGGAATATCAGGCCCTAGCGTGGTAGCCGGATTTAAATTTAAGGCCCCTGCCTAGCAACTTTATACGGGCCTTGCAGGAAAGTAACGCAGCGCATGATCAGGGCCAGATTAAGTTTTCCAGATAAGGGCCGGATAGAGGCTACCCTACTAAGCCCCTACTTATAAAAACGGCAAATAAATTACAAAATAATTAGCTGCGCTCATCGAATTCGATTTATTTTGCACTTTCTATTGGATATTCGAGCTTATTTAGTTTTCAGTACATATTAATTGCTGAAAAAACACATGTCAATTTATTTGCCGTTGGTGGGAATCGAACCTTGATCCTCTGGGTGACAATTCTGCGCCTTAGCCCACTCGGCCATTGACATCTTACAAAGTTTATATATTTATTTTCTATTTGAAGTATACTTAAAATGAAAACACGTCAAGACTGTACATCCATTTATTGTGACTACGACCGAAATATTCAAAATTCAAACATGATGGGGCGGTCACCCATCCAGGTACTGGCGTTTGACGGTCAGTACCTGGATAGATTTCAAAGTAATTCTAGCAGTACAGTCCCGTAAAACGTGAGTTTCAGCGAAAATTTCGAATACTTCTCGATGGGATAAAGATGTGAAAAAATCCAGCACACGCAAGGTGCTGAAAAGATTGATTTTGCATAACAATAATTTTTCAATGTTTTTAACGAATGCCGTATTTAGCTCTTACACGAACCTGATAATGTAAATTTACGGCATATTTAAAAAAAACTATGCCATACGAAGACCGTATGCGGATCTGACCAGGGAAAGTAAAGGTAAATTGGACAAAATCTTGGTCCAAATGCCACAGGAAGACCTTATGCGAAACGGATAAGGTCGATGAATGGCATATCTATATGAGGTTACCGTATGTAAAGCCTGACATGGGCCTGATCCGGTGGAAAGACGGCATTTTTAAGGTAGAATGCCATATCTCGGCCAAACATGGACCTGATCAGGTGAACTTACGACGACCCCTAAATAAGGTTACCATATCTAGCCTGACATCAACCTGATCCGGTGGAAAGACGGCATTATTAAGTACGAATGCCATATCTGAGCCTTACATGGACCTGAGCAGGTGAATTTACGTCGGCCCCAAATAAGGTTACCGTACCTAAAACTGATCTGGACCTCGTGCGACAGCAGACATGCCTGATGAAATTTCTACTCGGGTTTAAGTAGCATTTTTTTTCTGTTTATACGAATTATAGTATAATTCATATAAACTATAGTATAGTAATTGTATAGGAATAGTATAGCAATAGTATAGTAATAGTATAGTAATAGTATAGCAATAGTATAGTAATAGTATAGTAATAGTATAGTAATAGTATAGTAATAGTATAGTAATAGTATAGTAATAGTATAGTAATAGTATAGTAATAGTATAGTAATAGTATACTATATATATTATACTATATATATTATACTATATAGTATAGTATAGTAATAGTATAATTCATCATTCAGAAAAAAATGCTAGATTTCTCCAACGGTACAACTCTTGTAAGGACAACTTCTTTAGATTTAAAAAAAAGGATGCAAAGTTCATCGGAAAAAAATGCTAAGTATGCTTCTTGATGAACTATGCATCCTTTTTTTTTAAACCTAAAGAAGTTGTCCTTACAAGAATTGTATCGTTGGTTATATTATAAGTGGAAGAAGAAGAATGTTTGAGGCTCGAATTCTCGCGAAATTTTCTCAGTAGCTTCTTAACGTTTTCCTATCCCATCGGTTGACATTGCGATTTTCAGATAGCATTGCTTCCGCCTCTTGAAATTACGAAGGTGGTTTTGTAGGAGTAGTGCGATCATGTGCTTCAATCCCCCGGGCAAATAAGTCGCGTTTCGACGAATGAAACGTCCACGCAATGGAGAAAATTGCACGATAGCGCTATAATAGAACGATGGGGAACGACATCAAGCTCGATAACCATTCCAACGTTCTCTATTGTACGAGTACATCTCTCGATATACCGAAATATCATATCCATTGCGAGATCGTACGTTGACTCTGTGACAAAGATCGAAATCCACGTGAAGCACTCATCCCCGTCGTTGGAATCTTCTCTCCACTCTATTGGCCAAGTGGGACATGGAAAATCTCAGCAGACAACACTGACACTTTTTCCTTTTATCGCCCACCGAATAGCTTTTATTTCTTGGCCCATTGACGCAATAAAGCGTAACGTTAAAGCGAATGTTATGACATATAGTATTATAGCTCCTCTGAACTTGTGAAAGTAGCTAAAATAATGGATCATAAAGCAAATTGTATGGTAAATTCACTGCGTTGAGAAGACCACTAAATTTTTTCATGACGCCATAAAGCGAGTAGTGATAAATGTACTTGAGGCGAACCTAACAATGAATTAAACATTTCATATCCTTCCCTAATGAGTTCATGAGTAATGATATTTTATTGGTCAGCGGTTTTGTCAGATACACTGAAATCGAAGCTAAGTTCATGAAATTTGTTCTTTATATCAAAAATCTTTAGCGCAAAATCATAGAATTAAGGTAGTCTGTTCACATTAGCTAGTCAAATCAGTGCTAAATTTTTAATCGCGTTTCTACACATTTTGGTAGTTTTGCCGACTGTTCTGCAGAGTGGCTTGCTCATCAGCATTAGTTCTTAACCCACCTAACACAGAATGTAACAGTTACATAACTTTCGAATTATAAATAAACATAACGTTGTTGTGTAACATTGACATAAGCATGATGTCTTGTTTTAATAATAATCGTATCTAGTTGTGACACAAAATTCTGTTTAAATAATATGTAAACGTTATAGATTATTTATGTAACAAAAATAAGTAACATTTGTTATCGAGATTTCATTAAAATGTGACGTAATAAACTTACTTGTTACATAAATGTTATATAGTGAAATATAAATGTTACGACAATTTTTCCATATCCTGAGACCTTCTTGAGTGAGAAATAATGTATCACTGGTGCGTCACTAGTGATGTTATTTTGACAGAACACGTTATTTCGTTAACGTAAATATTATATCAAAGTTACGAATCTGTGTTAGGTGGGAATATATAAATCCATCCACAGACACGGTTTTTAATTAAAATACCCTGATACATACAAATGTCGGATGAGGTTATTGTCATCCACTTTTATATTAGAAAAAACCATAATTTTTGTCAGACTTTGACGAACGATAGCTCATTTTGTTTATTAAAAGATGCTTCATTGATTGACCGGAGACATTTTCTTATAGTATTCTTTGTAAGAAAATTGCAACCGTTTTTTATCTACTCTAACCTATCATCAGATTTACACATGCTTGTAACTTGTGAATAACTAATACTAATACAGAATTTGTCCGGTCAATCAATGAAGCATTTTTTAACAAACAACATAAGCTATTGCTCGTTATAACTAGATTAATATTGTGGTTTTTTCTAATATAAAACTGGATGACAACAACCTCATCCGAAATTTGTATGTATCCGGGTATTTTTATTTCAAACCGTGTCTGTGGAGGGATTTATATATTAAGAACTAATGCTGATGAGCAAGCCACTCTGCAGAACAGTCGGCAAAACTACCAAAATGTGTAAAAACGCGATTAAAAATTTAGCACTGATTTGACTAAGGTAAACGTACCAATGGTGGGACAGGTCCCAATTGAGGGACACTAAAGGGATATTTGTAGATACTAAGAGTTTAATGGATAAAATATTAAAAAATAACTCTTCCAATTGTATCTGTTATATATAATTAACATACGTGAAAAAATTTCATGTTTTTCATCGTAAATTGAAAATGTAAATAATAAGTATATTAGCGGATCTATGGTGTTCGAGCTTTTTCAGCAAATTCCTAAACCAATTAGCTAAGGAGAGCCGAATAATCATTAATATGATACCCCGGAGATTATAGTTCGTTCGAGACTTTCCATAGGTATTTCAAATTCAGAAATTCTTAAGGTTTAAGATTACACTGTCAAATGTTACGTACAATATCTTAAAACTCGTAATTTTTGTGTCCCGTTATTGGAGCTGACCGAATATACGTTGGCACCACTGTCCAACGTATGTTCCGCGACTGGGGCAAGTAGTAAGCAATCTCGCTGCGACCCAGAGCCGGGACACAATCGCACAATTGACATTTTGACGCGGATGTTGGGTTATGCGGTAGCAAAAACTTCATTGATAATTTACTAAAATATATATATGTATTTTATAAACATATATGTTTTATTTATTGCATCATAGGTGAATATATGTGTATCGCACAATTTTTGGCATTTCTTTTCAAGCAGATGCATTAAAATTTGTAGATGTCCACCGATACGCACATTTGGTGTCCCGGCAGCGAGACATGTACAAAAATACCCGTCCCGGCACTGGTACATCTGCACTTTTCAGCGTTTTAATCAATAACTATTTATCAAACAATCAGAAATATTTTATTGTATAGTTTTTGGAAACTAGAAACTCTAATCTTGCAATTCGTTACCACCATTTGCAAAATAATTAATATATGCATGCGGAAATTGGCATACAAAACAGACACCGCCTTAAACGTCCCGCCATTGGTACGTTTACCTTAGCTAATGTGAGTTCCCACCTAACACAGAATGTAACAGTTACATAACTTTCGAATTGTAAAAAAACATAACGTTGTTGTGTAACATTGACATAAGTATGATGTTTTGTTTTAATAACAATCGTATCTAGTTGTGACACAAAATTCTGTTTAGATAATATATAAGCGTTATATATTATTTCTGTAACAAAAATAAGTAACATTTGTCATCGAGATTTTATTAAAATGTGACGTAATAAATTTACTTGTTACATAAATGTTATGTAATGTAATATAAATGTTACGAAAATTCTTCCATATCCTGAGACCTTCTTGAGTGAGAAATAATGTATCACTGGTGCGTCACTAGTGATGTTATTTTGACAGAACACGTTACTTTGTTAACGTAAATATTATATCAAAGTTACGAATTTGTGTTAGGTGGGTTAGGTAAAAAAAATTGATTTTGGAAATTCAATATCATCCAAATCCTATTGCATATAAAAATGCCCAATGCACTATATTGTTGGTGCTCGATGAAAGGATTTTTTACTGTCGTCTGACTTGCATATGCTTTTCAATATTATCTTAAGCAAAGTTCTTAGGTTTTCCATTCCGCGCATGATTCAGATCAAACTACTAGGCAGATTGGAATGGTTGACGTCTCATTTTCTTCTTCATGAAAAGATACGCCGGCTAAATGGAGCAAACTATTTTTTTTTCATTCTGAAAGCAAAGTTAATCACTGATTTAGAAAATAGCATAAAATTTATTTATTAATAATTATGTCACTTAAAAAATATTACCTTTTATTAACATTTGCTCCATTTAGCCGGTGTATCTTTTCATGAAGAAGAAAATGAGACGTCAACCATTCCAATCTGCCTGGTAGTTTCATCTGAATCATGCGCAGAATGGAAAACCTAAGAACTTTGCTTAAGATAATATTGAAAAGCATATGCAAGTTAGACGACAGTAAAAAATCCTTTCATCGAGTACCAACAATATAGTGCTTGGGCATTTTTGTATGCAATAGGATTTGGATGATATTGGATTTCCAAAATCAATTTTTTTTACCCGACTCCCTCCCCATAACGTATTATAGAAAAAAATCTGCTAGATTATAAAAAAGGAATGAAGCATATCATCCAACGACTGCTATAATTTTTCAAATTGTTCACGGAGAGAAAAATATAATTGAATGCACTAAATGAATTTACTTGAAACCCGATAAATGATTCTGGTATTTAAAACAACTAATAATAAGTGATCAAATCAATAATAAATTGATTTTGTGATATAATTTTGCTATAATAATTTTTACTATATATTTTTCTATTTTTATTTTTCTCGAGTTGTACAGTAAAATAAAACGTTTTAAAAAAAAATAATAATAGATTGCATTGAATGAATTAAATAATATATTTGAAAATATCGAAATAAAATATATATGATTGATTCAAATACATATTGCATTGATTCGTTTCCAAGTAAATTAGTAACTTAGAAGTTTCGTTGTATTAAATTATATTTTTCTTTTAGCGTACATAATTTAAAAAATTCATAACCAGGACACAACGTTTATCATGGGGAAAATATATTGACTTCGTTCTAGATTCATCTTTCCGTCTACAATTGTCGAGGTAAATTGGAAGAGCATAAATTCACAAGTCCTTCAACCTAGTTTAAGTATTATACCAATTTATTGGTGTACTACTTACCGTTGCTGTGTCGTCGAGTTTTCTCTTCCATGCATCGCTACGTTCGATCAGGGCGTTCCACTGCTCCGAAAGTTTGTTCACCTCCCTGCGAATGCTTCGCGTTAATTCCCTTGCTTGTTCCTCGGCGCTTCTGTAGCCTCTTGAATCCCCGTCAAGATCACGTCCTGCTAAAACCATTGAACACGTTTTAGTTATTGTTAAATTTCTGGCATTCGCATAATAATATTTTTATGGTACAATAATATTTATCGCATAATAATATCACTTTAATAATAATTGTACAGGTGTCCATGATCATTTTTATCTATATTGGCTTGCGATACGACCATAAAAATTCTCGACACTTTTATGTCCACTGAAGTCGTTAAAAAATAGAATTTTTTATATTTTCGATGTATCTTTGCACCTTGAAGCTTTTTTTTAGAATTATACTATACTTTTTTGCTTCCTCGCAGAGGAAGCTTTGTTTTCGTGACAAATTTTTTTTTTAGGGTTTTTCATGTCAGAATACTTGAAATGGTCTAAAACGGCGAGAAAAATGGTTTGTATGAAATGTTTGTGTGCGTATGTGCACAATTTTTTGTTAGCACGATAGCTGTCGCAATTGTTAAGATATCGGGTCCAAATTTGAACCATGAGTAAACTGTCGTTAAACAAGGTATGGGATTGAATTTGGAGTTAATCCATCAAGGTGTTCAAAATTTATGGCATTTTGAATTTTTTGGAGAATGTCAGCTCGGGCTCCCGTAATTTATATGATATCCGGCTCAAACTTGGACCAGAAGTGGACTGTTATCAAATAGTGTTTGGAATTAAATTTGGTATCAATCCGTTAAGGGGTTCACAATTTACGGCATTTTCAAATTTTTTGACATTTTTTGTTCGTGCTCTAACTTTCGCAATTTTTAAGATACCGGGCTCAAATTTATTCCACAAGTGGACTGTTATTAAATAAGGTTTGGGAGTAAATTTCACGTCAATCCGTTAAGGGGTTTAAATTTTATGGCATTTTGAGTTTTTTGTTCGTGCTCTAACTTCCGCAATTTTTAAGATATCGGGCTCAAATTTGGTCTACAAGTAGACTGTAGTTAAACAAAGTATGGAATTGAATTTGGAGTTAATCCTTCAAGATGTTCAAAATTTATGGCATTTTGAATTTTTTGGAGAATGTCAGCTCGGGCTCTAACTCCCGCAATTTTTATGATATCCGGCTCAAATTTGGACCACAAGTGGACTGTTATCAAATAGTATTTGGGATTAAATTTGATGTCAATCCGTTAAGGGGTTCACAATTTACGGCATTTTTAAATTTTTGGACATTTTTTGTTCGTGCTCTAACTTTCGCAATTTTTAAGATATCGGGCTCAAATTTATTTCACAAGTGGACTGTTATTAAATAAAGTTTGAGAGTGAATTTGACGTCAATCCGTTAAGGTGTTCAAAATTAATGGCATCTTGAATTTTTTTGAGAATGTCAGCTCGGGCTCTAACTCCCGCAATTTTTATGATATGCGGCTCAAACTTGGACCAGAAGTGGACTGTTATCAAATAGTGTATGGGATTAAATTTGGTGTCAATCCGTTAAGGGGTTCACAATTTATGGCATTATTCAATTTTTTGACATTTTTTGTTCGTGCTCTAACTTTCGCCATTTTTAAGATATCGGGCTCAAATTTGGTCCACAAGTGGACTGTTATTAAATAAAGTTTGGGAGTGAATTTGACATCAATCCATCAAGGTGTTCAAAATTTATGGCATCTTGATTTTTTTTTAGAATGTCAGCTCGGGCTCTAACTCTCGCATTGTTTATGATATCCGGCTCAAATTTGGACCAGAAGTGGACTGTTATCAAATAATGTTTGGGATTAAATTTGGTGTCAATCCGTTAAGGGGTTTCACAATTTATGGCATTTTTTAATTTTTTGAAATTTTTGTTTCGTGCTCTAACTTTCGCAATTTCTAAGATATCGGGCTCAAATTTGGTCCACAAGTAGAGTGCGGGTAAACTAAGCATCAGTTCGAATCTGGCGAGAATCTGTCAAGGGGTTTAAAACTAATGCCATTTAAAATTTTTTTAAACAAGGCTGCAAAGTAGAACTTTGCAAATTGCTTCCTCATTATTATTGGATTTTTACAAAGTTTCCTCTATGAGGAAGCCAAAATAGATTAACATACTTCCTCATAGAAGTAGATTTGTAAAAATCCAACAATAATGAGGAAGCAAAGTTCTACTTTTTTTCGTATAAGATAATAATGTAGGTTGCTAATTAAATTTGACAATCCGTTAAATTTTGTCAAAATATTTGTAACATAAATAGTGAAATAAATAAGATGTTTAAAGGAATAATTGATTCTCCAAATATCAAAGTAGCAAATATCAAAAAGAAATTCCAGCCACCGTTACTCCCTTTGATGACAATTTACAGTTTAAGGGATCTTTCCAATGTGAAAAAAAAAATCGAAATTTTTTTTTGTCTTATCCATTAGTATATACGGTCAAAAACATCCTCTCAAATTTTTAAAGCAAAATTCGAAATACTTCGCTGGCATACTTTATGGACCTGGCATCGCCGATTAGTCGTAAGTACACAATTTAGGTATATGAAATTTCTACACTCGAAACTTTAAACGCGTTTTTCTCGAAACGACATTTTTCAAAACGGTGGACATTCTCCAGGGAACAGTTTTCAAGCGATCGTTTTCAAATTTTAGGAGAACATTCTTCACACTACTCTCTATGGTGCTATGGAAGCTTTTTTTTTTTTTAAATCTTCCCATTTTTTTAAAAGAAAAACTGTCGAAAAAAAACGGCTAAATTCGGTACTTTTTGTTCAAACCGCCGCCATTTTGTCAATTTTGATTTTAAAAAAAGCCTCCACAGCGCGATAGCCAATCGCATACTAATTAATAATCCTTTGGGTTTTTTTTTTCAGATCAAATTTGCGACCTCTAGAATGTCCACCATGAGGCTATCTTTTTTATCACCATTATTTTCAACAATTAAAAAAAAATATTCAAACAATAAAAATCGTCTTATAAAAAATCATTTTCCGTCATTCATGATTACCTTAATATGTCATAAAAATGTCAGATTGATCGGCGTATAGTAACCGTCCGAAAAAAAATCGTGAAAATAGGCTATTTTTCAAGCCGTCACACTGGAAAAATCCCTTAAGGGTGACATGGTTTATTCGCTACATCAGAAAAATTGCTATTTTTTAAGCGATCTATTTTCTTTTTAATAAAAAAAATACCGGATAAATCTGGACTTGCCCGTTGAAAGTATAATTGTAATCTGGAATTATCGTACTGCCCTAAAAAATGTCACAAGCGGCTGATGAAATTCGTATACTATGTTGTGGGAATATTAAATGATCTGTTGAATAATTTTGACATTTCGTATAAATTAATTTTTTTTTATCAGCCAACATATGGTACGAATGGTGAAGAGGTAATGAAATGAGGCAAGTACGTTAAGCGAGTAAACGAAGCCAGGCTGAAAGTACCATAGAGAGGGTACCAATTGTCCCTGGCTACCCATCGAGTTGCTCGCGGTTATAAACATAAATCAACATAACGGAAAACAGATAGTCGGGTTATAGCTGGATCGGTGGCGTTATCAATGCTAAACATGCGCGTAAAAACCGCCTGGTATGATACGATGCGTGATTAATAGGACAATTAAATTTCCTGTGATAGGCCGGTCCGGCGTTCACATCCCAACCGTAACTCCCGCAGCTCTTGTTATGAAACCCTCGTGTGTTCCAGCTATTTTCGTTTTTCGATAAAATCGGCCAATAAATAAAAAAAACAATTCTATTCTTTATACGTTTTTCATCAGGTACATTAATTTAAAATTAAATAGAAATAGTCTTAGTACGATTGATGAATTTTTATCATTACTCAACAAAACTATTTTGCTTTCTCGGAGTCAAAAGTTTGTTTCAATTTTTATTTTTTTTTATTATGATAATAATTTATATTTTTAACCGGTTTTTTTTATAAGCCGATTAATTCTTTTAGTTTACTTTTTTTTAAATATGAGATTGTATTGGGGAATTAGATTAATTTTATTTCATAATACGATATTGTAATTTCGAATAATAATGAAGTGAACGAAAAATGATTTGCGATTTTTATCCAGGGTTGAAAATTATTCAATGCTGAATTTTTATCATTACTCAAGAAAACTATTTTGCTTCCTCCGAGGAAAAAGTTTGTTTCAATTTTTTTATTTATTTTGGGCGATGATCTTCTAAATTAATAATTTATATTTTTTACCGCTTTTTTTAATAAGCTGATTAATCGTTTATTTATTTTTTCAAATATCTTTACTTTTATTTGATAATACGATATTGTAATTTCGAATAATAATGAAGTGAACGAAAATTGATTTGTGATTTTTATCCAGGGTTGAAAATTATTCAATGCTGAAATTTTATCATTACTCAACAAAACTATTTTGATTCCTCGGAGAAAAAAGTTTGTTTCAATTTTTTTTTTAATTTTGGGCGATGATCTTCTAAATTAATAATTTATATTTATAACTGCTTTTTTTACAAGCCGATTAATCGTTTATTATTTTTTTTAAATATGCCATTGTATCAGGAAATTATATTATTCTTATTTCATAATACGATATTGTAATTTCGAGTAATAATGAAGTGAACGGAAATTATGAAAATTAGTCGGAAGTTCTTATGAACAAACCGGTATATTAAACACATTGAAACAATCATGTTTAATATGAAAGTACTAGAAAATTATTATCTAATTGTATATTAAATATAATTAAAAAATTGCTATGTAATTGTATATTAAATTTAATAAACAAATTGGTATATAATTGTATATTAAATTTAATAAAAAAATTGCTATATAATTGTATATTAAATTTAATTAAAAAATTGCTACATAATTCTATATTAAATTTAATAAAAAAATTGCTATATAATTGTATATTAAATTTAATAAACAAATTGCTATATAATTGTATATTAAATTTAATAAACAAATTGCTATATAATTGTATATTAAATTTAATAAACAAATTGCTATATAATTGTATATTAAATTTAATAAACAAATTGCTCTAAAATTGTATATTAAATTTAATAAACAAATTGCTATAAAATTGTATATTAAATTTAACAAAAAATTGCTATATAATTGTATATTAAATTTAATTTAAAAAATTGTTATATAATTCTATATTTAATTTAATTAAAAAAATTGCTATGCAATTGTATATTAAATTAAATTAAAAAATTGTTATATAATTGTATATTAAATTAAATAAAAAAATTGCTATATAATTGTATATTAAATTTAATAAAAAATTGCTATTTAATTGTATATTAAATTTAATAAAAAATTGCTATATGATTGTATATTAAATTTAATAAAAAATTGCTATTTAATTGTATATTAAATTTAATTAAAAAAATTGCTATATAATTGTATATTAAATTTAATAAAAAAATTGCTATATAATTCTATATTAAATTTAATAAAAAAAATTGCTCTATAATTGTATATTAATTACCTGAAATTTTTTAACAATTTTTTTACATAAATTCTGAAACCTGTTTATTCATTTCTTATTCTACTTTTTCGTTAAATAATTCAAATAATTATTTTAAAATATGACAGTAATATTAAAGGTGTAACATAGACAATTTCCAATATTTCGTGCATAACTTTGAAGAACAGGAAAGATTTGAGAAGTGAGTGGGCATGAGATTCAATAAGTCGGTATCTAATAGATGAAACGAACGAGGATCGACAAAATCGAGACGGCTGAGAGTCCGCTTGCACGAATTCTCCGGATAAAGAAATCCCAATGATTCAGATTGAATCGAATTAGGCAGTCGTGCTCTCCATCTGTAAGCCATCTATTCAACGGTGACTGCTCTGCAAGCCAGACACGTTCGGGTGAGTTCGCTGCGGCAAACGTTTTCGTCGACACGAGCGTACGACCCGTAACCGCGGCTAAATCCACTCGTACTACCAACTGCGCTTTTCACTCGAGATATCGATTTTGAATTTCAGAGTTATACCAACTATATGTTAAGTCATGCTCGAGTGGATGATACGGCGCCAACGGAAAACTCAAACATCGAAACTAATACCAAAATAGGATAGATTGAAAATTAGTGATGGAAGAACAATAACATTTTCCTAAATTACGTTGAAGGCGTTCAATATAATGAGAATGTATACAATATTTTTTTTAGTGATTTTTACAATTGGTACTTTATTCCGTTTCTGATTTCAGAATTCACAGATCCGCCGGTCGGAAAATCCAACCAAATTTTTGTTTCTTCAAGATATCGAATTTTGGTCTTCACTATCGTCCTCAAGTCGCATATTGTACTTCAGAAAGTACCGGTTACGTGCCTTTTTACGATGATTTTTAAAAATCAAAAAAATTGTAACGGTTATGTAACGCATGTTACATAACATGGTAACGTTGTTGAGTGGGAAATAATAAATTACATGTAAGTTAGTCATGTTACTTGTAAGTTACAAGTCATGTTACTTGTAAGTTACTTGTAACATTGCTGTAACATTGCTGTAACATTGCTGTAACATTGCTGTAACATTGCTGTAACATTGCTGTAACATTGCTGTAACATTGCTGTAACATTGCTGTAACATTGCTGTAACATTGCTGTAACATTGCTGTAACATTGCTGTAACATTGCTGTAACATTGCTGTAACATTGCTGTAACATTGCTGTAACATTGCTGTAACAATGCTGTAACATTGTTGTAACATTGCTTTAACATTGCTGCAACATTGCTGTAACATTGCTGTAACATTGCTGTAACATTGCTGTAACATTGCTCTAACATTGCTCTAACATTGCTGTAACATTGCTGTAACATTGCTGTAACAATGCTGTAACAATGCTGTAACAATGCTGTAACATTGCTGTAACATTGCTGTAACATTGCTGTAACATTGCTGTGACATTGCTGTAACATTGCTGTAACATTGCTGTAACATTGCTGTAACATTGCTGTAACATTGCTGTAATATTACTGTAACATTGCTGTAACATTACCGTGTTTACTGGGAAATTGCAAAAAGTGAACGGTAATTGTATGTTAAACAATAACAATTTTTCTGCCAAGAGTTGTACAAGCCTCATTGTGAGATTACTTAGTTGAGCGAATTTGGTAGTAAATTTTGCGAAGCTGATGGTGGGCAATACGTCGTTTCTACAGAACCCGATTCTACACATCACCGACTCAACACCACCGACTCTACACAACGGCAATTCGACACATGCCTCGATTCAACACAACAGCAACTCGACACATCACCAATTCGACACAACCCCAATTCTACACAGTCACAACTGTCACGAGCTAAATACACAACGGCAATACTCTACACAGCCCCGATTCTACACAGGCACAAATGTCACGAGCTAAATTCACAACGGCAATACTCTACACAGCCCCGATTCTACTCAGTCACAACTTTCACGAGCCAAAATACTCTACACAGCCCCGATTCTACACAGACACAAATGTCACGAGCTAAATTCACAACGGCAATACTCTACACAGCCCCGATTCTACACAGGCACAACTGACACGAGCTAAATTCACCAAAGTCCCGATTCAACACATCACCGATTCTACACCGTCACCAACTCACATCCAACCAGCGTATGTCGTTCAAGCATTCCAACTCATCGGCGCACTATGATTGGATGTGAGTTGGTGACGGTGTAGAATCGGTGATGTGTTGAATCGGGACTTTGGTGAATTTAGCTCGTGACAGTTGTGCCTGTGTAGAATCGGGGCTGTGTATAGTATTGCCGGTGTGAATTTAGCTCGTGACATTTGTGCCTGTGTAGAATCGGGGCTGTGTAGAGTATTGCTGTTGTGCATTTGGCTCGTGACAGTTGTGACTGTGTAGAATCGGAGCTGTGTAGAATTGGGGTTGTGTCGAATTGAGGCATGTGTCGAGTTGGTGATGTATCGTGTTGGTGATGTGTACAGTTGCTGTTGTGTTGAATCGAGGCTTGTGTCGAATTTCCGTTGTGTAGAGTCGGTGGTGTTGAGTCGGTAATGTGTAGAATCGGGTTCTGTAGAAACGACGTATTGCCTCATGGTGTGGTCAACACTGTAAAAAAATCTACTTGAAATTGAATGTACTTTTATTGGAAGTTTTGATGCATAACAAACTTATCGAATTTCAAAAAGTGAATAGTAATGGTACGTTAAACAATAACAATTCTGCGAAGAGTTCTTATAAGCATCGTTGTGAGATTACTTAGTTGAGGTAGTAAATTTGGTCGTAAATTTTGCGAAGCTTATGGTGTGCACAACATATCCGCATTGGTTTAGAGGTAAACAAGCTACCGGGGGTAGAGATATAATTCGATGACTAGCTAAGTGGTGATGAGGTTGTGGCACTATATGGAAACATCGCTCCATCCCCACAGGAGTCTACGAAGTCCCGACTTCGAGTTGTGTTGCAACGTCCTCGCGGGACGATGCGTCTAACGAGGAAAGCTGGAGTGAGAGTCTAGTCCGCTTTCACTGTGCTAATTTGATTGATCGTCCATCCACAGGAGTGCAGCAAATTATAAAGATACCAAAAGAGCCCCACACTTTTCAAAATCCCGAAATCTCACATACACCAGAGTTGTAAATGCCTAATACTTATAGAAATAATGATGATGATACGATCAGCTCTATAATTATGATTTTATAATAATCACATGTAGCGATTGTAATAGGATGATTAAACTTTGGAATGGCTGGAAAAATTGTTATTTCTCAATAAAAATTCACGGTAATCCTTTTGAAAAAATGGAAAAAAATAAGTAATGCATTACTTATTTCTCCCATTTTTTCCCCTATTTCTTGCAATATTAACGCGAAAATTAGTATTTTTTTTCAGCTATTCAAATGTTTACACTCTATTTTATAATCACTACATATTATTATTATGAAATCATAATTACAAAACTAATTGTGCTGTAAACTATATTTCGCGCATTAATGGGGATTTACAACTCTGACATACACTGCAATTTTGTACCAATCATCACGTTAACATTTTCTCAAATACTCATTTCAATATTATCTTTTTAACTTTACAGTGGGAAAAAAATAAAATAAATATATACATATATTTTTAAATACTGACTAATTTAGTTTTAAACGTAACGTTACTTTATTTATGACGTCTTTATTTCACGTCACTAAATACTAATAAAAAGGATGCAAAGTAGAACCTTGCACATTGCTTCCTCATTATTTTTCGCGTTTTACAAAGCTACCTCTATGAGGAAGTATGTTATTCAATTTTTGGCTTCCTCATAGAGGAAGCTTTGTAAAACGCGAAAAATAATGAGGAAGCAATGTGCAAGGTTCTACTTTGCATCCTTGTTTTAATTAGATAAATATACATGTTGTGGATTCGCTTTTTCTATTTCGTTATTACGTTATTTCGTGATTATTAGAGCGTTTCCGAAAGTGAATGTGATAATGTATATTTTTAAAAATAATTCAACATTCCATAAAATCAAAAATTTCATACCGTTCGTCACTAAATTATACATATATAATGGCTGAATATTGTTTCATTTATATACAAAATTTGAGCTCGCTATCTTAAGTTTTGCACAAGTTACAATAGAGCGATAATGTCAATTTTTTGAAAAATTCAAAACATCATAAAATTTTAACGGTTCAACCGATCTTAACCAAATTCAATAGCGATCACCGGCGTATGAAAGCTCATATTCATACCAATTTTAACATCAATATCTCGAAAATTGAAAGAGTTATCGCGTAAACAGACATTTTTCAAAAAATTAAAAAACGCGTAATAATTTAACGATGAAGTGGATTTTAACAAAAATCTGTATGAACGATGAGGCTTGATCCCTCTATATATGGTCCAAATTTCAGCTTGATATCTCAAGGCATTCCCGAGTTATAAAGGTTTACATTTTTCGAACGTGTAACATACACACACACACACACACACACACACACACACGCACACGCACACGCACACGCACACGCACACGCACACGCACACGCACACGCACACGCACACGCACACGCACACGCACACGCACACGCACACGCACACGCACACGCACACGCACGCACGCACGCACACGCGCACGCACGCACGCACACGCACACGCACACGCACACGCACACGCACACGCACACGCACACGCACACGCACACGCACACGCACACGCACACGCACACGCACACGCACACGCACACGCACACGCACACGCACACGCACACGCACACGCACACGCACACGCACACGCACACGCACACGCACACGCACACGCACACGCGCACACGCGCACGCGCACGCGCACGCGCACGCGCACACGCACACGCACACGCACACGCACACGCACACGCACACGCACACGCACACGCACACGCACACGCACACGCACACGCACACGCACACGCACACGCACACGCACACGCACACGCACACGCACACGCACACGCACACGCACACGCACACGCACACGCACACGCACACGCACACGCACACGCACACGCACACGCACACGCACACGCACACGCACACGCACACGCACACGCACACGCACACGCACACGCACACGCACACGCACACGCACACGCACACGCACACGCACACGCACACGCACACGCACACGCACACGCACACGCACACGCACACGCACACGCACACGCACACGCACACGCACACGCACACGCACACGCACACGCACACGCACGCACGCACGCACGCACGCACGGACGCACGCACGGACGCACGCACGGACGCACGCACGCACGCACGCACGCACGCACGCACGCACGCACGCACGCACGCACGCACGCACGCACGCACGCACGCACGCACGGACGCACGCACGGACGCACGGACGCACGCACGGACGCACGCACGCACGCACGCACGCACGCACGCACGCACGCACACACAGACACACACACATACAGACATTTTTTCTAGATCACTTTTCTGGACGTTTTGAACAATTCTAAGTGTCCTGGCATAAAAATATCGAACATTTTTTTTCATGAAAACAAAGCTTCCTCTATGAGGAAGCAATACACTAAAAATTAAAAAATATGTTGTTGTGCCGTTGCTAAATGAAAGAAGCGTTTGAAAAAATGTTTTCAAGACCATTACACGAGATTTTATGGGTCTACATTTATTGTACGGCGTTTAATAAAGGTGAGAAATAGTCAAAAATGAAAAATGAAAGAAGCTCCTACTTCTTCGAGAATGATAAATATATATGTATATACAGTTAAGAGAAAAGAAGCAGCTTTAAGCTTTTCTTCATTTGTGACTAATGGAAAAGGTAAAGCCAACTTTTCCCTCTCTTGTCTCATTACCGACAACGGGGGCGCAATATTTTCCACGGGCTAGCTTCTCGTTGTACTTTCGTACGAAGCGCAAACGACTCTTTCTACGAACTTCGCTTTTTCTTCAAGATGGCTCATAAATAAATATAACTAATCGATGGTATCGGGAAAAAAATTCTCCTATATTTCTTCATTAAAGTAGTTGGAAGAATAGCGTAGTGCTTGCCTCTTGTTCGTCAGTACAGAGCACGTCTTATTCAATCATGCTTCGTTAAAGTGCAAGAGGTTGTGTAATCGGATTTCGACGGAATAACTGAGAATCCGATATTGCCGGAATAAGGACCTTGCAAAAGAGCTACTGCCATTTAATATCATTTAATATTATCATCGATATCGATTTTAGCAATTGCAATATTTGATACGAAACGTTTGCGATGCTTTACATATGGCCTTCGACCTCATGGATATGTTTCATAATTTTTTATATGATTTCCAGAAAAATATCCAAAAATCATTCCTCGAAATAAAAAAAGTAATTTTTAAAATTGTTAAAAAATTGTATGAAAAATCGTATTTTACTTTTTGGCATTATTGGTATGATTGTTAAAGATTAATTATTTTAGTATCTAAAATAATGTTAATTCTGATTGCTATTTTTTTAAAATTTTGTGTTATATTCAATCAGCGAATAATAAACGAGGACTGTTATTTTTTATTTATAATTAAGATATTTATACCTTCAGAGTCCGAAGTATCGGACAGCGGCGGCTCATTGGCGATGTATTGACGGCCGCTCAGCAAATTGTTTTCAACAACGGGCCGTTTGTCTTCCAGTTGTCTTCTGAAGCCTCGATGGTCGTCCTGAAAATTAATATCAAACGTTACATACTTTCTATGACAAATTGTTTGAATCGTCAGTAATTCTTCGTAATTCCATTTAAGCAAACTCTTAAATACAATAAAATAAAAATAATTCAGAGTTTATATAAAATATATTCTGTCTATATGGTATTTTTTTATTCTTTTGTTTTGAGCATTCGAAGATCGATTTAAAGTGGTGAAAAAAGTGCATAACATTGTGTTAATAAGAACAAATTATTTAGTCCATAGCTATAGTTTTGATGAGGAATTTTGTTACACAGATTTCACATTATTTTTTTTTTTTCGCAGTTTTATTAAACTCTGCAATTTTGACCAAAATGTCGAAAAATTTTCTGGTTAATGCTGAAGTAGATTTTTTTACCGACTTTGGTCGGTAAAAATGGGCGATTTCGTAGTATACACTATTCATCGAAAATATGCTACAAATATACGTGAAATTTTGCAGGGATGTAATAAAAACATTCATGCTTGGGTGTCCGGTCAAATTACTATTCAAAACATACAAGAAACGTAAGAAATTGTATATTACTGAACCTCTCAAAAGCCAATATGGCCGCTAGAAATGTCAACAGGTCTTTTCAGGTAAGATATAAACGTTTCTGGAACTCAGATGTGTTAAATCAGACCGGGACACCCATTCTTTGATTATTCCTGAACCTTTCAAAAGCGTCGAAATGTCGATTACACAAACCAAATCCACGAATAGTGTATACTACGATTGCAAAGTCTGTTTGCTTTTCGCACAGGCTCAGAGCTGGTAAAGAGCATGAATATAGTTCCGTCATTAGGAGACAGGTGGCGCTGTTTACTTTTGGCAAAACCTCCGAGCCTCTGTAATGCGACCGTAGTATACACTATATATGGATTTGGCTTGTGTAGTTAACATTCTGATGGTTTTGGAATATTTAGAAATTATCACAGAATTGACGTCCGGTCTGATTTTACATATCTAATTTCCAGAAACAATTATATCTTACAGCAAAGGTCTGTTGACATATGGTGGGCGGCCATTTTGCGTTCGGTATCTTTTGCCAAAAGTAAGCAGCCTACTCGGCGCCACCTGTGTCCTAATCGGGAAACTTACCGACCAAAGTCGGTATCAAAATCTAACCCAAAATCCCCTTAAGGGACCGGAAGGGGATGCTGGAGTAGATTTTTTTACCGACTTTGGTCGGTAAATATAGGCGATTTCGTAGTATACACTATTCATCGAAAATATGCTACAAATATACGTCAAATTTTGCAGGGATGTAATAAAAACATTCATGCTTGGGTGTCCGGTCGAATTACTGTTCAAAACATACAAGAAATGTAAGAACTTGTATATTACTGAACCTCTCAAAAACCAATATGGCCGCTCGAAATGTCAACAGGTCCTTTGAGGTAAGATATAAACGTTTCTGGAACTCAGATGTGTTAAATCAGACCGGACACCCATTCTTTGATTATTCCTGAACCTTTCAAAACCGTCGGAATGTCGATTACACGAACCAAATCCACGAATAGTGTATACTACGATTGCAAAGTCTGTTTGCTTTTCGCACAGGCTCAGAGCTGGTAAAGAGCATGAATATAGTTCCGTCATTAGGAGACAGGTGGCGCTGTTTACTTTTGGCAAAAGCTCCGAGCCTCTGTAATGCGACCGTAGTATACACTATATATGGATTTGACTTGTGTAGTTAACATTCTGACGGTTTTGGAATATTTAGAAATCATCACAGAATTGACGTCCAGTCTGATTTTACATATCTAGTTTCCAGAAACAATTATATCTTACAGCAAAGGTCTGTTGACGTATGGTGGGCGGCCATTTTGCTTTCGGTATCATTTGCCAAAAGTAAGCAGCCTACTCGGCGCCACCTGTGTCCTAATCGGGAAACTTACCGACCAAAGTCGGTATCAAAATCTACCCCAGCATCCCCTTAAGGGACCGGAAGGGGATGCTGGAGTAGATTTTTTTACCGACTTTGGTCGGTAAATATAGGCGATTTCGTAGTATACACTATTCATCGAAAATATGCTACAAATATACGTCAAATTTTGCAGGGATGTAATAAAAACATTCATGCTTGGGTGTCCGGTCGAATTACTGTTCAAAACATACAAGAAATGTAAGAACTTGTATATTACTGAACCTCTCAAAAACCAATATGGCCGCTCGAAATGTCAACAGGTCCTTTGAGGTAAGATATAAACGTTTCTGGAACTCAGATGTGTTAAATCAGACCGGACACCCATTCTTTGATTATTCCTGAACCTTTCAAAACCGTCGGAATGTCGATTACACGAACCAAATCCACGAATAGTGTATACTACGATTGCAAAAACTGTTTGCTTTTCGCACAGGCTCAGAGCTGGTAAAGAGCATGAATATAGTTCCGTCATTAGGAGACAGGTGGCGCTGTTTACTTTTGGCAAAAGTTCCGAGCCTATGTAATGCGACCGTAGTATACACTATATATGGATTTGGCTTGTGTAGTTAACATTCTGACGGTTTTGGAATATTTAGAAATTATCACAGAATTTACGTCCAGTCTGATTTTACATATCTAGTTTCCAGAAACAATTATATCTTACAGCAAAGGTCTGTTGACATATGGTGGGCGGCCATTTTGCTTTCGGTATCTTTTGCCAAAAGTAAGCAGCCTACTCGGCGCCACCTGTGTCCTAATCGGGAAACTTACCGACCAAAGTCGGTATCAAAATCTACCCCAGCATCCCCTTAAGGGACCGGAAGGTGATGCTGGAGTAGATTTTTTTACCGACTTTGGTCGGTAAATATAGGCGATTTCGTAGTATACACTATTCATCGAAAATATGCTACAAATATACGTCAAATTTTGCAGGGATGTAATAAAAACATTCATGCTTGGGTGTCCGGTCAAATTGCTGTTCAAAACATACAAGAAACGTAAGAAATTGTATATTATTGAACCTCTCAAAAACCAATATGGCCGCTAGAAATGTCAACAGGTCCTTTGAGGTAAGATATAAACGTTTCTGGAACTCAGATGTGTTAAATCAGACCGGACACCCATTCTTTGATTATTCCTGAACCTTTCAAAACCGTCGGAATGTCGATTACACGAACCAAATCCACGAATAGTGTATACTACGATTGCAAAGTCTGTTTGCTTTTCGCACAGGCTCAGAGCTGGTAAAGAGCATGAATATAGTTCCGTCATTAGGAGACAGGTGGCGCTGTTTACTTTTGGCAAAAGCTCCGAGCCTCTGTAATGCGACCGTAGTATACACTATATATGGATTTGACTTGTGTAGTTAACATTCTGACGGTTTTGGAATATTTAGAAATCATCACAGAATTGACGTCCAGTCTGATTTTACATATCTAGTTTCCAGAAACAATTATATCTTACAGCAAAGGTCTGTTGATATATGATGTGCGGCCATTTTGCTTTCGGTATCTTTTGCCAAAAGTAAACAGCCTACTCGGCGCCACCTGTGTCCTAATCGGGAAACTTACCGACCAAAGTCGGTATCAAAATCTACTCCAGCATCCCCTTAATATAATAGAGGAAAAAATTTGTTATTGCTATATTATGTATATAATATTTGTACATTATTTGATAACTATTGGAATCACTTTTTAATTTTCAATTTCCATTATCTATTTTCATGTAAAATTAATCGAATATTGTAAAAAGTCACTGAAATATGAAGAGTAGGGAACTGCGAATTTCGTAACACTCTCAGTGTGAGCTAGTATAGAATACGATATTTAAACAAGTCTGTAAAGTAAAGAAACCTTGCACATTGCTTCGTCATTATTTTTCCCTTTTCACGAGGAAAGTCGTGTGAGGAAACGAATGTATATTCACGTACTTAAAAATACAAATGGAAAGAACGGTGGAAAATAATGAGGAAGCCACGTAAAAAGTTGTAAAGTTTTATTTTTATTTTTATTTTGCCACCTTTTTTACGTGGTACTAGTTTATTTATTCCTTAGGCCCTTTATTTCCATTTATTCCATTTCAATCTACACATGTTGTTGTTGTTGTTGTTTTATTTTCTTAATGAAAAATAGTATGTCAAATATTAGATATACGTAAGAGGATTTGATGCCAACGTCAACGCAAAATATTGGCTACTGTGGCATCAACGATGGAACAAGACTCATTGAGCCGTAGGGCTTGAAGTTAATGGCCGTGTGCACGTGTAATTAAATTCAAAGAAGCAGCGAAGCGTGATTATGCGCAAGCGAAACGTAAAAGTCAAGTGAGCAGAAGCAGTTTTGAATATGTGCACCACGTTGTGTCTTCGCCTTGAGATCAGAGTTCGAATCCTTCACGTAAATAAATGTTTGGTTGTACATTTCCAATTTGTTGAATACACACCCAAAAAAAATTCTACACTGAGAGAAAAATCTGCTAATTAAAAAAAAAAGGATGCAAATTGGCTTCCTCATTCTTTTTCGCTTTTTACAAACCGTCTCTATGAGAAAGTTTCTTTATTCTATTTTTGGCTTCCTCATAGAGGAAGCTTTGCCAAAGATAAAGATTATTGACGAAGCTGATGATTTTTGACGTTTTACGAAATCCAGAGCGATACCAATAAATTTTTGAAAAATTCAAAATCACATAAAATCCGAACCGCTTTACCGATCATCACCAAATTTGGTACGTACCAGGGCTGAATGTTATTTTTCTTCTGTAGAAAATTTCTGTCGATTAGTTGAAATTTTACCTGAATAAGAGCAAAACGAAAAATTTTTCGAAAAATTCAAAATCTCATAAAAACCGAACGGCTTTACCGATTTGGCCAAAATTCAATATCAAATGTTGTATCACTTTGTTCGATTTTAATACGAAGTTTCAGCCCGATAGCTAAAAATTCGTTCGAGCTAGAGCATTTACGTACTTTTTTCAAAATTTCAAAATTCTTATAAAAATGAAATGCGTTAAGCGATTTTTGTAAAATTTATACCAATTGAAGATTAGCTAGTACTGTATATGTTGTTTAAATTTTAGCTGATTCGGTCGAATACTTTATAAGTTACAGTTATATGATTTTTTTCATGAACACAAAGCTTCCTCTATGAGGAAGCAATAATTAGACTGACGATAATCAACTATAAACTATAATTCCCAGGCGGAACGTCTATATTTTATGCTTATAGCAAATGTAAGAAAATGGTTGGATGAACCATTAATATAATGGCCAGGAGGAACGTCTATATTTTATGTTTATAGCAAATATAATTATAGTAGTAATCATCAAAATGATAATAGTTCCAAATATGCCGTTTCGTTGTGTATACACTGTTAAAAAAAAATGAAATTTACAACACAAATATTGAAAATTACTATTCAAGTGAAAATTAAATTCACAAACTTTGTGCAGTAAATGAGAATTAATATACATTGTGTTGTAAATTTCCAAATAACCCGTAATTTTACTATACGTATAGTAAATTTACAACACACGGCGGTAATTTTAGTATCGGTATAGTAACATTACAACACACAGTTTTGAATATTTAAACAAATATTTAGAGGTCGCGCAAGTCATGTTTGTAGTGAAAAATCATTTTTTCACAAAATTATTATTTTTCCACTTAAATTCTTTAAGTTTCTCAAAGTTTTTTTTTCATGCGTTATATCCAATAGGATCATCTGCATTGTGAATAATTTCAACAATTGTATTGAAAAAGTAAGAACGCCCTTTGTGAATTCAAGTTTCAGTATTTTAGAAATACAATATGACGTTGGAGTTCACAAATCTTCTCGAGTATAGTCATAAATTAATGAAATTTTTTTGTAATTTCTGCACGGAACTTAAACTTTACAAAAAAACAGTGGTTGAAATTAGTTATACTTTTAGTGAAACGTATGAACGCAATTTTTGGTATTCGTGTTCTGCTACTGTAATAGAAGTTGATATTACGCTGTTGAAAATATCAATAATAGTAAAAAATTATTATCTGTCGATAGGCGCAGGTTTTATGAAGTTTTTATGTAATTCATGTAGGTATTAAAATCAATAAAAAGAATGGTAACAGCAGGACTCGAACCGACAATTTAACGATTATGAGTAGGGTGCGTTATGCATTATGTTCACTTGAAAATATTTCCGTACACACTTCATACTCTGACTGCAATCAATTGAACATTTTAATATGTCAATGATAAGTACGGTTAAGAGAATAATAGTTGTATAACTTTTATACCGTTTTATATCCAAAACTATTAAGTCGTTGATAGCGTAGTTGGTAGCGTGCGTGCGTTGTTAGGTACTTAGATAGGTAGGTCGTAGATTCAAACCCCGGGGTAGGCGAAAAATGTTCTTTGGCGAAAACCAATAGTCAATGATTTTTAATGACATAATATGTCTGAAAAAATAATGCCCGAGTAATAATTATATATTTTTTTAAATTGTTTTCAAGCCCGTTTTAAATTTACAACACAGATGTTGTAAATTTGCAACACATGTGTGTAAAGTTTTTTTTACCAAAACCGTTTATGAAACTTCAACTGCGACGTTGAGTTTTACAAAACAGATGTGTTGTAAAATTACAATACAGGAACGGTAAATTTGATATACCAGTGTTGTAAAATTCAACGTCGCAGTTGAAATTTCATAAACGGTTTTGGTAAAAAAAACTTCATACACATGTGTTGTAAATTTACAACAAATTTTTTTAACAGTGAACATAAAAATCCATTTTTCAAAAACTTGAACATTTTTTAATTTTTTTCCGAAAAAATCTCTAAGATACTACTCATAAAGACGAACATTTTAAACCTAGACGAGAAGTGGGAGAATCCTTTTTTCGAATTTATATGAGCGTTTGAAAGATAAATAAAAGATGAAAACTCTCATAAAAAATTGGAAAATTTGTCTCACTGCCAATTTTGTTTCCTAAAGTGGGAAATTTTTTTTACGATTTTTTATGAGAGTTTTCATTTTGTATTTATCTTTTAAACGGACTTAAAATGTCCGTCTTAATGAGTAGTATTTTAGACATTTTTTCGGAAAAAATAAAAAATGACCAAGGTTTGAAAAATCGATTTTTATGTTTATTAATTAAAAATCAATGCTTCGAAGGGGTTGAACATTTTTTAAAATAAATTTGCGTAAAAGTATACTTCAAAATGAAAAGCTTTTATATACGTTTTTTTACGATACGACTTATATCCAAGAAGATACGTGCATTCGAAAGTTTTTAAACTCAATTATTCGAACAATTTTTATAAATTCACAAATGCGCGGATTAAGGTAAACGTACCAATGGTGGGTCCCAATTGAGGGACACTAAAGGGATATTTGTAGATACTAAGAGTTTAATGGATAAAATATTAAAAAATAACTCTTCCAATTGTATCTGTTATATATAATTAACATACGTGAAAAGATTTCATATTTTTCATCGTAAATTGAAAATGTAAATAATAAGTATATTAGCGGATCTATGGTGTTCGAGCTTTTTCAGCAAATCCCTAAACCAATTAGCTAAGGAGAGCCGAATAATCATTAATATGATACCCCGGAGATTATAGTTCTTTTGAGACTTTCCATAGGTATTTCAAATTCAGAAATTCTTAAAGTTTAAGATTACACTGTCAAATGTTACGTACAATATCTTAAAACTCGTAATTTTTGTGTCCCGTTATTGGAGCTGACCGAATATACGTCGGCACCACTGTCCAACGTATGTTCCGCGACTGGGGCAAGTAGTAAGCAATCTCGCTGCGATCCAGAGCCGGGACACAATCGCACGATTGACATTTTGACGCGGATGTTGGGTTATGCGGTAGCAAACACTTCATTTATAATTTACTAAAATATATATATGTATTTTATAAACATATATGTTTTATTTAATGCATCATAGATGTAAGTATGTGAACCGCACATTTTTTGGCACTTCTTTTCAAGTAGATGCATTAAAATTTGTAGATGTCCACCGATACGCACATTTGGTGTCCCGGCAGCGGGACATGCACAAAAATACCCGTCCCGGCACTGGTACATCTGCATTTTTCAGCGTTTTAATCAATAACTATTTATCAAACAATCAGAAATATTTTTATTGTATAGTTTTTGGAAACTAGAAACTCTAATCTTGCAATTCGTTACCACCATTTGCAAAATAATTAATATATGCATGCGGAAATTGGCATACAAAACAGACACCGCCTTAAACGTCCCGCCATTGGTACGTTTACCTCACTTAGATAGGTAGGTCGTAGGTTCAAACCTCGGGGTAGGCGAAAGATTTTCTTTGGCGAAAACCAATAGCCAATGATATCTAATGACACAATGTGTCTGAAAAAATAATGTCCGAGTAATAATTCTATTTTTTTTTAAATTGTTTTTAAGCCCATTTTCAATTTACAACACAGATGTTGTAAATTTACAACACATGTGTATGAAGTTTTTTTTACCAAAACCGTTTATGAAATTTCAACTGCGACGTTGAGTTTTACAAAACAGATGTGTTGTAAAATTACAATACAGGAACGGTAAATTTGATATACCAGTGTTGTAAAATTCAACGTCGCAGTTGAAATTTCATAAGCGGTTTTGGTAAAAAAACTTCATACACATCTGTTGTAAATTTACAACAAATTTTTTTAACAGTGTATATTTTTTTAAAATTACTATATTTTTTCTCTCAGTGCACACGTTGTGTATATTATTAAAACGACAAGTGGTGGATTCTCGTCTTTCTCCGGCGTAACACGTACGGTCTTCCTTTGGTCGGTTGACTCGTACTACTGATTCACGTTAGAAAGGAGTTACGATTCGTGCGGAAAAAAACTCAGTGCTACGTGAGGCTATCGCACGTTCGCTATCTTCTCGTTTATTCACCGAAAAATGCGCTATTGCGACTGGTTCTAATTTTATCACAACACGTTCGCGTGTTTTGCGGTTTACTACGTGAGTCCAATGTTTGCAGTGACATTTCATTGTGCACTGGATTTCTTTAAATGTGCTGACCTGTTGTTTCTGAAGGGCTGCAATATCGCCACAGACTGGTCCCAAACCGGTGAGTTCCGTGTCTTTTCTTATCACCCACTCGATTAGTTCTCTCAGCGACAGCAGCAATGCGTTCCAGTGTTCTGCGTTGCTCTCCAATCGATTTCTGTAAAAGAAAGTCCTTTTTTTAATTTCTTGTATCATCATGTTCAATAATATGTATGTTCGAACGGCAAATTACATTACATTATGTTACTAAGCCGTCACAAAATATTTGTATTTCACTTGTGACATTATTTCTGTCAATTGGCTATCTGTACATTGTATTTCTGTCAACTGTACATTTTGTACACTGAATGAAAAAAGTAGTTGTAAAAATCGATTAATAGGACATGAAAAGGATAATTTGAAAAAATTCGGTTGGATTTTCCGACTGGAAGTCGGTACCGTGAATTATCAAATCAGAAACGGACAAAAGTTACTTTTTTCAAAATCACGGTAAAAAGGTTTGAAACGGGTATTTTCTATGGTGGAATATACGATTTAAGAATGATGGTGAAGACCAAAATTCGATATTTTGAAGAAAAAAAATTTGGGTTCCATTTTCCAACCGGAAGTCGGATCTAGAAATTTTGAAATCAGAAATAGACAAATGTCACTTTTTTCAAAATCCCAGTAAAAAGGTTTGAAACGGTTATTTTCTGTGGTGGAATATGCGACTTGAGAACGATAGTGAAGATCAAAATTCGATATATTGAAGAAAAAAAAATTGGGTTCCGTGTTCCAACTGGAAGTCGGATCTAGAAATTTTGAAATCAGAAATAGACAAAAGTGACTTTTTTCAAAATCCCAGTAAAAAGGTTTAAAACGGTTATTTTCTGTGGTGGAATATATGACTTGAGAACGATAGTGAAGACCAAAATTCGATATATTGAAGAAAAAAAAATTGGGTTCCGTGTTCCAACTGGAAGTCGGATCTAGAAATTTTGAAATCAGAAATAGACAAAAGTCACTTTTTTCAAAATCGCAGTAAAAAGGTTTGAAACGGGTATTTTCTGTGTTGGAATATACGACTTGAGAACGATAGTGAAGGCCAAAATTTGATATATTAAAGAGAAAAAAAATTGGGTTCGATTTTCAGACCGAAAGTTTGATCCGTGAATTTTGAAATCAGAAACGGACAAAAGTCACTTTTTTCAAAATCGCGGTAAAAAGATATGAAACGGGTATTTTCTGTGATGGAATATACGACTTGAGAACGATAGTGAAGACCAAAATTTGATATGTTGAAGAGAAAAAAAAAATTGGGTTGGATTTTCAGACCGAAAGTTTGATCCGTGAATTCTGTAATCAGAAACGGACAAAAGACACTTTTTTTCAAAATGACGGTAAAAAGGTTTGAAACGACTATTTTCTGTGGTGGAATATACGACTTGAGAACGATAGTGAAGACCAAAACTCGATATATTGAAAAAAAAAAATTTGCCTTGGATTTTCGAACCGAAAGTCTGATCCGTGAATTCTGAAATCAGAACCGGACAAAACTCGCTTTTTTTAAAATCCCACTAAAAAGGTTTGAAACGTTTATTTTCTGTGTTGGAATATATGACTTTGAGAACGATAGTGAAGACCAAAACTCGATATATCCACCCGAAATACTCATCATAGCGCTGCTCAGTCGTTAAAAGTTAACCACACCGTAAAAAAAAGCATGCAAACTCAAATTACTGAAAATGTTATTACACATTATTTTCCACCCTATCTTGAGATTCGCTTCAAACTAATTCGCTTTCCACACCGACAGAAAAAGATTCATTGATTCACGGAAAACTTTGCCAATGAAATGAAATACTTGAATTTCAATACTATCTTTTCTTTGAATGATCTCCAACTCAATGAAAAGTAGTGACATTGATTCGAAGAAACATTTCTTTAAACCAATGAACCTTTTTCATTGATTTCAAAGATTTCGTCTCTGATTCAATGAAACCTTCTTTTTACCACCTCAAAATTTCGAAACCTATTTTTTCCTGAAGTACGCGACAGATAAAGCTCAAATTTTGTGAGTATGTAAGGAAGTGTGGCAGAAATAGGCTAAGCTTCTGACTTCTCGAAACTCGAAGCCGTTCGTTCGGAAGAACCGGAAAACAAAATAGTGAGGTTAGGTGCGAGAGAGAGATCAATGAAAACGTTTCTTTAAATCAATAAAACTGTTTCTTTATTATATGCTCACTAAGTAAATCTTTATTTACAGGCAATGAAATGTTCTCTTTGAAATTCAAATGCACTATTTCATTGAAATCAAAGAAATATTTCGTTGAAATCAATGAAAAAAAAAATCAATCCACCGATTTCTTTGGCGTCAATGAAATCTTTTCTCTCGGTGCATTTCGTTCTCTAATTTTCATTTCTTTTCGCACCCTTTCCTATCTCACTTCATTTTCTATATTCTCAATCTCTCATTCTCCCTCTCTCCCAATACTCAATTTTTCTTTTCTGCGCAATGACACTACGAAAATGATAATAAAGAGTTGAGGCGTGGGCATTGAGAGCTTCGGGAAGCGTGTTTGCGACAAGGAAACGCCACCAGTCGTGGTTTAGTGGATTTAGATTTATATTCGAGCATTATCGTGCCACTCCGTCAGGCGCACCCTTCTCGTGTAGGAAAGGGATGATTCTTCTGGTCCTTGCCACCATTGTATGCGCGCGCCAGCAGCTGGTATCGCCAAGCAACAGCTCCGCCGCTCGCGGATATATTGCAGTTATTGTAACGTCGATGATAGTCCCGGGGAATTCAGGCTCAAGTACTATTTCCGCGTCTCTTCGGCCACCTGCCTCAATTCCTCTTCGCTAACGGGATAAAAGAAATATACTACATCGTCTTCCTGCATTCAACTGTGTTGTCGCTATACCTATCTACAGTAGTTGGTGCGTCCACAGGCTTCGAAGTTGTCGGGATGAATGAAAAAAAAAGAATAAAAAATAAAAAATAAAAAAGAGATAAGACAGAAATGGGAGAAATGAAAGACAGCGTTAGTTGTTGGACACTACGTGAGCCCATGGAACACAATCGCGATTACTTTTTTCTCAGACGTTGTCACTTTTCTTGTATCCTATATTGTAGCTTAAACTCTGGCATTTGTCGATGAGTAATGGAAAGATGATCTTTTTCTCCTTTCATCCGACTACTACCCACCATTTTTTATCATATTGTTAGAATTCTGCAGCTACAATAGCTGTAATTGTACGTACGAATCAGTGCAGAGTTTCTTAGCGGAAATTCTGTTGTTATTTATTACGTAGAAGTTTGTCTAGGGTTTTATATTGGGGCATTCCAGCGGAATTTTTCATGATCTGATCCTGACCTCCGACAATAATTTTTGACAATTTTTTGACAATAAGTATTTTGTAAAAGAAGAGACTCGTATTGCTTCCTCATAGAGGAAGCTTTGTTTTCATGAAAAAAAAAATTTTCGAGATTTTTATGTCAGATTACTCAGAATGGTCTGAAACATCAAGAAAAGTGGTTTAGAAAATTGTCCGGATGTATGTGTGTGTGTGTGAGATGAAAGGCCAAAAATGCATTTGACTGTAACTTTTAAACTATTCGACTGAACCAGCTCAAATTTAAACAACATGTGCAGTACTATCTAATCTTCAATTGGTATAAATTTCGGGACAATCGATTGACCCATTTCATTTTTATAAGAATTTTTAAATTTTGAAAAAAGTACGTAAATGCTCTAGCTCGAACGAATTTTTAACTATCGGGCTGAAACTTCGTATTAAAATTCAACAAAGTGATGCGACCGTTGGTATTGAATTTGGGCCAAATCGGTAAAGTGGTTCGGTTTTTATGAGATTTTGAATTTTTCGAAAAATTTTCGTTTTGCTCTAATTCAGGTAAAATTTCAAATAATCGAGTGAAATTTTCTACACAGGAAAAATAACATTCAGCCCTGCTACGTACCAAATTTGGTGATGATCGGTAAAGCGGTTCGAATTTTACGTTAATTTGAATTTTAAAAAAATTGACTGGTTTCGCTCTGCAGTTCGTAAAACATCAGAAAATAGGAATAAAATAAAACAAGGATACAAAGTAGAACTTTGCACATTGCTTTCTCATTATTTTTCACTTTTTACAAAGCTTCCTCTATGAGGAAGCCAAAATTGATTAACATACTTCCACATAGAGGTAGCTTTGTAAAAAGCGAAAAATAATGAGGAAGCAATGTGGAAGGTTCTACTTTGCATCCTTGTTTTTGTTTAGCGCTACGACCAATATTTCCGACAGACGAATTTTTGTAGGGTAGAAGTACTTAAATACGTTTTTCGTGGTTATTTTAATTCTGTACCTGTATTTAATCATAATTTTTCATAACGTTGTGTATTTTGGAAACATTTATTGTCATTTTGACGTCCGTTCGTCTCCATTACAAAAAGTACTGTATCGGTAATTAAAGTATCATCAGCTGATTCATCAAATTCTCAACTCCTTACGGAATTCGACAAGATTTTGACGAAAACTCTAGATACATATTCGGATTATATAGTTGGCGAATTGCATGCAGCTTTGCACATATCAATCTTAAGAGTCATCACTGCAAATGTTGATGTACTAAAAGTTTGAAATAAAGCTATACATTTATAAAAAATACGATGGCCACACTGGTACATGGAATAAGCATGTTGCCCCGGATATGGCCATGATAATATAATCATTAATTTTTCGTTAATTATTACACAATCAATTCATAAATTCGTAAAGGAGAAACAAAAAAACGAAAAAACGCTAAGAAAAATATATCCTTAGAAATGTATAGTAAAAAAGAAGGTAAAGCGGTGGAACACCTTTCATGTTGAAGATTCCCATCATTATGCAATGCGAAAATCTACTTTCGGAAAGAACTCTGGTAAAAATAAAAATAAAAGTGTAAAGAGTAAAACATTAATATAATGTATGACTATTTGTGACAAAGAAAGCGGCTACGAAAAAGTGCAAAACGAAGGAGACGAATGTCAAAAAAGGTTAGTTAGGTTCACAGATGGCATCTGCGCTTTAAAGACATTTTCGTGTAGAGGATTTGGATGTTTTCATAAGAATACGATTTTGATTTATTAAACACACCTTAAAAAATGTTTCAAGTGCAATGAATATTGAGTTATTCTAATTTTAAGCATGGCCAAAACCGGTACATTACTGTGGCCAAAACCGGTGCATAGGTGGCCAGAACTGGTGAAATGGCTATGCTCCTACTTTTTTCTATTTTCCAGTGTTTTCTCGACCCATATGAAGATTTTAATGCTAGAAATCTGAATTTATATTCTTCTCAAATATGAAAAGTATAGGTCCAAAACAGTTTTATGATATTTGGTCCCAATCACAAGTACTTGAAAATGGGAAAATTCTTAAAGTGGTCACAACCTGTACTTCTACCCTACAAGTTTGTCTAGGGTTTTATATGGGGCATTCCAGCGGAATTTTTCATGCTCTGATCCTGACCTCCGACAATAATTTTTGATAATTTTTTATCAATAAGTATTTTGAAAAAGAAGAGACACGTATTTTTTTGTTTAGCGCTACGAGCAATATTTCCGACAGACGAATTTTTGTAAAAGTTTGAATTTTTCGGTATTGATATTATTTTTATCGTTAATATCTTGGAAATTAACAGTCCTATCGAAAAATATCTACGATGAAATTCGTTCCGTTTGCAAAGGGCTACAGAACGTATATAAAAAAATGTTATCGTGGTTTTTCGAAAATTTTGTTATATGACGTTAAACAACAAAGTATCGTTTCGCAAAAAAGCGCCACTTTTTATAATTTTTATATACTTACATAAAAATTCTGTGTAAAATAACAAAATTTTTGGGACCCTATGCAGGTTGGCAGGTATTTTTTTCGAATAGTACTACGTAATTCAAGCTTTACGTAATAATTCAGGGTGTTAAAAAAATTTCAATTACGTAGAACTTCTCATTAAAAAATCTTGCCATTCTGCATAGGGTCTAAAAAATTTCGTAATTTGAAACAGAATTTTTTCGTGAGTATATAAAAATGATAAAAAGTGGCGTTTTTTTGAAAAATTATATTTTGTTGTTTAACGTCATAAAACAAAATATTGGGAAAACGAAAATAACATTTTTTATATTCATTATGTACCTCTTCATCAACTGAACAAATTTGATCTTGGACATTTTTTTATAGGACTGTCCATTTTCAAGATATTAACGAATAAAAATATATGAATACCGAAATATTCAAATTTTTATAAAAATTTCTAGCGCCAAACAAAAAAAAAATATGTGTCTTCTTTTTCAAAATACTTTGTGATAAAAAATTATTAAAATTATTGAAGGCGTCGAAGTATGAAAAATTCCGATGGAATGCCCCATATACAAAAGTGATTCAACTTGAAGAGTTGGGTTTTTATTAAGTCGCTTTTTTTATTTTGTATCGCCATATTCTGATTAATTTTGAATTTCTATATTAAAATATAGATATTTTATTATCTTGGAGTTGACTTTGGAGTTGAAAAAGATTTGCAGTTGGACATTAGATATTTTTATGTATAACAAGAATATTAAATTCAATATACAAGAATGATGTAAAATTAATACATGGTGCATTAAACACATTAAAAAAGACATGTTTAATATAAAAATACTAGAATATTACTATGTAATTATATATTAAATTTAATATACTGGATTATGCATAAAAATGTCCGATATATCTATAGAAAATTCCTGAACATTTTTGACAGTGATGCCGCATGCAGATTGTGTGAAAATCAAGAGTTATACAAATATCCGGGAGAGAGGAGAGGAACAATGTATTCGCATTAAGTGGTTGTGACTAATTGTAATCTCTACACAAACTGGTAAGCTTATATACAGCGGAGGGCTTACCGCGATTAGTTCGTGAGCCTGGCGACGCGGTAGTGCAGACTGTATGCGTTTAACATTGCCGCTGGGGAGTTTACGCACTTTGCTATTGTCTACTCGGTTACCACCGAATATAACTGAATGTTATATTCGATATGGGATCAGGTGTTGCCTCTACACCTGTATCAAGTTTCTCCTTATGCTATCTACTTTATATGAAAAATTTGCAACTCCCAATATAAAACACGTCACTTAAGGTAGTTCTGTCGGTACGCCGGAGTCATAAATCTCAGAGTCTATATGACATTAAAAAATAATCATACGCATCACTTTGACTGCCTCAATAATAATATAAAAAATAATCGAGAATCCTTCGAAATTTTCGTAATCAAATTAAAACGATTATTTGTAAATAGTTGATATGTTTAGTGCGGATTTGACTTCATTTTTACGATAATTAGGTTAGGAAACGTCATTTGGCCCGGTATCGTGCACTTTGACCTTGGTTCAATTAAACATTATTCCGGAGACTTCACCTTTTTTCATGATGCATCAATTCCTAAATGATTTGCGAATCCGTAGTACTTTTTATTTTTTTCTCTATCTTTGATCTAAGTATGTTAATTTTCGATTTAAAGATAAATTTTTTCAGCCCTCCCGTGTGCACCGTGCAAAAAGATCGATTTTCAAGTTTTAATTGTTCATTCAGATGCTCGGTAAAAGCCTTCAAGATTTTGTGCAAGTAAAATTGAATAGCTAAATTACAACATGTCAAAAATTCATGCATATGAGTTTGGATTGCCGTCGCGATAGGACTACCTTAAGGGGATGCTGGAGTAGATTTTTTTACCGACTTTGGTCGGTAAAAATAGGCGATTTCGTAGTATACACTATTCATCGAAAACATGCTACAAATATACGTCAAATTTTGCAGGGATGTAATAAAAACATTCATGCCTGGGTGTCCAGTCAAATTACTGTTCACAACATACAAGAAACGTAAGAAATTGTATATTACTGAACCTCTAAAAAACCAATATGGCCGCTGGAAATGTCAACAGGTCCTTTGAGGTAACATATAAACGTTTCTGGAACTCAGATGTGTTAAATCAGACCGGACACCCATTCTTTGATTATTCCTGAACCTTTCAAAACCGTCGGAATGTCGATTACACAAACCAAAACCACGTATAGTGTATACTACGATTGCAAAGACTGTTTGCTTTTCGCACAGGCTCAGAGCTGGTAAAGAGCATGAATATAGTTCCGTCATTAGGAGACAGGTGGCGCTGTTTACTTTTGGCAAAAGCTCCGAGCCTCTGTAATGCGACCGTAGTATACACTATATATGGATTTGGCTTGTGTAGTTAATATTCTGATGGTTTTGGAATATTTAGAAATTATCACAGAATTGACGTCCAGTCTGATTTTACATATCTAATTTCCAGAAACAATTATATCTTACAGCAAAGGTCTGTTGACATATGGTGTGCGGCCATTTTGCTTTCGGTATCTTTTGCCAAAAGTAAGCAGCCTACTCGGCGCCACCTGTGTCCTAATCGGGAAACTTACCGACCAAAGTCGGTATCAAAATCTACTCCAGCATCCCCTTAATGTTTATATCATTAGAGAAAATATTTCCAAATTACAAGTTGATTAAATGAACTTTTCTAAGATTTTTCGTCTTAACGCATCTCAAAAATGGCACTTTTTGAGATTTGTCAATTTATGATCTTTGACATTATTTTTTTTAACCATAATTATAGTTGCCATTTTGCCTCAATCTCCTCTAAGTTTTTCGAATTTTAGTTTTACCAAAAATTGATAGAATTAAAATAAATCAAAGAGTTTATGCTATATCATTAGCAAGAATATTCGCAAGTTGCAAGTTGATTGCTAAAACCATGGATTTTGGCCTAATAAAAAAAAATAAATAAATAACAGTATGTACACTGTTAAAAATATTTTGAAAATTAATATAAGTATTGGAAATTCTTTTGCAGATACGGTATATTAAATTTCATTTAATATTAAATGAAATTAATATTAAATATAATAACAAAATTATATGTTAATAATATATATGAGACATTCCACCGGTTATCGATAAGATCGCGATCCTCATATTTAAAAATTTTTTTTCCTTTTGAGATTTTGAAGAGCAATATAAAAAACACTCTAGAATTTTTTTTAGATTTTTTAAAAAATTTGTGTTTTTTATATATTTAATAGCAACTAAAAATAAAATTCTCCCGTAAAAGATTTTTATTTTTAGTTGCTACTCTAGACTGTCCTCCATTTTCGTTCTAAACTCAAAAGTTTCGTTTTTTGGACAGAGAATTTACTACAAAAATTTTGAAAAAAATCATCGACATACTTTTAGAGAGTTTCAAGTTTGGGGTATTTTGTAAAATTAAAAAAAAAATTTAACTGATAATCTAGGCCTTGCACCACTCTGGGTCTAGGCTCAAAAATTTTGTTTTTGAACACAGAATTTACTGAAAAAAAGAAAAAAATTGTCGACGTAATTTTCGAAAAAAACAAATTTTTTTTTTTATTAAAAAAAAATTATAGTGTTTTTTTATATTGCTCTACAACATCTCAAAAGGAAAAAAAAATAAAAAAAAGAATGCCCCATATACTACACTGTTAGAAAAAAACTGGAAGTTTTTATGCATCAACTCGTCATCTAAATTTAATGTGCAAATGTGTTGTGAAATTAATGTACTTTTGTGGAAAGATTAAAGAAAATTATTAAAATTCAAGTACTTTTACTGTACAATTTAAGTAAATTATTGAATTTGCTGTACCAAACATTAATTTTACATCACATTTGTATATTAAATTTAATATACCAGTTTATGCATAAAAATTTCCAGTACTTGTACATTAAGTTTAAAGTAGATTTTTTTACAATGTGATGAAATTAATATTAAATGTAATAATAAAATTAAACAAAATTTAATATACAAATGTGTTGCAAAATTCCAATAATTATATTACAAACAACTTTTATGAAGTATTTAGTACCCTACATATTAATTAATATTTGTATATTAAATTTAATATACGCCTATCCGCAAAAAAAAACTTCCAAGACTTTATATGAATTTTCATACAAATATTTCCAACAGTGCACTGTTAAAAATATTTTGAAAATTAAGGTATGTATTGGAACTTCGTTTCCAGATACGGTATATTAAATTTCATTTAATATTCAGATATATTGTAAAGTTCCAATAATTATATTATAAACATAAATTTTATGAAGTGTTAAGTATACTGTATATTAATATTGCAACAATTTTTTTATACATTAATTAATATTTGTATATTGAATTTAATATACGCGTATCCGCAAAAAAAAAACTTCCAATCCTTTATATGAATTTTCATACAAAGATTTCCAACAGTGTAGTTTTTTTTTAAATTTCAATTTGACAAAATTCCCAAGTGAATATAGGGCAGTGAGTGTTTTGAAAATGGAACCCGCTGGTGAACGTACGTAAGTAAATGTAAAAATAATGCAGATACGAAAAACTTGAAGTTCTCTTACGTGGTGCACATAACGTTTGCTACTTATTTGGAGAACACTGGTGAATTTTTCCCTCGGGATTGTTGGGAAATGGTTTTTCGTGGAACATAAAGTAGGAACATAAACGGGGCAAGTGGAGGACACGAGTGGAAAAGCTCGAAACGCATAGGAAATCGAGGCCATTCGTGAAATGAAACTTTTAGTTGGTCGATCGCTTGGTTGCGACGAGTGAATCGGTTACCAAAGGGAATATGCTTCCGAGTATATCCTTTGATCCTGTTTCCGCGGCACTTCGAGCGTTACTCTACGGTTCTCACTCGATGTTCCGGTATTAACGGTAAAACCCGGTACATCGAATTCTACGCGCGCAGTAAACCTGATAACTCCGCAAATGTAATTGTCGCGGACGGAAAAGTACATTGGGGTTGAGACAGCAATAGCGAAGAAGAGTGCTGACCAAATACTCTTATAATTCAACGTGCAGAGAATCAATATTCCGGTCTGCATAAAAAAAAAGAAAGAGAATAAAGAGTTTGTGTCAAAAAAAAAAAAAAAAAAAAAAAGAAAAGAAAGAGAATAAAGAGTTTGTGTCTCGTGGGAAAAACTATGTTGCTTTACGGGTGTTCGAACTGCAGTCATAAATAACGCGTTGACTTATCAGTTATGTGCTCCATAGCTGAGATAACTACATGATATACAAGCACTGCAGCTTTCGATAAAATATTTTCATTACTTTTTCATAGGAAAAATTTTGTACTGTAAAAAAAAAAAGAAAATTATTCTCAATTTCCATGCCAAGATACGTACAATGATCTACTTTTTGCTTCCTCATAGAGGAAGCTTTGTTTTCATGAAAAAATTTTTTTTCGAGATTTTCATGTCAGTACACTCAGAATGGGCCAAAACGTCGAGAAAAGTGATTTAGAAAAAATGTCTGTATGTGTGTGTGTGTGTTTGTATGTGTGTGTGTATGTTACATGATCGAAAAATGTAAACCTTTATAACTCGGGAATGCCTTGAGATATCAAGCTGAAATTTGGAACATAGATAGAGGGATCAAGCCTCATCGTTCATACAGATTTTTGTTAAAATCCACTTCATCGTTAAATTATTACGCGTTTTTTAATTTTTTGAAAAATGTCTGTTTACGCGATAACTCTTTCAATTTTCGAGATATTGATCTTAAAATTGGTATGAATTTGAGCTTTCATACGCCGGTGATCGCTATTGAATTTGGTTAAGATCGGTTGAACCGTTCAAATTTTATGATGTTTTGAATTTTTCAAAAAATTGACATTATCGCTCTATTGTAACTTTTGCAAAACTTAAGATAGCGAGCTCAAATTTTGTATATAAATGAGACAATATTCAGCCATTATATATGTATAATTTAGTGACGAACCGTATGAAATTTTTGATTTTATGGAATGTTGAATTATTTTTAAAAATATACATTATCACATTCACTTTCGGAAACGCTCTAATAATCACGAAATAACGTAATAACGAAATAGAAAAAGCGAATCCACAACATGTATATTTATCTAATTAAAACAAGGATGCAAAGTAGAACCTTGCACATTGCTTCCTCATTATTTTTAGCGTTTTACAAAGCTTCCTCTATGAGGAAGCCAAAAATGGAATAACATACTTCCTCATAGAGGTAGTTTTGTAAGAAGCAAAAAATGGAATAACATACTTCCTCATAGAGGTAGTTTTGTAAGAAGCAAAAAATAATGAGGTAGCAATGTCCAAGATTCTACTTTGCATCCTTTTTGTTTCTTTATTAGGAGATTCAAGTGACAATTTTTTATCAAATAGTGTTTTGAAAAAGAATACACGTATTTTTTTTTTTTGTTTTGCGCTACGACCAATATTTTTGACAGACGAATTTTTGCAATAGTTTGAATTTTTTTAAGGTGTTTATTTTTATCGTTAATATCTTGGAAATTAATAGTCCTGGAGAAAAATATCTACGATGAAATTCATTCAGTTTGCAATGATCGTAAATAACGCGTTGACTTATCAGTTATTTGCTCCATAGCTGAGATAAGGACATGATATACTGCAGCCTTCGATAAATTATTTTCATTACTTTTTCATAGAAAAAATGTTGTATTGTAAAAACAAAAAAATTATTCTCAATTTCCATGCCAAGATACGTGCAATAATCTACTTTTCATTATTTGCTACTTTTTTGTTTCTTTATTAGGAGATTAAAGTGACAATTTTTTATCAAATAGTATTTTGAAAAAAAATACACGTATTTGTTTTTTGTTTTGCGCTAGGACCAATATTTTCGACAGACGAATTTTTGCAAAAGTTTGAATTTTTTTAAGGTGTTAATATTATTTTTCTGAAACATCGAAAAAAGTGGTTTAGATAAATTGTCCGGATGTGTGATGAAAGGACAAAAATTCATATAACTGTAACTTATAAAGTATTCGACCGAATCAGCTAAAATTTAAGCAATATGTATAGTACTGGCTAATCTTCAATTGGTATAAATTTCACAAAAATCGCTTAACGCATTTCATTTTTATAAGAATTTTGAAATTTTGAAAAAATTACGTAAATGCTCTAGTTCGAACGAATTTTTAGCTATCGGGCTGAAACTTCGTATTAAAATTGAACAAAGTGATACGATTTTTGGTATTGAATTTGGGCCAAATCGGTAAAGCGTTCGGCTTTTATGAGATTTTGAATTTTTCAAAAATTTTTCGATTTGCTCTAATTCAGGTAAAATTTCAACTAATCGACTGAAATTTTCTACACAGAAAAAATAACATTCAGCCCTGCTACGTACCAAATTTGGTGATGATCGGTAAAGCGGTTCGAATTTTACGTGATTTTGAATTTTTTAAAAATTTATTGGTGTCGCTCTGGATTTCGTAAAACGTCAGAAATCATCAACTTCGTCAATAATTTTCATCTTTCGCAAAGCTTCCTGTATGAGGAAGCCAAAAATAAAATAAAGAAACTTGCTCATAGAGGCGGCTTTGTAAAAAGCGAAAAAGAATGAGGAAGCAATTTGCAAAGTTCTACTTTGCATCCTTTTTTCCCAACAAACGAATTTTTGTTAAAGTTTGAATTTTTCGGTATTGATATTATCGTTAATATTTTGGAAATGAACTGTCCTATCGAAAAATGTCTACGATGAAATTCATTCAGTTTGCAATGTTCGTAAATAACGCGTTGACTTATCAGTTATGTGTTCCACAGCTGAGATAACGACATAATGTACAAGCCTTCGATAAATTATTTTCATTACTTTTTCATAGAAAAAATTTTGTATTGTAAAAACAAAAAAATTATTCTCAATTTCCACGCCAAGATACGTGCAATAATATACTTTTCATTATTTGCTGAGAGGCAATTTTTGTTAATTTTCGTTGTACCGCAAAATTGTTTCCTTTTTAGGAGATTCAGCTGTAAATTTTTTTGGTCATAATTCTATCGATATAAAAATCGATAGCAAGGGAAAATTATATTCAAGGGGTGAAATTCTTGTATGAATAAAAAGAAATAAGCTTCAGTCTTTATCAAAAGTATAGAATAAGCTAAAAATTTCAATTTTCCTCTGTAGTAAAGGAATTATTACGTTCTATAAGGACTGGATGATATATATATGCACATATCTTTTTAGTACGAGTTTTTTTTTCTTCTGTTGTGAGTTATCGAACAGTTTGACGAGTAAAAATGCTCTCTGAGAAAGAATCTTATAAATATATTTGCTGGAGAAAAAGGAAAGAATGATCACCTCAATTTCAAACGTAATTGCGATACTTGGTTCTCGAAGCAACCTTACTCTTACAACCTTTACTCTTAGAAAATCGATTCTGAGTCACGTATGAGAACGAAACCTTTCCAATCCGTAATAGCTTTTTATAAGAATAATATATTTTTCAAATTGCAAGGTCCTTCATTCTGTAATACTTGGTACAACATCAAAGATGAATGTACCAAAGGGACATTGGGTTATTAAGGGGAGGGAGACAGGTCAAAAAAATTGATTTTGGAAATTCAATATCATCAAAATCCGATTGCATATAAAAAAGCCCAACGCACTATATTGTTGGTACTCGATGAAAGGATTTTTTACTGTCGTCTGACTTGCATATGCTTTTCAATATTATCTTAAGCAAAGTTCTTAGGTTTTTCATTCTGCGCATGATTCAGATCAAACTACTAGGCAGATTGGAATGGTTGACGTCTCATTTTCTTCTTCATGAAAAGATATACCGGCTAAATGGAGCAAATGTTAATAAAATGTAATATTTTTTAAGTTACATAATTATTAATAAATAAATTTTATGCTATTTTCTAAATCAGTGATTAACTTTGCTTTCAGAATGAAAAAAAATAGTTTGCTCCATTTAGCCGGTGTATCTTTTCATGATGAAGAAAATGAGACGTCAACCATTCCAATCTGCCTAGTAGTTTGATCTCAATCATGCGCAGAATGAAAAACCTAAGAACTTTGCTTAAGATAATATTGAACACCATATGCAAGACAGACAACAGTAAAAAATCCTTTCATCGAGCACCAACAATATAGTGCGTTGGGCAGTTTTATATGTAATAGGATTTGGATGATATTGAATTTCCAAAATCAATTTTTTGACCTGACTCCCTCTCCTTATTATTATTATTATTATTATTATTAATAATAATTATAATAATAATAATAATATTATTATTATTAATAATAATAATAATAATAATAGTAAATGTGTTTCTTGATAATACTTTACAATCGTGTATATTCTTATCATTTTTTATGGTAACAATATACATTAATAATCATCTTCAAAAATTTTTACAATTTTTTATCAAAAAGTATTTTGAAAAAGAAGAGACACGTATTTTTTTGTTTAACGCTACGAGCAATATTTCCGACAGACAAATTTTTGTAAAATTTTGAATTTTTCGGTATTGATATTATTTTTATCGTTAATATCTTGGAAATGAACAGTCCTATCGAAAAATGTCTACGATGAAATTCGTTCAGTTCGCAAAGGGCTACATAACGTATATAAAAAATGATATTGTAGTTTTTCTAAAATTTTGTTATATGACGTTAAACAACAAAGTATCGTTTTGCAAAAAAGCGCGACTTTTTATAATTTTTATATACTTACATAAAAATTCTGTGTAAAAAAAACAAAATTTTTGAGACCGTATGCAGGTTGGCAGGTATTTTTTTCGAAAAGTACTACGTAATTCAAACTTTACGTAATAATTCAGGATATTAAAAAAACTTCAATTACGCAGAACTTCTCATTAAAAAATCTTGCCATTCTGTATAGGATCTCAAAAATTTCGTAATTTCAAACAGAATTTTTCCGTGAGTGTACAAAAATGATAAAAAGTGGCGGTTTTTTGAAAAACGATATTTTGTTGTTTAACGTCATAAAACAAAACGTTAGAAAGACGAAAATAACATTTTTTATATACATTACGTAGCTCTTCATAAACTGAACAAATTTGATCCTGGACATTTTTTGATAGGCCAGTTAATTTTCAAGATATTACGGAATATAAAAATATAAATACCGAAAAAATCGAATTTTTATAAAAATTTGTCTGTCGGAAATATCGCTCGTAGCGCCAAACAAAAAAATACGTGTCTTTTCTATTTCAAAATACTTTCTGATAAAAAATTGTTAAAATTATTGATGGAGGTCAGGGTCGAAGAATGAAAAATTCAGATGGAATGTCTCACATATATTAATTTTCAAAATATTTTTAACATTGTATACTATAATAGGCACGAATGTAAATAGGTATTTACGGTAACCATAACCCAATTTCTAAACATATACACGTCGTCTATTTTCTCAGGTATTAACATCTCTAGGCGCCAGATGCTACCTGCACGGTTTGCTTGCTCTTGGATCATTTGTAATCCGCAACTGGAGTACACATCTGCAGTAATTTCCGTGGAGTCAACGTTCTCCTACTTGAGAAACACTCAATATAACGTTTATTATAAACGTAATTGCTTAAACTTTTCAAGTAAAAATCTCTGCATCACTTTATCATGGAAATTTATTGCGTAGCTGCATTGCGGCACATACAGGTACTGGAATGTAAATTTTAATTAACTACTGATTTAAATCATTGTGTGTTCTACAACCATTGGATTTGTGAATTTACCCAAAAGTTAAGGGATCTTTCCAGTGTGAAAAAGAAAAAATCGATTTTTTTTTCGTCTTATCCATTAGTATATACGGTCAAAAAAATCCGCTCAAATTTTTAATGCGAAATTCGAAATAATTCGCTGGCATACTTTATGGACCTGGCATCGCCGATTAGTCGTAAGTACACAATTTAGGTATATGAAATTTCTACACTCGAAACTTTAAACGCGTTTTTCTCGAAACGACATTTTTCAAAACGGTGGACATTCTCCAGGGAACAGTTTTCAAGCGATCGTTTTCAAATTTTAGGAGAACATTCTTCACACTACTCTCTATCGTGCTGTGGAAGCTTTTTTTTTAAATCTTCCCATTTTTTTAAAAGAAAAACTGTCGAAAAAAACGGCTAAAATCGGTACTTTTTGTTCAAACCGCCGCCATTTTGTCAATTTTGGTTTTAAAAAAGCCTCCATAGCGCGATAGCCAATCGCATACTAATTAATAATCCTTTGGGTTTTTTTTTTAGATCAAATTTGCAACCTCTAGGATGTCCACCATGAAGCTATCTTTTTTATCAACATTATTTTCAACAATTTAAAAAAAATATTTAAACAATAAAAATCGTCTTATAAAAAATCATTTTCTGTCATTCATGATTACCTTAATATGTCATAAAAATTTCAGATTGATCGGCGTATAGTAACCGTCCGAAAAAAAATCGTGAATATAGGCTATTTTTCGGGCCGTCACACTAGACTTTGAATAATTAACAGATCTTGATTAGCTAAATGTGGCTAAATTCAAGTTTTTAAAATCGATTTTTAATCCCCTAAGAACATAAATATACAAACGAAGAATACTGGATTGAAGTTATTTTAATATTCTGAATTATTACGTAAATTAATACGTAAAACTTCAATTATGTAGAACTTTTCGAAAAAAATCCTGCGAGCTTGCATAGGGTTTCAAAAATTTCGTAATTTCAAACAGAATTTTTCTGTTTGAAATATCCGAAAAATTCAAACTTTTACAAAAATTCGTCTGTCGGAAATATTGCTCGTAGCGCTAAACAAAAAAAATACGTGTCTCTTCTTTTTCAAAATACTTATTGATAAAAAATTATCAAAAATTATTGTCGGAGGTCAGGATCAGAGCATGAAAAATTCCGCTGGAATGCCCCATATAAAACCCTAGACAAACTTGTAGGGTAGAAGTACCGGTTGTGGCCACTTTAAGAATTTTCCCATTTTCAAGTACTTGTGATTGGGACCAAAAATCATAAAACTGTTTTGGACCTATACTTTTCATATCTGAGAAGAATATAATTTCAGATTTCTAGCATTAAAATCTTCATATGTGTCGAGAAAACACTGGAAAATAGAAAAAAGTAGGAGCATAGCCATTTCACCAGTTCTGGCCACCTATGCACCGGTTTTGGCCACAGTAATGTACCGGTTTTGGCCATGCTTAAAATTAGAATAACTCAATATTCATTGCACTTGAAACAATTTTTAATGTGTGTTCAATAAATCAAAATCGTATTCTTATGAAAGCATCCAATTCCTCTACACGAAAATGTCTTTAAAGCACAGATGCCATCTGTGAACCTAACTAACCTTTTTTGACATTCGTCTCCTTCGTTTTGCACTTTTTCGTAGCAGCTTTCTTTGTCACAAATAGTCATACATTATATTAATGTTTTACTCTTTACACTTTTATTTTTATTTTTACCAGAGTTCTTTCCGAAAGTAGATTTTCGCATTGCATAATGATGGGAATCTTCAACATGAAAGGTGTTCGACCGCTTTATCTTCTTTTTTACTATACCTTTCTAAGGATATATTTTTCTTATCGTTTTTTGGTTTCTTTGTTTCTTCTTTACGAATTTATGAATTGATTGTGTAATAATTAACGAAAAATTAATGATTATATTATCATGGCCATATCCGGGGCAACATGTTTATTCCATGTACTAGTTGTGGCCATCGTATTTTTTATAAATGTATAGCTTTATTTCAAACTTTTCGTACATCAACATTTGCAGTGATGACTCTTCAGATTGATATGTGCAAAGCTGCATGCAATTCGCCAACTATATAATCCGAATATGTATCTAGAGTTTTCGTCAAAATCTTGTCGAATTCCGTAAGGAGTTGAGAATTTGATGAATCAGCTGATGATACTTTAATTACTGATACATTACTTTTTGTAATGGAGACGAACGGACGTCAAAATGACGATAAATGTTTCCAAAATACACAACGTTATGAAAAATTATGATTAAATACAGGTACAGAATTAAAATAGCCACGAAAAACGTATTTAAGTGCGGGGGTGGACACAACCGGTACAGTGGCCACAACCGGTACTTCTACCCTAGAACTTCTCATTAAAAAATCTTGCCATTCTGCATAGGGTCTAAAAAATTTCGTAATTTCAAATAGAATTTTTCCGTGAGTATATAAAAATGATAAAAAGTGGCGTTTTTTTGAAAAACGATATTTTGTTGTTTAACGTCATAGAACAAAACGTTAGGAAAACGAAAGTAACATTTTTTATATACATAATGTAGCTTTTCATAAACTGAACAAATTTGATCCTGGACATTTTTTATAGGCCTGTTAATTTTCGCGATATTAACGAATAAAAAAATATAAATACCGAAAAATTCAAATTTTTATAAAAATTCGTCTGTCGGAAATATCGCTTGTAGCGCCAAACAAAAAAATACGTGTCTTTTATTTTTCAAAATACTTTATGATAAAAAATTGTTAAAATTATTGAAGGGGGTCAGGGTCGAAGTATGAAAAATTCCGATGGAATGCCCCATATGCTGAGTTTTATATACGGTATATTAACTTTAAAAAAAAATTACACTGTATCTACACTGTAAAAAATGTTCGAGTTTTTCCTATACAAACGTGTATGAATTTTGTAAAACTTGGTATAGGAAATCGAAATTAATATGTTTGCATAATAAATTTAATACAAATCAATGAATTTCGATAATCCGGTGATAGAAAATTACAATGCATGATTATTAAATCAATAATTACTAAATCAGTACATGAAAATCAACATGCATTTTAGAAATTTTAGTGCCTGATTTGAAATTTAATACAAATTGTCGCATTAAATTTAAGATCAAAGTTATAAAAATTTCAGTTACTAATGTTGAAAAATACCCGTCAAAGTATTTGCAGTTTTGTCCACACAGATGTACTACTTTTTGCAAAATGTTTGTGTTTTTGCGACACAAACGTGTGAGAAATTTACAAAACTCGGTATAGAAAATAAACATTAATATAGTTGCACAGTAAATTTAATATGCGTGTATGGATTTTACCAATCCAGTGATATAAAATTATAACACATGGTTACTAAATCAATCATTACTATATTAGTACATGAAAATGAACATGATTTTTTTTGGATTTTTAGTGACTGATTTGAAATTTAATACACATTTTCCAATATTTTCTATTTTTTTAAATTGTTTTTATGTCCACTTTAAATTTTCAACACATATGTGCTTGAGTTTTCAGATACCGCTCATATGAAAATTCATCATACATGTTTATGAAATTTAATGCACAGTTTATGCATATGGTCATATTGACATTAAATCTTAATAAAGTTGAATTTTAATATTCCTCTAAATGTTATGATTTTTCATATACACATGTATACAAAATTTCATGTACGGTATCTGCAAAAAAACTTCCAACACTTTTGTATTAATTTTAATACAGATTTTTCTAACAGTGTAGTTCTTTAATACTTCCGTTTCAGTTGTTCCTGTTTCTGACGGGGAACTAACTTTGACATCCGGCTCAAAGTTATTCAAGATTGTCTTGAATTTCATTACGTGCAAGAAAATATTCGCACAGACATTTACACGAGCTTTGGCTAAGAGAGAGAAATCTATAATTAACGAAGCGAAAGACTCAGACGCTGTTGTTGAGGGTTAAAAGATACGATACCCAGTAGTTATTATTACGTCTATCCGTAAAGATAGAAATAGTGAGTGTAACTACAGAGAGGCCGGAAATATGTCTGTGGTTGACAGAGGATACACCAGTTTCGCGTTCTGACATTTTCGTGGATTTCTGTGCCGTAGACGAAAATAAGCGGGAAGCGAAATATATCGGTGCCAGAAACCGATCGTCGATTGGCTACCGTTAAAATGACGTCGTTCAACCGAATAATCGGAATCGATGCTTTTGACGATTCCTCGAGATTTCGGGTTGCGGTTTGTGTTGGGGGGTTAACCATGTGGTACCGAACGAGTCAACTCGAGGCTTGATAAGGGTTAGAACGGATAACAAATATGGCTGAAGCGCCATTGGAGCGTCTATCGAAAGCACGTTTCAGATTTCAAGCTGTTTCACTCGCACATCGACCAATTCACTATATTCGTCGGTTTTATCCATAGGTTTGTTGGCTACTAGCGACTAGACGCTTCGGGTCACCGAAGGCAATCAGAATCTGAAGGTTTCGGCAAGCGACCTCCCAGTTTCAGTTATCCAAAGCCAAACCTAGCTGCTCATTCTCCTAATTAATCAAGACCGATCGGTCGAAGCTATTTGGGTTAACGTAGTGCTGACGTCGCGCTCAACTCTCTTCTCTCTTTCGCTTCGACCATCCAATGCACTGGATGCACTATTCCAGATCGCTCTCATGCATCTATCTATACATATATATCGGCGCTATTTAAATTCGGCCCTTTGGCCAACGATTTCTGGCTCCGACCAACTCGAACGGCGCACCAATATCCTTTCGTGATATCGATAGGTACTGCATTGTTATCAGCTCGTAAATGATCCGCAGTACGTAGCGTATATTCAACGCGTTCGAGAGAAATAAGCGGAGGGTTACTACGTCGTTTTACGACAAAATGACACGAATCTGAGAGTTTATTTCATCACGTATAATATTACGACCCATAGAGCCCACCGGGGTTAATTGTAATACCAACGAAAAATAAAATAACAAAAAAACGCGTGCAAAGTAAAACTTTGCAAATTGCTTCTTCATTATTTTTCACTTTCTACAAAGCTACCCGAGTAGAAATTCAGCTACGGGGAATATCAGGCCCTAGCGTGGTAGCCGGATTTAAATCTAAGGCCCCTGTCTAGCAACCTTATACGGGCCTTGCAGGAAAGTAACGCAGCGCATGATCAGGGCCAGATTAAGTTTTCCAGATAAGGGCCGAATAGAGGCTGCCTTACTAAGCCCCTACTTATAAAAACGGCAAATAAATTACAAAATAATTAGCTGCGCTCATCGAATTCGATTTATTTTGCACTTTCTATTGGATATTCGAGCTTATTTAGTTTTCAGTACATATTAATTGCTGAAAAAAACACATGTAAATTTATTTGCCGTTGGTGGGAATCGAACCTTGATCCTCTGGGTGACAATTCTGCGCCTTAGCCCACTCGGCCATTGAAATCTTAGAAAGTTTATATATTTATTGTCTATTTGAAGTATACTTAAAATGAAAACACGTCAAGACTGTACATCCATTTATTGTGACTACGACCGAAATATTCAAAATTTAAACATGATGGAGCGGTCACTCATCCAGGTACTGGCGTTTGACGGCCAGTACCTGGATAGATTTCAAAGTAATTCTAGCGGTGCAGTCCCGTAAAACGTGAGTTTCAGCGAAAATTTCGAATACTTCTCGATGGGATAAAGATGTGAAAAAATCCAGCACACGCAAGGTGCTGAAAAGATTGATTTTGCATAACAATAATTTTTAAATGTTTTTAACGAATCCCGTATCTAGCCCTTACACGAACTGATAATGTCAATTTACGGCATATTAAAAAAAAACTATGCCATACGAAGACCGTATGCGGATCTGACCAAGGAAAGTAAAGGTAAATTGGACAAAATCTTGGTCCAAATGCCACAGGAAGACCTTATGCGAAACGGATAAGGTCGATGAATGGCATATTTATATGAGGTTACCGTATATAAAGCCTGACATGGGCCTGATCCGGTAGAAAGACGGCATTTTTAAGGTAGAATGCCATATCTCGGCCTTACATGGACCTGATCCGGTGAACTTACAATGACCCCTAAATAAGGTTACCATATCTAGCCTGACATCAGCCTGATCCGGTGGAAAGACGGCATTATTAAGTACGAATGCCATATCTGAGCCTTACATGGACCTGAGCAGGTGAATTTACGTCGGCCCCAAATAAGGTTACCGTACCTAAAACTGATCTGGACCTCGTGTGACGGCAGACATGCCTGACGAAATTTCTACTCGGGTACCTCTATGAGGAAGTGTGTTAAGGTAGTTCCAGTGCTAAGGTACTTAGTAGATTATTGCATGTCTTGCAATAATCTACTCATAGAGGAAGCTTTCTTTTCGTGAACATTTTTTTTTTCGAGATTTTTATGTCAGTACACTCAAAATGGTCCAAAACGTCGAAAAAACCCGTGCAGAAATTAGTTCGGGCAGCCGCGATTAAATAAGGGGCCTTTTTAAGGTATAAACGTGGCATCCACAATAGGGAATCTAGTCTAGAACCCTACTAGGCTCAACAGAGGCGGCCACGACAAACGTCGCGGGCCTAATCAGGCTTAAATGTGGAACCCTCACTAGGGTCGCCCATATTGAGCCTCTAAAGACCCCGTACTTCAAGCGCGACTAGCCTAGTAGGGCCCCTAATAGAACTGGGGCAAACTAGAAAGGACCAAGTCAGAGTCCCAACTATTTTTCTACACGGAAAGTGGTTTAGAAAAAATTTATGAATGGATGTGCTTTAACAATCGGGCTGAAATTTGCCAAACATCCGAAGCAGATCGACGGCTTTGTTTGTGGTAATTTAAAAAAAAAATTCATAAGTATATTCAAATTTTATTTGACTTTACAATTTTCGACAAATGTCTGTGGTTCTAATTTTATTACAATTTCAGTTTTTTTTTTCAAATGTTTGCAAAGACTTCAACTTCTGCAAATTCTGAGATCTCCGACTGCAATTTCCGACATGATTTCACGATTATTGATTATTAATGATGAATTTAGTCAAAGGAACTATCGATATGTCGGTAAATTTCGATTTTGGTGAATAAAAAGAAAATGTCACCTATACATTTTTAAAAATATTTTTCACAGATTTATCTTAAATTTTGTTCACATATGGACTATCACCGAAAAACATTTGAGTACAAATTGAACGCGGATCTGTCCAGCCGTTCAAATTTTCTGGCATTTTGAATTTTTCGAAAAATCTAATTCTCGCACTGGCTCGTGCAAATTCTGAGATACCGGGTTCTAATTTGGTCCACATATGGAATACCATGGTACAAGGTTTTAGTGCAAATGTGAGAAAAATCGGTTACACGGTTAAAATTCCTCGACACTTTGAATTTTTCGAAAATTGTCTAGAGCATAAACAAGCCTGCAAATTAGAATTTTGCAAATTGCTTCCTCATTATTTTTCGCTTTTTACAAAGCTTCGTCTATGAGGAAGCCAAAATCGATTAAGGTAGCTCTAGAATCAGTCTAGTTATGCGAACCATTATTCTGATATCACCATTTTTAATGTACTGACATAAAAAATTCGAAAAAAAAATGTTCGCACGAAAACAAAGCAGGAATGGGGACACAAAAAATGAAATTGTTATTTTTGTAACTTAAGGCATCAAATCACGTACAAAAAGTCATCAGAAAATATTTTTTCCTGATGATTCTATAATTTCTAAAAATCTTACATTTAAACTTCATAAAATACATATCAAGTACTATAATTATGCAATTTTGTATAAATATATGGAACACCAGAATGGTGTAAAGATGAAATGTAAAAATTGTCATTTTGTGCAGCTTTCGAATTGAACCAGTGAACAAATTTAATCTTCCGATGTCTTATTTTGTTTGTGAGGGAAATTATTTCGTAATTTAATCATTTAACCAATTTGTTACCAATTATTAATTACACTATTTTTTTCAGTCGGGATTTTTTAAATTTTTATAAAATTATTTTTGAGTGAGTTATACGTCATGCTATTTTCAGCTTCGTTACGAAGTAATTAACGAAAGTTAATTTTATCGTTAATCAAAATTGCAGATACCTCAAACTGATAGAATGACAAGTGTTCTATTTCATATTCGTCAGTTGGTATTTATAAATGATGAAATAATCGGAATTTGGTCGTTAGCTTGACATTTTATTCTATCACTGCCAATTTTTGACAGGTCAGACATACGTGAAAGTTTGGATTATTCGATTAGAATACTGTAAATGAGCATATTTGACATTATTTTGTGAAATGGTTATTGCCTTGAACGTAAGTTCAGTATTCGTTAATCTAATTTGAAAGTTTTAAAAGGTAGAATGCTGCATTCTCTATAACTGCCATATTAAATCAATAATGTTTACGGCGATGTATTTCCGAAACTGTACGTTCAAACTATTTCAAACTTTACAGACATTTTCTAGTAATATTAATCTTCACTTTCTTCATATTTTTATCGACAAAAATTGTTATACTGATGATTATCCATTTTATCGTACATCGTCAACCTTAAGAAAAGTCCTTGGAATTCTCAGAGAGGAAGCTTTGAGAAACGTGTCAAATGGGAATGTGCAATCCTTGACTTTACAACTTTTTTTTTAGTTAAAATAATTCAATGTTCTATGAAATTCTAACGCCTTCGTTGTTTTTTTTTTTACCAAAATTGGTACTAAACGAATTTGCATATAACGATGTGCATACATTTTTACAAAAAAAAAGGCGAGTTGCTGCTTTACCAAAATTAAGCTTGTTTGTGTTCGGAATGATAGGATTTTTAAAAATCGTTTTACGATTCTCATTTACTTTTACCAGAACCATACACAGATTTTTCCCGATGGACCATTTACAGTAAACTGCCATTAAAATATGAATATTTTTTCTTCACATAAACAAACCTTCTTTCAATAATGAAGCAAACAAGTAGGAAAGGCAATACGTCGTTTCTACAGAACCCGACTCTACACACCACAGAGTCAACACCACCGACTCTACACAACGGCAATTCGATACATGCCTCGATTTAACACAACAGCAACTGTACACATCACCAACTCGACACATGCCTCAATTCGACACAACCCCAATTCTACACAGCCCCGATTCTACACAGTCACAACTGTCACGAGCCAAATGCACAACGGCAATACTCTACACAGCCCCGATTCTGCACAGGCACAAATGTCACGAGCCAAATGCACAACGGCAATACTATACACAGCCCCGATTCTACACAGGCACAACTGTCGCGAGCCAAATGCACAACGGCAATACTATGCACAGCCCCGATTCTACACAGGCACAAATGTCACGAGCTAAATTCACAACGGCAATACTCTACACAGCCCCGATTCTACACAGTCACAACTGTCACGAGCCAAATGCACAACGGCAATACTCTACACAGCCCCGATTCTACACAGGCACAAATGTCACGAGCTAAATTTACAACGGCAATACTCTACACAGCCCCGATTCTACACAGTCACAACTGTCACGAGCCAAATGCACAACGGCAATACTCTACACAGCCCCAATTCTGCACAGGCACAAATGTCACGAGCTAAATTCACAACGGCAATACTCTACACAGCCCCGATTCTACACAGGCACAACTGTCCCGAGCTAAATTCACCAAAGTCCCGATTCAACACTTCACCGATTCTACACCGTCACCAACTCACATCCAATCATAGTGCGCCGATGAGTTGGAATGCTTGAACGACATGCGTTGATTGGATGCAAGTTGGTGACGGTGTAAAATCGGTGATGTGTTGAATCGGGACTTTGGTGAATTTAGCTCGTGACAGTTGTGCCTGTGTAGAGTATTGCCTTTGTGAATTTAGCTCGTGACATTTGTGCCTGTGTAGAATCGGGGCTGTGTATAGTATTGCCGTTGTGCATTTAGTTCGCGACAGTTGTGACTGTGTAGAATCGGGGCTGTGTAGAGTATCGCCGTTGTGAATTTAGCTCGTGACATTTGTGCCTATGTAGAATCGGGGCTGTGTATAGTATTGCCGTTGTGCATTTGGCTCGCGACAGTTGTGACTGTGTAGAATCTGGGCTGTGTAGAATTGGGGTTGTGTCGAATTGAGGCATGCGTCGAGTTGGTGATGTGTACAGTTGCTGTTGTGTTCAATCGAGGCATGTGTCGAATTGCCGTTGTGTAGAGTCGGTGGTGTTGAGTCGGTGATGTGTAGAATCATAGTGCGCCGATGAGTTGGAATGCTTCAACGACATGCGTTAATTGGATGCGAGTTGGTGACGGTGTAGAATCGGTGATGTGTTGAATCGGGACTTTGGTGAATTTAGCTCGTGACAGTTGTGCCTGTGTAGAATCGGGACTGTGTAGAGTATCGCCGTTGTGAATTTAGCTCGTGACATTTGTGCCTGTGTAGAATCGGGGCTGTGTATAGTATTGCCGTTGTGCATTTGGCTCGTGACAGTTGTGACTGTGTAGAATCGGGGCTGTGTAGAGTGTCGCCGTTGTGAATTTAGCTCGTGACATTTGTGCCTGTGTAGAATCGGGGCTGTGTATAGTATTGCCGTTGTGCATTTGGCTCGCGACCGTTGTGACTGTGTAGAATCGGGGCTGTGTAGAGTATCGCCGTTGTGAATTTAGCTCGTGACATTTGTGCCTGTGTAGAATCGGGGCTGTGTATAGTATTGCCGTTGTGCATTTGGCTCGCGACAGTTGTGACTGTGTAGAATCGGGGCTGTGTAGAGTATCGCCGTTGTGAATTCAGCTTGTGACATTTCTGCCTGTATAGAATCGGAGCTGTGTAGAGTATTGCCGTTGTGCATTTGGCTCGTGACAGTTGTGACTGTATAGAATCGGGGCTGTGTAGAATTGGGGTTGTGTCGAATTGAGGCATGCGTCGAGTTGGTGATGTGTACAGTTGCTGTTGTGTTGAATCGAGGCATGTGTCGAATTGCCGTTGTGTAGAGTCGGTGGTATTGAGTCGGTGATAAGTAGAATCGGGTTTTGTAGAAACGACGTATTGCCAACAAAACGTATAAGTTTTTACGACTTTTATTGTCATTGTTGTCCAGCACTCTGTCACACATCGAAGAAATTCAATAAGCGTGAATTATGCAAACGGAACTTGTCGTAGAGCAAAATGTTTGGTACTACATCAACAGAGTGGAGTGCGAATGAGGAAAATAAGAGGGGCAACTGCTTCAGCGTTTCCTTTCGCTTGCCATCATTGACGGTGTGATGGTGGTGCTGCTATGCAGATTCACGTTCAGCCGTGTGGAGTACGTAAATAAAGCGCAGTAACGTCAAAGGCCGCGACGAGGAAAGACGAGGATGTGCGCAGGGCCTCGGAGCACGTGGGTACGAAATTCCGTAGCCCATAGTTAATCAGTCGCTTGTACTTGCGACGTACCGAAAGCACATACCCCGTTTGCGTGGTTCGCATAGTTGAGCCGGTTTCCGGAAGTCTGCGATCTAACTTTTCTAGACGAAAGTGAAACACGTCGTTTCCCTTTATCCTAAGCCTTTTCGTTTATACCATGTCTGTATATTCGGCAACTTGTACGGTTGAAAGTTTATCATAAAAGTTTCCAGAAAAAAAGGTCTAGTAGATTTAGGTTGACGTTAATAAATTTTCTTATTTTAATGTCGGCTTTAATAGGACTGCATTTATTTTAAGTAAATTATTTTGACTCAGTTGAATAATTAAATAAATATTTTTTCGATTTAAATAAAAATTTTATTTATCGTGCTCAGTATTATTGTTTTCCACATTGTTTAATGTGAAAAACAATAATTAATTACAGGACTATCGTTCGGCAAAAAAAAAAAAAAAAAAAAAACAAATTTTTAATAATTTTTATCTACTTGCAGAAAAATTCTGTTTAAAATTACAACATTTTTGAGACCCTATGCAGGATGGCGGGATTTCTTTTTTTTAAAGTTCTACGTAAAACTTTTCGAAAAAAAAACTTCTGCCAATATGCACAGCGTCTCCAAAATGTCGTAATTTTAGACAGAATTTTTATGCTAGTATATAAAAAAAAGCAAAGCTTTCTCTATGAGGAAGCAATAATTAAAAATGGCGTTTATTTACAAAATGATATTTTATTGTTTAACGTCATATAACAAATTTTGAGAAATACTAAAATAATATTTTTTGCATACATTATGTAGCTCATTGCAAACTGAACAAATTTCATGTTGTACATTTTTCAATAGGCCTGTTCATTTCCACCATATTAACGTTCAAAAAAATGTAGATACTAAATAATTAAAAATTTTACAAAAATTCGTCTGTCAAAAATATCGATCGTATTGTCAACACTTAAAATTTTTTTCGTAGATTATCTTACCTTATAGCCATACTTTTAGCCTTAAGATGATGCCATCGCTGATTCATCTCATCGAGACGACGTTGCAACATAACAGCGTCATCTTGACTCGCTAATGAACCCAACAATTTACGTCCAGTTCCGTTCAACGAAGCATACACGTCTCGATGTGTCTCAATTTCCGACTGGAGATCCTGCAACAATGAAAAAAAAAACAATCGTTTATATAAATACGATCAGCTCGGTATTTCAGTATGATTGGCGCAACAATTATTGGTAATAAATACCAATGAAAAAAAAAGATATCCAACATAAATCCACCGAATGATCAGATTTACCTAACTCCGATATAAACGTGAATTCTGTCGTTGAAGCTTTGCTGTCACGGATATTGCGGAGACGGATTCGATCGATTCGTTCGGATAAGTATAATCGCACTCGTTCGCAATGACATATCACGAAATTTCATTTCCGGCAGTTGCCAGTGGTTTGAAATATTATGATATACTTGACATTGATCATCCGTCAAAAAATATCGTAATCATGAAAAATAAGTTGAACCAGCTTAATCATTTTGGGGTTGTGCGGTTTTTTTTACTTTTTAGACGGTCATTCATAAACACGAGAAAGTTTATATTGTCACTTCCACTTTTATAGCTGGCATAAGGAATTTGTAACGTTTTGCTGAGATATTTTATTTATAATATATATATTTTGGTTAAACAAGAGACAAAATATTCCAACGGATAATTGAGATTTTAGGGGAGAAGATTAATTAATATAAGAAATTTTGACATTATGAAAATAGGTTACAAAATTGGGCTTTGCTCATTCCAAAATTTAGTTAAATAGTTTAGTGAGAAGTTAAAAAATGGAATTTTGAAGTTCACGTTACGATATTTTGTACATAATATAAAAATTTTGGAAGTTGGAGTAAAATCAAAGTTTGTTAAAAAAATTCTAATCACCATAAAATTTGAATCGCTGATCGGATTAATGCCAAATTTAACCACAAACCTTCTCTGATGATAATCTACTTGTAAATCAAATTTCAGCCAAATATTAAAAAAATTACAAATGTAATAAAATTTGAATCCCTTAACGAATTCATGTCAAATTAAATATCAATATTATAATAAATTAATATTAAACTATCTGTGGTCCAAATTTTAATTTAATTCCTCTATAGAGAAGCAAAAAAAAGTTTGCTATCAATGTTAGAAATGTTTTACAAAACGCTTCTAATTTTGAAAACGTGCGTTAATGTATAAATTAATATTTGGATATCACGAAAACAAATATTAAGAATCAGCTATAGAAATAGGAATTTTGCATTTATTTTTCGTTGTTCACTGCAGCTTTACGAAATAATGCAGTAAACTCCTGCACTTGAGGAAATACGATCACGCTTCGCTGTGGCTTAGACTACTACTTTTTCTTTGAAGTAAGCATGTTATCAATCTATTTTGGCTTCCTCATGAAGGAAGCTTTGTAAAAATCCAACAATAATGAGGAAGCAATTTGCTAAGTTCTACTTTGCAACCTTGTTTTAAAAAATTTTAAATGGCATTAGTTTTGAACCCCTTGACAGATTCTCGCCAGATTCGAACTGATGTTTAGTTTACCCACACTCTACTTGTGGACCAAATTTGAGCCCGATATCTTAAAAATTGCGGAAGTTAGAGCACGAACAAAAAATTTAAAATGCCATACATTTTAAACCCCTTAACGGATTAACGTCAAATTCACTCCCAAACTTTATTTAATAACAGTCCACTTGTGGACCAAATTTGAGCCCGATATCTTAAAAATTGCGAAAGTTAGGGCACGGACAAAAAATGTCAAAAAATTTAAAAATGCCATAAGTTGTGAACCCTTTAACGGATTGACACCAAATTTAATCCCAAACACTATTTGATCACAGTCCACTTCTGGTTCAAGTTTGAGTCGGATATCGTAAAAATTGCGGGAGTTAGAGCCCGAGCTGACATTCTCCAAAAAATTCAAAATGCCATAAATTTTGAACACCTTGATGGATTAACTCCAAATTCAATCCCATACCTTGTTAAACGACAGTTTACTCGTGGTTCAAATTTGAGCCCGATATCTTAAAAATTGCGGAAGTTAGAGCACAAACAAAAAATTCAAAATGCCATAAATTTTAAACCCCTTAACGGATTAACGTCAAATTCACTCCCAAACTTTATTTAATAACAGTCCACGTGTGGACCAAATTTGAGCCCGATATCTTAAAAATTGCGAAAGTTAGAGCACGAACAAAAAATGTCAAAAAATTTAAAAATGCCATAAGTTGTGAACCCCTTAACGGATTGACACCAAATTTAATCCCAAACACTATTTGATAACAGTCCACTTCTGGTCCAAGTTTGAGCCGGATATCATAAAAATTGCGGGAGTTAGAGCCCGAGATGACATTCTCCAAAAAATTCAAAATGCCATAAATTTTGAACACCTTGATGGATTAACTCCAAATTCAATCCCATACCTTGTTTAACGACAGTTTACTCGTGGTTCAAATTTGAGCCCGATATCTTAAAAATTGCGGAAGTTAGAGCACAAACAAAAAATTCAAAATGGCATAAATTTTAAACCCCTTAACGGATTGACGTCAAATTCACTCCCAAACTTTATTTAATAACAGTCCACGTGTGGACCAAATTTGAGCCCGATATCTTAAAAATTGCGAAAGTTAGAGCACGGACAAAAAATGTCAAAAATTTTAAAACTGCCATAAATTGTGAACCCCTTAACGGATTGACACCAAATTTAATCCCAAACACTATTTGATAACAGTCCACTTCTAGTCCAAGTTTGAGCCGGATATCATAAAAATTCCGGGAGTTAGAGCCCGAGCTGACATTCTCCAAAAAATTCAAAATGCCATAAATTTTGAACACCTTGATGGATTAACTCCAAATTCAATCCCATACCTTGTTAAACGACAGTTTACTCGTGGTTCAAATTTGAGCCCGATATCTTAAAAATTGCGACGGCTATCGTGCTAACAAAAAATTGTGCACATACGCACACACACACAGACATTTTTTCTAAACCACTTTTCTCGACGTTTTAGACCATTCTAAATGTCCTGACATGAAAATCTCGAAAAAAAAAAATTCCACGAGAACAAAGCTTCCTCTATGAGGAAGCAAAATGTCATCAAAATCGGCCAAGCCGTTTAGGACTAGAAAAATGAGGAACAGAGTCACACTGTGTTTTTATATTATTAAAGAAGATGATTTTTTAACGTTTTTTGGCGTCGAGTCGCTACCGCGATTCTTGATACAGATATTTGAATCTCTATTCCAACAGTTGTGTAAGTGAGAATATGTCGTTGCAGCCTGTGTCAACGAAAATCGCGGGTACGTGTTGATAGATCGCGCACAGGATCTTATAGGTATACAGTGAAGTGGGTACATAATCTTTAGAGCCTGCAACATGTCCTTATCTCCAACACCACGCATCTAAGGAGGATTGCTACCGAGGAAACTGTCAGTCGTACGTGCAGCTATAGTCGAGGCTATAGCAGTTTCCACATCTAGCATTGAGTAGACGCCATATTGCTAGATGCTTGTACAGCGTATATAGTCCTTTGCCCAAGCGATTATATGTTGCAGTTTGCAGCACTCCACACGTGCAGTGACAGATATGAAACTATATAGAGCGCAGCGTAATACATTCCCGATGTCAACGGTATGTCATCAAGTTTTAAGAGTGTATGACACATTAGCCCTGTTAAAAAAAGGCTAATATGATGTTCGTTGCTCATCAAAATTCTTGAAATTTGATGCAAAAGAAAAGTTTTCGCCAAAGGCGATGACTGTACAAAAATATTTGGCACCGTTTCTTGATGCTTGAAATATTTTTAAAAGTACACCGAGAGAAAAATTTTCATTGATTCACGAAAATCTTTGCCAATGAAATGAAATACTTGAATTTTAATACTATCTTTTGTTCGAATGATCTCAAACTCAATGAAAAGTCGTGACATTGATTCGAAGAAACATTTCTTTAAACCAATGAACCTTTTTCATTGATTTCAAAGATATCGTCTCTGATTCAATGAAACCTTCTTCTTACCACCTCAAAATTTCGAAACCTATTTTTTCCTGAAGTACGCGGCAGATAAAGTTCAAATTTTGTGAGTATGTAAGGAAGTACGGCAGAAATAGGCTAAGCTTCTGGCTTCTCGAAACTCGAAGCCGTTCGTTCGGGAGAACCGGAAAACAAAAAAGTGAGGTTAGGTGCGAGAGAGAGATCAATGAAAACGTTTCTTTGAACCAATGAAAACGTCTCTTTAAAACAATGAAACTGTTTCTTTATTATATGCTCACTAAGTAAATCTTTATTTACAGGCAATGAAATGTTCTCTTTGAAATTTAAATGCACTATTTCATTGAAATCAAAGAAATATTTCGTTGAAATCAATGAAAAAAATAAATCAATCCACCCATTTCTTTGGCGTCAATTAAATCTTTTCTCTCGGCGTAGCCCTGTTAAAAAAAGGCTAATATTTTTTTATTTCTTCGCTCATTGAAATTCTTGAAATTTGATGCAAAAGAAAAGTTTTCGCCAAAGGCGATGACTGTACAAAAATATTTGGCACTGTTTCTTGATGCTTGAGATATTTTAAAAAGTACACCGAGAGAAAAATTTTCATTGATTCACGGAAATCTTTGCCAATGAAATGAAATACTTGAATTTTAATACTATCTTTTCTTTGAATGATCTCAAACTCAATGAAAAGTGGTGACATTGATTCGAAGAAACATTTCTTTAAACCAATGAACCTTTTTCATTGATTTCAAAGATATCGTCTCTGATTCAATGAAATCTTCTTCTTACCACCTCAAAATTTCGAAACCTATTTTTTCCTGAAGTACGCGGCAGATAAAGCTCAAATTTTGTGAGTATGTAAGGAAGTATGGCAGAAATAGGCTAAGCTTCCGGCTTCTCGAAACTCGAAGCCGTTCGTTCGGGAGAACCGGAAAACAAAAAAGTGAGGTTAGGTGCGAGAGAGAGATCAATGAAAACGTTTCTTTGAACCAATGAAAACGTCTCTTTAAAACAATGAAACTGTTTCTTTATTATATGCTCACTAAGTAAATGTTTATTTACAGGCAATGAAATGTTCTCTTTGAAATTTAAATGCACTATTTCATTGAAATCAAAGAAATATTTCGTTGAAATCAATGAAAAAAAAAATCAATCCACCCATTTCATTGGCGTCAATGAAATCTTTTCTCTCGGTGTAGCCCTGTTAAAAAAAGGCTAATATTTTTTTATTTCTTCGCTCATTGAAATTCTTGAAATTTGATGCAAAAGAAAAGTTTTCGCCAAAGGCGATGACTGTACAAAAATATTTGGCACCGTTTCTTGATGCTTGAAATATTTTAAAAAGTACACCGAGAGAAAAATTTTCATTGATTCACGAAAATCTTTGCCAATGAAATGAAATACTTGAATTTTAATACTATCTTTTGTTCGAATGATCTCAAACTCAATGAAAAGTCGTGACATTGATTCGAAGAAACATTTCTTTAAACCAATGAACCTTTTTCATTGATTTCAAAGATATCGTCTCTGATTCAATGAAACCTTCTTCTTACCACCTCAAAATTTTGAAACTTTTTTTTTCCTGAAGTACACGGCAGATAAAGCTCAAATTTTGTGAGTATGTAAGGAAGTATGGCAGAAATAGGCTAAGCTTCTGGCTTCTCGAAACTCGAAGCCATTCGTTCGGGAGAACCGGAAAACAAAAAAGTGAGGTTAGGTGCGAGAGAGAGATCAATGAAAACGTTTCTTTGAACCAATGAAAACGTCTCTTTAAAACAATGAAACTGTTTCTTTATTATATGCTCACTAAGTAAATCTTTATTTACAGGCAATGAAATGTTCTCTTTGAAATTTAAATGCACTATTTTATTGAAAGCAAAGAAATATTTCGTTGAAATCAATCAAAAAAAAAAATCAACCCACCCATTTCTTTGGTGTCAATTAAATCTTTCTCTCGGTGTAGCCCTGTTAAAAAAAGGCTAATGTTTTTATATTTCTTCGCTCATTGAAATTCTTGAAATTTGATGCACAAGAAAAGGCGATGTCTGTACAAAAATATTTGGCACTGTTCTTGACGCTTGAAATATTTTAAAAAGTACCAAAAAATGCCACAAATCGCAATTTAAAAAAAAACTCGTTGCGCCAATCCGCATGAAATATTCATTATTCAATAGGAAATGCAAGTTTTTCTGAATCCTCAGAACGATGCGATTTTTTTAGTGCTGTTTTATCGTAATAAATATATTGGAAATTTAATTCTGAAAATATCGAAATTTTGGAATTTTGATGCGCTCATCTATAATTTTTATATAAATAAGAACAAAATAAGTCATACGATTTAAATAAATAAAAATGTATCAAAATAATTTTGTTTGAGTGTCGAAACAAATATTTGGTTGAGTTAACTAAAAATTATCATCGTGTTGTAAAAAGTAGGTGTAGATTGTGACTTTACCAGTTCAGACAAAATTATGTCTGCAGAATCGAACGACATACGATATACATTCGCCTGTTTAAACTCTAGCGAATTACTTGCAAATCGTTCATCAGGGGATCAAGGCTTTTGTAAATACAGCGATTATACACATATCCTGTAGACAAATGTATAAATAAACGCGAATCCACAGTTTGATTTTAACAGCAAATAATTGGTTTTCGTTTGCCCCATAAAAGCGATACTATAAATAATGATAATTAATATAGCTGATGAAAATAAACGAGTTTTCACACTAGGAAATTTCAATAATTGCATAGTACTAATGAAATACAAATATATGAATTTACGAATAAAGCAATCAACTTATTATATGTCTGGAGTCTCATATAATGGAGCAAATGTTAATATTCGTTGTTTTTTTTATAATTACATTAATTATAGAATATACTCGACTATATGCGAATGATTCTTATTTAACCATTTTTCATTTACATTTTAATAGAAATTTTTTTTCTTTATTTTTAATTATTTCTGCCGCTTTCTTCAAAATTAAGAAAAAAAAAATTATAAATATTGAAAAAATTCATGTGTATTCGGAAATTATGACAAAACATTTTCATTCGAAAAAAAAGTTAGGTTGTCTAGTGATTTCTTCAATAATTTTTTTATCCATCAATTTGTTAATAAGATTTTGGTATCACTGTTATGCATAATCGATTTTTTCAGCACCTTTTACATGTTTGATTTTTTTTCCAAATTTTTTATTCCATCGGGAAGTGAAATGCGAAATTTTCTCTGAAACCCACGTTTTCATATACAAATTTGAAATAAATTGATATACATATACGTAAATTTAATATACAAAACGATAAGAGATTTCGGAATCTGGTATATAAATTCCATATTAATATACTTTTATTGTAAATTTAAGAATAGTATAAGAATTCTACGATACTAATATTTGATACTGAATATATTATAATAATAAATAATAAAATTACTAGAATATTCATAGTATTTTTGAGAATTTATTGAGTTTTTTAAATCAGGGCATTTTTTATATATAATTAGGGCTGTAATTATATATAACTTAGAAATTTCGATTTTAAAAAATCTGAAATAATTTCTGCATGCATTTTTCAGTTGGAAGAATAACATTAAAAAATGCTGCTGAAAAAAAATTTAGATTAAACTTTATAACCGGTATATTAATTTAAAAAAATCTTTTTCCAGTGTCCCTATCAGACAACGTTAAGACATCTTTAACCGTTTTGGAGAACATTGTTCTAATAGAATATAAAATTTATTTTTGTAAATAGAGTTTAAATAAAAATTTTAAATAGACTTTTAAATAGAATTAAATTTTTTTTTACAGTGTTCCTATCATACATTGTTAAGACATCTTTAACCGTTTTGGAGAACATTGTACTAATAGAATATAAAATTTATTTTTGTAAATAGAATTTAAATAGACATTGTAAATAGAATTAAAATTCTTTTTGTACAGTGTTCCTATCATACATCGTTAACACATCTTTAACCGTTTTGGAGAACATTGTACTAATGGCATATAAAATTTATTTTTGTAAATAGAATTTAAATAGAATTTTTAAATAGACTTTTAAACAGAATTTAAATAGTCATTGTAAATAGAATTAAAAATTTTTTTACAGTGTTCCTATCATACATTGCTAAGACATCTTTAACCGTTTTGGAGAACATTGTACTAATAGAATATAAAATTTATTTTTGTAAATAGAATTTAAATAAAATTTTTAAATAGACTTTTAAATAGAATTAAAATTTTTTTTTTACAGTGTTCCTATCATACATTGTTAAGACATCTTTAACCGTTTTGGAGAACATTGTACTAATAGAATATAAAATTTATTTTTGTAAATCGAATTTAAATAGAACTTTTAAATAGACTTTTAAATAGATTTTAAATAGACTTTGAATAGACTTTTAAATAGACTTTTAAATAGACTGTAAATAGACTGTAAATAGACTTTGAAATAGACTTTAAATAGACTTTTAAATAGATTTTAAATAGATTTTAAATAGACTTTGAATAGACTTTTAAATAGACTTTTAAATAGACTTTAAATAGACTTTTAAATAGACTTTAAATAGACTTGTAAATAGAATTTAAATAGACATTGTAAATAGAATTAAATTTTTTTTTACAGTGTTCCTATCATCGTTAAGACATCTTTAAACATTTTTGAGAACATTGTACTAATAGAAATAGAAATTTTCGCGTCATGCGAGTGAAAAAAAAAATACTCCCGTCTTTTTGTCGTGAGTAAAAATAACATGATCATTCTTAGGAAAGTTTACCTGTTCAAAACTCCGAAGTTCGGCCAGTAGCGTGTAGGAAACGTAGATATAGCGCGCGTCGTGAAGACTTCGGGAGCGTAACCCCCAGGGGCGATACCCCCGTAGGGTAGTGCGACCCCCGGGCCAGGTGCCGCCCCCACGAGCCCCAACTTGACGATAATCCACTGTAATTTACCCTCCCCCAATGTCCCAACATATCACATCGTCACGCGAGTAACTCGAAAAAAATTATTCACTCCACGTGCTCGGTTTTACCGATTTGATGGTCTGTCCCTTTTCCCATTGCGCACCACAAGTTCATCTATTTATTCTTGATAGTATCACCAAACTTGGATTATTTTTCTTCACCAAGAATATAAATAATCCACTTAATAGTTCACACGTCATATAAGCTTATAGTTTTTTTGTAACTCAATTAACCCTTAAGGCTAATGATGCTATTGGGAATAAATCACACAAAGTTACATCGAGAGAAAAAGTTTCCTTGATTTAAAGAAATGGCTTTGAAATCTCGGCCTATGAAACATTTATTTGTCATCAATGAAATAATATATTTAAGTGAATATTAGATTTTTTTTTATGATCAGAAATTCAATGAAATTTAGTGACACGGAATTAATGAAATTTTTTTTGACCAATTAAATAATTTCTTTGAATCAAGGAAATCGTTTCTTTATATCTATGCAATGTTCTTCTTGAAAGCAACAAAACATTTTGTTGAAATCAAACTTAAAAAAATGATTGACATTTTATTGAAATAAGCCTTAAGGCTGATAGTACGGTGAAGAATAAATCACAGATTAGCACCAATCGAACAATTTCATGTTTCATACAATTTTTATTGCTTCATAAAAATTATATTAGAAAAATCTAATATCGCTGATTCTAAATAATAATTATGCAATAAATAATTTTTTAGCAATTTTTTTTTCTCCCGTTACTGAGTCCTCAATATTGCTGATGGTATGATGAAGAATAAATCACACAATTAATACCAAACGAAAAATTTCATTCGAATTGAATTTTATTGCTTCGTAAAAATTACATTAGAAAAATTTAATATCTTTGATTCCAAATAATAATTATGCGGTAAATAGTTTTTAGCAAATTTTTTTTCTCCTCTTACTGAGTCCTCAATATTGCTGATGGTACTATGAAGAATAAATCACACAATTAATACCAAACGAAAAATTTAATTCGATTGGAATTTTATTGCTTTGTAAAAATTACATTAGAAAAATTTAATATCGTTGATTCTAAATAATAATTATGGAATAATTTTTCAGCAATTTTTTTTTCTCCCGTTACTGAGTCCTCAATATTGCTGATGGTACTATGAAGAATAAATCACACAATTGATACCAAACGAAAAATTGCATTCGATTGGAATTTTATTACTTCGTAAAAAATACATTAGAAAAATTTAATATCTTTGATTCTATATAATAATTATGGAATAATTTTTAGCAATTTTTTTTTCTCCCGTTACTGAGTCCTCAATATTGCTGATGGTACTATGAAGAATAAATCACACAATTAATACCAAACGAAAAATTTAATTCGATTAGAATTTTATTGCTTCGTAAAAATTACATTAGAAAAATTTAATATCGTTGATTCTAAATAATAATTATGCGGTAAATAGTTTTCAGCAATTTTTTTTTCTCCCGTTACTGAGTCCTCAATATTGCTGATGGTACTATGAAGAATAAATCACACAATACCAAACGAAAAATTACATTCTATTGGAATTTTATTGCTTTGTAAAAATTACATTAGAAAAATTTAATATCGTTGATTCTAAATAATAATTATGGAATAATTTTTAGCAACTTTTTTTTCTCCCGTTACTGAGTCCTCAATAATGCTGATGGTACTATGAAGAATAAATCACACAATTAATACCAAACGAAAAATTTCATTCGATTGGAATTTTATTGTTTCGTAAAAATTACATTAGAAAAATTTAATATCGTTGATTCTAAATAATAATTATGCAATAAATAATTTTTTAGCAATTTTTTTCCCTTTACTGAGTCCTCAATAATGCTGATGGTACAATGAAGAATAAATCATACAATTAATACCAAACGAAAAATTTCATTCGATTAGAATGTTATTGCTTCGTAAAAAATACATTAGAAACATTTAATATCTTTGATTCTAAATAATAATTATGCAATAAATAATTTTTAGCAATTTTTTTTTCTCCCGTTATTGAGTCCTCAATATTGCTGATGGTACTATGAAGAATAAATTACACAATACCAAACGAAAAATTACATTCTATTGGAATTTTATTTCTTCGTAAAAATTACAATAGAAAAATTTAATATCGTTGATTCTAAATAATAATTATGCAATGAATAATTTTTAGCAATTTCTTTTCTCCCGTTACTGAGTCCTCAATATTGCTGATGGTACTATGAAGAATAAATCACACAATACCAAACAAAAAATTGCATTCGACTGGAATTTTATTGTTTCGTAAAAATGATATTAGAAGAATCTAACATCGCTGATTCCAAATAATAATTATGCGATAAATTGTTTTTTTAGCAAAAAAATTTTCTCCCATCACTGAGTCCTCGATATTGCTTGATCCAATCAAACTTTTGGTAGAAAATATATGTGTTATATATTCCTAACGAGATTTGAGGGGGATGATTTAATTTCCGGTATTGGAGAACTAGTCAGAGTGTCGGTTAAGATTAAGAATATTTCACAAGCCCGGACGAAGCTGCGGGTAGATGAGACGAGAATTTTCTTGAATAATGCATATTCTCGGTCTCCGTCTTCATCTTCTTTACCTCCAACCAACAATAACGCATACCACGAAAGTAAGAAGTGGAGACGCTAAAGTTTACAGGTATATTCGATAGAATAGGATGACGCTTGTTCAATGACTGTGTATTAAAATCGATCCAGGAATTAATTAGCAAATCTGCAGAACGTTTACTCACTTGAAGCAAAAGTTAGCTCTACGGATGAGATAATTTGTCGGTTACCATTGTTACTTAATTACCCGGTAATAATTCGCTGTGAAGATGCGAAAGTTGATGAAATCGTTTTGATGAAAATCGTAGTAGGGGAAAAACGCTGTAAGCTAAATTTTATATTGCCTCTTGATCACGGCAATAATTAGGGCAGTTGAATTAAAAGGTTGTCTCTAAAAAAGGAACTTAAGAAAATATTTCCATAACAGAAATCTTCTGATTTAGTTACTCAATCGGTTCCGGAGATCGTTATTATAGAATTTCGGTCGTGTATAATAAAAATGATTAGACATGTTAACTTTATTTGTTAAACTAGGATTTTATTGTGGCTCGCGCGCTGCGCGCACTCGCAATCTCCTCCCAATCCGGGCATGTGAAAATTTTTGAAATTTGAACGTGAAACCCCGTCAGAAACTTCTCGGAGCCCCCCGCCCCGTCAGAAACCCCGTCACTCGACCCCCCAGAAGCCCCCTTCACCCCGTCGGAAACCCCAACACTCAGCCCTTCAGAAATCACCTCACCCCGCCAGAAACCCCGTCACTCAAACCCTCAGAACCCCCCCCCCCCCCCATTCCGTCAGAAACTCCGTCACTCAACCCCCGAGAAACCCCCCACCCTGTCAGAAACCCCGTCACTCAACCCCTCAGAAACCCCCCCACTCCGTCAGAAACTCCGTCACTCAACCGCTCAGAAATCCCCCCACTCCGTCAGAAACTCCGTCACTCAACCGCTCAGAAACCCCCCCCACTCCGTCAGAAACTCCGTCACTCAACCGTTCAGACCCCCCCCCGTCAGAAACCCCGTCACTCAACCCCTCAGAAACCCCCTCCACCCCGTCAGAAACCCCGTCATTCAACCCGTCAGAAACCCCTCCATCCCGTTAGAACCCCCCCCCCCCCCCCACCTCGTCAGAAACTCCGTCACTCGACCCGTTAGAAACCCCCCCCCCCCCACCCCGTCAGAAACCCCTCCTTCCCTCCTTACGCTGGTTTGAGCTGAATTTTTCTAAGTCCCTCGATTCTTGACACGGCGGCGGCGGCGGCGGCGGCGAGATCTTTTTATAATATAGAGAGATAAATAATAATAATAAAAATAATAATCACAAATGACACTAAATTTTATGAAGGATAGTTTTTACATATCTTTCACAATATTTCTACCAAGGGAAATGGCATTTTGTCTCATATCACCGTTTTTTGGAAAAGTAAAAAAAAAATATCTGTTGTAAATATTTAATATACCGTATCTGCAAAAGAACTTCCAATAAATATATTAATTTTCAAAATATTTTTAACAGTGAAGCAAAAAGAAAAGTTTTTTTTTCGAGGCAGTCTAATTTACAGCAGTATTAATTAGTTATAAGTGAAAAAAAAATCTCCTGCAGAGAAAATTCACGTTCTTTAGCTGTCCCCACATTTTGTTGATACGAAGTTTGCATTATTGCTGTACAGATTCGTCGGTTCTTATTCCTGTCAAATTATCCGATGATAATCGAGTAGACAGAACTAAGTGAACTAGAGTGTACTTAATACGCGCTCTAAGTCTTGAAATCCTTCGGCAAAAGCTTCGTGACGTGAGTGACGATTTTTATTTCTACTACAGCACCGGTGTTTGTTTTTTTTTGTCCAACTTTCAACGGATTTAGCCAACGTTCAACCAGACGGTGGTATATAACGGTGTGCAGTTTCTTCGCTTCATTTCGCATCGAGCGAACCCACGGCCCGACGATGGAAGCGCTAAGAGTGCAGGGAGGTAAAAAGTAAGAGGGATTCCAGTAGTGCAAGCGCTCGTCAGTCAGTGGAACCATTAACGCCTTTCCCTCGATACCATATACCTATATACCATCGTCGTCGCCTTCTTCCATATACCCCCAACCCCATTTGATTTCTTTGCTTGACAACTGACGGCGTTTCCAGTGAAAAAAAAATTAACTTTTATCATTTCCTACAATTTAAAACCAAATATTTCACCGCTTTTCCTTCTTCACACCGACAATTAAGTATAAAGCATGGATAATTTTTCCCGGGTGTTATTTATGAATATCCCGGAAAACATTCCATCAACCTACGAGCATAAACTTCACGTACGTTAACCCTAAGTTTAAGCGTATGCAATGTCACATACCCGAAGCCGAAAACCCTAAAACTTTTCAAGTATGCGCGGATGTTCGGTGGAGGAACTTTAAAGCAACTATTTCAGTCATAATGTGGATAGTCTAAAAAATGTGTGTCAGGAATTTAGGTGGTAGTGAACTGGATGAGAAAGCAACGATGAAAAGTCGAGGTGGAGAACGGAGTTGCGGTAACGAGGCTGATTTTGGTTGAACGTGTTCATTCTCCATATCACAAGAGTGCAGGATGCCGGTGTGACAAGTTAACGAGCGACTGGCTATAGAAGGGTAAGGCTTTGATGGTGGTTTCACCAGGACCGCCGGTGATACGCGGCTAGAACGGGCTGATGTGCCGTTGTGGCTATGGCGATCAAGGGCAAAGCTATGCTCGGAAAGGGCTGAGCGATATCGGGTCAGACCAGTGGGTGCAGCTCAGAAATTCCTGGTTGCCTGGATTCAGAGTGCTATCCTCCTGAACCTCAACCTCGGTTACTATCTTTCCCCGTCGATGACGCTTCGGCGGTCAGAGTGGCAGAGTTACGCCGTCACTCGAGATTTTAGACTATAAGCGGCTTGCGGCCGATTAAAGAGCGACGCTCCTGATGACGCCTACTCGTTCCTGGTTTTGCCATCAGTATCACAAGTGTTTAGCGGCCATCTTTAGCTTCATCCCTTCGCCAATCTGTAAGCCAATAGCTAACTAGCCAATAAAATTCATTCGATTAGAACGGGCTAATGTGCCGTTGAGGCTGTGGCTATCAAGGGCTAAGCTATGCTCGGAAAGGGCTGAGCGATATCGGGTCAGACTAGTGGGTGCAGCTCAGAAATTCCTGGTTGCCTGGATTCAGAGTGCTATCCTCCTGAACCTCAACCTCGGTTACTATCTTTCCCCGTCGATGACCCTTGGGCGGTCAGAGTGGCAGAGTTACGCCGTCACTCGAGATTTTAGACTATAAGCGGCTTGTGGCCGATTAAAGAGCGACGCTCCTGATGACGCCTACTCGTTCCTGGTTTTGCCACCAGTGTCACAAGTGTTTAGCGGCCATCTTTAGCTTCATCCCTTCGCCAATCAGGCTGGAATCATCTACTGTATTGAGCGATCAAGAGACGCGGTAACGTCTCGACTCCGAGATCTTAAAAAATAAATTAATATCGCCTCCGTATAACGATTTTTTTCATCTCTCTGTTATAAAATTCAGTCGGCTGTTAGCGCCTATCTTCAGCTTCATCCCTTCGCCAATCAGTAAGCCAATAGTCAACTAGCCAATAAAATTCATTCGGCTACAACGGGCTGTTGTGCCGTTGTGCCTGTGGAGATCAAGGGCAAACCTATTAGCCCTCAGCCCTCAGCCCTTTCAGAACCTATGTTCTGAAAGGGCTGAGCGATATCAGGTGAGACCAGTGGTTGTAGCTCAGAAATTCCTAGTTGCCTGGATTCAGAGTGCTATCCTCCTGAACCTCAACCTCGGTTGCTATCTTTCCCATCGATGAGGCTTCGGTGGTCAGAGTGGCAGAGTTACGCCGTCACTCGAAATGTTAGGCTATAAGCGGCTTGCGGCCGATTAAAGAGCGACGCTCCTGATGATGCCTACTCGTCCCTGGTTTTGCCATCAATATCGCAAGTGTTAGCTTCCATCTTTAGCTTCGTTCTCTCGCCAATCAGGCTAGAATCATCTACTGTATTGAGCGATCAAGAGACGCGGTAACGTCTCGACACCAAGATCTTCAAAAATAAATCAATATTGCCCCCGTATGACGATTTTTAGCTTCTGGCTGAGCGAATGGTATTCCGAAACGGATCTACTAATGACATTCTGGAGTTGTTATTATTTTAGGTCAATGTTTTTAACATACGCAATAGCGTCGATTTTTGTAATTCACATTTTTCTCTTTTATTGCCAAGTTCATAAAGTATAATCGAATTAAACTTTTCGTTGGGTACGTATAGGTCTTTTATCCTTAAAGCTATATATAGAGAGTACGAGAGCAGCTGCATAAACCGCTTTTAATAAGCCGTAGTAAGGCTTCGGAGTTTTTCGTGACTGTGATTAATCCCGTATCCTTGGCACATGGTAATGAGTGCGGAAGGGGATCTGCGAAATGAAAATTTGGGTGTTGTGTGAACTCGACTATGCATATATGTAGTTGGGTATATGGTCGAGTCTTTTACATAGCCCGATAATACGGGCGTATGTGGAATGTACATTTGTGTAGGTAAGCAAGACTGGCGCTGTTGCTACTGTTGCGGAAAGCTTTCACGTTTGGTTGCGTGCGTGAGTGCATTCCGTTAATGTGCATCAAATATTCTGTCTACCGACGGGTATACGTATCGTATGTAAATATATATATAGGAGCTCTGTATATGTGGCATTTATAGTTATATATACACATAGATGTTCACCATGGCTCGACGCCGTTGACAGCGACCTCAATTGTCATTGGACCGCAGATTGAACGAACCGTATCGGGTTAGCACTACCTGGGCTAATATCTAATGGACACGGTGAACGAGCCATCAATCAAGCGAATAGTATTTTCGACTAATACATTACGTTTATCACACGAATTGCTTAATCTGTCGTAGACGAAAAAATATTTCCGAACACTTTTTACACATGTATTTTGTAAAAAGATTTCAAAAATTTAATTGCTTTATACTGAAAGCAAAAATAATACTTATTTATTCATCCAATAAGTCTTTCGTCTGGCTCGGATTATTCTAAGTCCCTCGACTCGATTGTTTTCGATGAAAATTCTATGCAACCACAATGTTTACCTCATATATGATAAATTACTTATCTACTTTTTCCGATCTTCGAACAAATCGTCCGATCTGCGAACAAATCTTCCAGTCTCCGAATAAATCTTCCTTCGAACAAATCTTCCAATCTCCGAACAAATCTTCTAATTTCCGAACAAATCGTCCAACCTCCGAACAAATCGTCCAACCTCCGAACAAATCTTCCAGTCTCCGAATAAATCTTCCTTCGAACAAATTTTCCAGACTCCGAATAAATCTTCCTTCGAACAAATCTTCCAATCTCCGAACAAATATTCCAACCTCCGATCAAATCTTCTAACCTCCAAACAAATCTTCCAACCCCGAACAAATCGTTCAACCTTCTATCAAATCTTCCGATCATCGAACAAATCTTCCGATCATCGAACAAATCTTCCGATCATCGAACAAATCTTCCGAACTTCGAACAAATCTTTCGATCGTCGAACAAATCTTCCGATCATCGAACAAACCTTCCGATCATCGAACAAATCTTCCGAACTTCGAACAAATCTTTCGATCGTCGAACAAATCTTCCGATCATCGAACAAATCTTCCGATCATCGAACAAATCTTCCGATCTTCGAACAAATCTTCCGACCTTCGAACAAATATTCCGATCTTCGAACAAATCTTCCGATCTTCGAACAAATCTTCCGATCTTCGAACAAATCTTCCGAACTTCGAACAAATCTTCCGAACTTCGAACAAATCTTCCGAACTTCGAACAAATCATCCAACCTCCTAACAAATCGTCCGATCATCGAACAAATCTTCCGATCTTCGAACAAATCTTCCGATCTTTGAACAAATCTTCCGACCTTCGAACAAATCTACCAACCTCTGAACAAATCTTCCAACCTTCGAACAAATCTTCCAACCTCCGAACAAATCTTCCAACCTCCGAACAAATTTTCCGATTTTCGCACAAATCATCCTATTTTCGACAGATCAAAGTCTATCGAGAATATAAAAAAATAGATTCGACAGATTTGTCCGAGTTCTAGCGAACGCGCGAGCCACTGCAACCCCCTAGTAATATAATGTAGCAATCGTAACGCGTAACAGTGTAAGTACATGAGGAAGCATCAGTGTGAAGGGAGTTGAGCAAAGGGGAACAACGGGTGGTCGGCATCCGGTTCATGAATATGTATCCTTACGCAGAGGGTGCACACACTTATGTGGGGTGATGAGGAGTTGGCACGGTTGTCACACGACGCGCTTCCATGTTGCTAGGCCTCGCAGGTACATGTGTACTACCTACGATATAATAGGGGAAGGTATAAAGTGACATGCGAAGCATCCTCGCTATCGTCGTCAATGACAAAGAGGTCATTAACCCGCCGATGTCAAATATAGATAAACCTATTTTTCCAGATTGTAATAATAATGGAACATTTAACTCCTATTTCACCCTCGACAACCACGACGACAACCAAATAGGTTTAAAGTCAAAGATATTCAATATTGAAAAATGTTAATTTTATTCGCCCAAATGTTAGACATTTTTTCACACTTCTGTCCGAAAAAATGCACTTTTCACAATATTCGGGAGAAAAATTTCTTCTTTTTCTCACTAGTGTCGAAAAGCTGTACTATTTAGATTTTTCGCCCGCTGATCGCGAATATGACTATACTTTTACAATATTACCAAAAGGCGGTAATTGCAACGCAGTAAATTCGTTGAGTTTAAAAAAAATGGTACTTTTTGTAATATCTTATAAAGCCATGCAAAATGCTGTAAAATGTTAATTCAGTTTTTTGTTATTATTGTATGTTATAAATTTGATAAAAATGTTTAAATGCGAACCATTTTATATTTTCAAGTTGTTTTTACTCTACTACCATTTTTTTTTTTTTTTTTCAGCGACGCTGACGTACAGGACCGGGGTTTGTCTTTGAGCAGCGAGTGAGTAGGTCAGCTATATGATGGACTTGTGCAGTTCAGTAGGAGGAGGAGGAGGAGGAGGAGGAGGAGGAGAAAGCTGCGAATGTATATAGAGTTTGCAGGTACATACCACGAGACACATATAATTAAAGGGCCCACGCGCGTTTGTCCGCATTCATAGTTCTCATTACCGTGCGTAATTAACCAACGTTCGCACAGTGAGGTTCTCTTGGGAATAGAGCGCGCTCTGTCATCAACAGTACATGGGTTATACGAAGAGATAAAAGCGAGTGTAGCCAAGAAGAAGACACAGGGGTCGGCATAGCTCTAGATGCGTTTTAGACGTGTGTGTAGGTTACTATATAAATATTAATAGTAGCAAATTCTAATCCGTGTATTACTGTAATATAACAGTAATTTCAAAAATGCATAGAAAATTTCTGAAGAAATTCAAAGAAATCTGATAATTTATTTAATGAGAAAAAATATATTTTTTTAAATATACATTATGCAATTATTTATACTTCTATATAAATATTAGTAGTAGCAAATTCTAATCCGTGTATTACTGTAATAAAATCGTAATTCCAAAAATGCATAGAAAATTTCTCAAGAAATTCAAAGTAATCTGAAAATTTAGTTAATGATAAAATATATTTTTTAGAAAATATATATTATGCAATTATTTATATTTCTATATAAATATTAGTAGTAACAAGTTCTAATCTGTGTATTTCTGTAATAAAACAATAATTCCAAAAACGCATCGGAAATTTCTGAAGAAATTTAATGAAATCTGATAATTTAATTAATGAGAAAAAATATATTAAAAAAATATACATTATGTAATTATTTATATTGCTATATAAATATTAGTAGTAGTAAATTCTAGGCCATGTATTGCTGTAATAAAACCGTAATTCCAAAAATGCAAAGAAAATTTCTCAAGAAATTCAAAGTAATCTGAAAATTTAGTTAATGATAAAATATATTTTATAGAAAATATATATTATGCAATTATTTATATTTCTATATAAATATTAGTAGTAGCAAATTCTAATCCGTGTATTTCTGTAATACAACAGTAAATCCAAAAATGCATAGAAAATTTCTCAAGAAATTCAAAATATTCTGATAATTTAGTCAATGATAAAAAAATATGTTTTAAAAAATATACATTATGTAATTATTTATATTTCTATATAAATATTAGTAGCAGCAAATTCTAATCCTTATATTTCTGTAATAAAACAGTAATTCCAAAAATGCATAGAAAATTTCTCAAGAAATTCAAAGTAATCTGAAAATTTAGTTAATGATAAAATATATTTTTTAGAAAATATATATTATGCAATTATTTATATTTCTATATAAATATTAGTAGTAGCAAATTCCAATCCCTGTATTTCAGTAATAAAACAGTAATTCCAAAAACGCATAGAAAATTGCTCAAGAAATTCAAAGAAATCTGTCAAATTATTTAATGAGAAAATATATATATAAATTTAAATATTCGTTATGCAATTAATTATATTTTAATTAATTATTTTAGACACAAAAATTCATATTTTCAGCGTCTCGATTAACGTTGCTTTTTCAGATTTTTCGCTTTAGGTTATATATAGTAACCGAACTTTTATTTCGTAATGTATATATAAATCATCTTTAACTATTTAATAATAGACGAATAAATAGTTTATCAGTACTAAGATCGATATTCATTCGCAGAATCCACAATAAAAAAAATACCAAATTATAATAAAATAAAAAAGACGATGTAAAAAGTCAGTAATATAATGGCAATAATAAAGTTATAGGATGAATAATTGAAAAATGCGTATTTACAAGCAGCGATAGGAGCCGAGTTTGTACCAGTACGTTAACGATAATATGCCTTGGTATATAATATTAACGTTGGAGGTACATATTACATACATAACGGAAGTTTTAATTAATTACCGTCGTCGGCTGTGAAGCCGTGAGCGGGTGAATGCGATTTAACCCTTAGCTCGAGGTCCTCGCTATGGCGATTAACACGCGTTGAGGGATATTTTTCACCTTGCGCGGTGTGCCGTAGTTGAGAATCGCTTAAAAAAGCACTTGAAGCGTCAGCCCTCATCCTTCCCACCGTTCTCACGTCGCTGCTTTCGCTGTTTTTACGCGAAATGTTCACCTCCCTCCAGGATCTAAACCATACCAAGAAAAGGGCCGAGCCAACGTCTCTAGTAATGTGCTCCGTGTGAAGATTGAGCTTGAAATAACGTGAGAACCAACAGCCCAGTGGCAAATGGATGTTTTATCTTCTAGCTCCTTTTAGTTCAACATTTTGTTTTGTAGTCACCCTTAAGGAAAAATAACGCAGTTTCAAGGCAAATCGTTATTTAATTACGTGAAATTAATATGAACCATTAAATTTTCATATAAGTCGAATGACATGTTTTTGTCAATTTTATTTTATTAAATAATCATTTTTACGGTTATTTAATTACGTAAAATTAATATGACGTTAATGTGATATTAAATTCTCGTATAAATCGAACGACAAGATGTTTTTGTCAATTTTATCCATCTATTGTATAATTAATAATAAAAAAAATTTTATTCACCATTTTCATATTTGAAATATGAGAAGATGGATGTTTTATCTTCTAGCTCCTTTTAGTTCAACATTTTGTTTTGTAGTCACCCTTAAGGAAAAATAACGCAGTTTCAAGGCAAATCGTTATTTAATTACGTGAAATTAATATGAACGTCATGTTACTATTAAATTCTCATATAAGTCGAATTACATGTTTTTGTCAATTTTATTCATTTATTAAATAATCATTTTTACGGTTATTTAATTACGTGAAATTAATATGACATTAATGTGATAATATGTTACCATTAAATTCTCATATAAGTTGAACGACAAGATGTTTTGTCAATTTTATTCATTTATTTTATAATTAATAAAAATTTATTTTTTTTATTCACCATTTTCATATTTGAAATATGAGAAGATGGATGTTTTATCTTCTAGCTCCTTTTAGTTCAACATTTTGTTTTGTAGTCACCCTTAAGGAAAAATAACGCAGTTTCAAGGCAAATGGTTATTTAATTACGTGAAATTAATATGAACGTCATGTTACCATTAAATTTTCATATAAGTCGAATGACATGTTTTTGTCAATTTCATTCGTTTATTAAATAATAATTTTTACGGTTATTTAATTACGTGAAATTAATATGACATTAATGTCATAATATGTTACCGTTAAATTCTCATATAAATCGAACGACAAGATGTTTTTGTCAATTTTATCCATTTATTGGATAATTAATAAAAATTTATGTTTTTATTCACCATTTTCATATTTGAAATATGAGAAGATGGATGTTTTATCTTCTAGCTCCTTTTAGTTCAACATTTTGTTTTGTAGTCACCCTTAAGGAAATTAACGCAGTTTCAAGGCAAATGGTTATTTAATTACGTGAAATTAATATGAACGTCATGTTACCATTAAATTCTCGTATAAGTCGAATGACATGTTTTTGTCAATTTTATTCATTTATTAAATAATCATTTTTACGGTTATTTAATTACGTGAAATTAATATGACATTAATGTGATAATATGTTACCATTAAATTCTCATATAAATCGAACGACAAGATGTTTTTGTCAATTTTATCCATCTATTGTATAATTAATAAAAAAAAATTTTTTTTATTCACCATTTTCATATTTGAAATATGAGAAGATGGATGTTTTATCTTCTAGCTCCTTTTAGTTTAACATTTTGTTTTGTAGTCATCCTTAAGGAAAAATAACGCAGTTTCAAGGGAAATGGTTATTTAATTACGTGAAATTAATATGAACGTTACCATTAAATTCTTTTATAAGTCGAATGACATGTTTTTGTCAATTTTATTCATTTATTAAATAATCTTTTTTACGGTTATTTAATTACGTGAAATTAATATGACATTAAAGTGATAATATGTTACCATTAAATTCTCATATAAATCGAACGACAAGACGTTTTTGTCAATTTTATCCACTTATTGTATAATTAATTTAAAAAAAAAATTTTTATTCACCATTTTTATATTTGAAATATGAGAAGATGAGGTGAGAGAAAAATTGCACAAACTATTGAAATAATTTAATTTTATTATTAATTTTTTATCGACTTAATTTTATTTCATTTTGTGATATTAATATGAACGTCATGTATTATCAAATTCTCATATAATCCGAACGACATGTTTTTGTCAATTTTATCTGTTTATTAAATAATAATTTTTTTTATCCAATTAATTATTAATAAAAAATAATTTCTTCAAAAAATTTTTTTCTTTTATTAAGGTTTTTATTCGGAAACCCCAATTCTGGAAAAAGTACAGAAATTTGTGGCACATATATGAAAATGTTGATTTTTTTGAAAATAGCTCATTTTGACTCTTTGACTCGAAATTTGAGCACATTTCTATATTTTGATATTCCGAATAAAGTCCACGTGTAAATATCCATCGCATCACGTGTAAAAAAAAATATAAAAATAAAATATAATTTCCATATTATAAATTTATTGTATATTATGAATATTAGTAATCCGGAACATTGTACTAAGCAATTCAAGAATCTTTGAAAGCAAAATCACGTAATCCTCACCAGGTGTGGAAGGCACTATTGCAGGAATACGCCGGAATAGATATTACAGCATATGCTACCCTTATACCTCCGTCCGCCCTAACTTTGGACTTGTATACATATACCATATGAATACATATACTACCCGAATATTCCAGCGTAAAATCAGAATACGCCAGACATAGAAATTCGTTGAATCGAATTTCTACCTTTTGCACTTTGCCGTTTGCACCCGGTGTCGATTTTTATGTTTTTTTTTTATTTCACATATTAAATAGTCCAGGCTCGACCATTCGAGAGACTATTTAGAAAAGATCAGTGGAATTGATAAATTGAAAAAAAAAAAAAAATTAGTGTTGTCCGAAAATTATAAATTTTTATGTGTACCATAGAAATGAAAATTTGCACAATCTATTTTCTATGGTATTATTTATTGAGTATAGCACTCAATAAATAATACCATTATTTATTATTATAGATAATTGATTGTGTTTCTCATATTAAATGGTCCAAGCTCGACCATTCGAGAGACTATTTAGAAAAGATCAGTTGAATTGATAAATTGAAAAAAATAAAAATTAGTGTTCTCCGAAAATTATAAATTTTGATGTGTGTCATACTAATGAAAATTTGCACAATCAATTTTCTATGGTATTATTTTCTATGATATAGAAATTAATATAAGAGATTAATATATAAGAAATTATACCACAGAAATTATTGTATAATTTCTATGGTATTATTTATTGAGTGTAGCACTCATAATAGATAATTGGTTGTGTTTCTCATATTAAATGGTCCAAGCTCGACCATTTGAGAGACTATTTAGAAAAGATCAGTCGAATTAATAAATTGAAAAAAAAAAATTAGTATTGTCCGAAAATGATAAATTTTTATGTGTACCATACAAATGAAAATTTGCACAATCAATTTTCTATGGTATTATTTATTGAATATGGTATTATATGGTATAAATTTCTATGGTATTAATATAAGAGGTTAATATATAAGAAATTATACCACAGAAATTATTGTATAATTTCTATGGTAATATTTATTGAGTGTAGCACTCATAATAGATCATTGACTGTGTTTCTCATATTAAATGGTCCAAGCTCGACCATTCGAGAGACTATTTAGAAGGGATCAGTCGAATTGTTAAATTGAAAAAAAAAAAAAAAATTACTGTTGTCCGAAAATTATAAATTTTGATGTGTACCATACAAATGAAAATTTGCACAATCAATTTTCTATGGTATTATTTATTGCATTAGGTATTATATGGTATAAATTTCTATGGTATTATTTTCTATGATATAGAAATTAATATAAAATATTAATATATAAGAAATTATACCACAGAACTTATTGTATAATTTCTATAATATTATTTATTGAGTGTAGCACTCATAATAGATAATTGATTGTGTTTCTCATATTAAATGGTCCAAGCTCGACCATTCGAGATACTATTTAGAAGGGATGAGTCGAATTGATAAATTGAAAAAAAAGTATTGTCCGAAAATTATAAATTTCTATGGTATAGAAATTAATATAAGATATTAATATATAAGAAATTATACCATAGAAATTATTGTATAATTTCTATTGTATAATTTCTAATTGTGTTTCTCATATTAAATGGTCGAAGCTCGACCATACGAGAGACTATTTAGAAAGGATCAGTCGAATTGTTAAATTGAAAAAAAAAAAAAAATCGGTATTGTCCGAAAATTATAAATTTTGATGTGTACCATACAAATGAAAATGTGCACAATCAATTTTCTATGGTATTATTTATTGAGTACTACACACGACCATATGGATTCTCTTGTATGCGATATTCCATGTACCGATACTATAGAGAAAAGATAAACAATCAAGGTAACACAACGAACAGTGATTGCTGTGCGTTTACCTGATTGCATCGTTGATGCGAGCATCCCGATCGTTTAATGGGGACAGTCTGTGTTAATTGCTGGACGAGACAATATAATGTGTGACATGCATGCGTGGAGACGTATACACGAGACATACACAATAAAACGCGACACGGTCACGCCATGATTGAGGCATGCTTACGGTCATCCATGAACAGTGCGATGCCACGATCAGACAACGAGCCAAGCTCGTAAATCCATATAACAGAATTCAGCAGCACCTTGCAACCACATCGAGATATCGTCATTGTCATAATCTCCAATCTTGTCGCGAATTGAAAAAAAAAAGAAAAAAAAACAATTGGTGTTCCCTATATTATTTTTTTCACACACTGAGATAAAAAGTTTCCTTGAGTCAAAGAAATATCTTTGAAATCTTGGCTTATGAAACATTTCTTTGTCGTCAATGAAATAATATATTTAAAGTAATATTATATTTTCTTTGAATTATCTCAAATTCAATGACGCTGTTGCTTTTAATCAATGAAACCATTTTTTTGGAATCAATTAAATATTTTCTTGAAATCAATGACAAAAATTCAATCTGATCATTTCGCTGGAATCAATGAAATATTATCTTGAAATCAGTGTCAAAAATTCAATCTGATCATTTCTTTGGAATCAATGAAATATTTTCTTGAAATCAATGACAAAAATTCAATCTGCTCATTTCTCTGGAATCAATGAAATATTTTCTTGAAATCAATGCCAAAAATTCAATCTGCTCATATCTTTGAAATCAATGAAATATTTCCTTGAAATCAATGACAAAAATTCAATCTACTCATTTCTTTGGCATCAATTAAATATTTCCTTGAAATCAATGCAAAAAATTCAATCCGCCCATTTCTTTGGCATCAATTAAATATTTCCTTGAAATCAATGACAAAAATTCAATCTGCTCATACTTTTGGAAACAATGAAATATTCCCCTGAAATCAATGAAATATTTCGTTAAAATCAATGCCAAAAATTCAATCTATTCATTTCTTTGGAATCAATGAAATATTTCCCTAAAATCAATGACAAAAATTCAATCGGCCCATTTCTTTGGAATGAAGGCAATTCTTTTTCACTTTTTACTCAGAATTTTATGGGTTTTAATTTTTTAATTTTTTAAATGAATTACTATGATCAACTCTTGTGTAATGTATTTCTTCTTTTATATTGAATTCTATATTAAGGGGAGGGAGTCAGGTAAAAAAAATGGATTTTGAAAATTCAATATCCTCCAAATCCTATTGCATATAAAAATGCCCAACGCACTATATTGTTGGTATTCGATGAAAGGATTTTTTACTGTTGTCCGACTTGCATATGATGTTCAATATTTTCTTAAGCGAAGTTCTTAGGTTTTCCATTCTGCGCATGATTCACATCAAACTACTAGGCAGATTTGAATGGTTGACGTCTCATGTTCTTCTTCATGAAAAGATACACCGGCTAAATGGAGCAAACTATTTTTTTTTCATTCTGAAAGCAAAGTTAATCACTGATTTAGAAAATAGCATAACATTTATTTATTAATAATTACGTCACTTAAAAAATATTACCTTTTATTAATATTTGCTCCATTTAGCCGGTGTATCTTTTCATGAAGAAAAAAATGAGACGTCAACGATTTCAATCTGCCTAGTAGTTTGATCTGAATCATGCGCAGAATGGAAAACCTAAGAACTTTGCTTAAGATAATATTGAAAAGCATATGCAAGTCAGACAATAGTAAAAAAATCCTTTCATCGAGTACCAACAATATAGTGTGTTGGCCATTTTTATATGCAATAGGATTTGGATGATATTGAATTTCCAAAATCAATTTTTTTTACCTAACTCCCTCCCCTTAAAGAGTATGACAAGCTCTGGCTTCTAACAGTCGATAACGGAATTGAAAATACGATGTTACAATTGTCGAATGTGTTTATGTAAAACTGTGTGAGTTTCCGCGATGCCGTTCGACGGGAAAATGTTATTCAAGGTGCATGCGTAGCACCACACACGTGGATGCTTCGTGCGAGAGTAGTTGTCATTGGGTTAGTGGTGTCGATATATATGTAGACGTCGAATGGGCAGGTCGCCAAATACCACGATGGTTCACGTATACCCAAAGCCTGCTGCTCGTTGGTCGCTCTTGCCTCAGGGTCTACCATCGATTCGAGCTTCGAGTTTCCAAACGCAAACGAGAGCAGTCCCGTGATGGCAGCGGCGAATGACCGCCATGTCATCCGCCCAAACTCGTTTCAATCAAGTCGTTAGGTAACGTCGTCAAAAGCTTTATTCTCGTTTATCGTTACTTCACAACCGAAACGTGTGCCAAACGATCATGAATTGTCACAACAAACAAACTTGTCATTACAAACTTGGTAATGATATTTTAACGGCAGAAACATTTTTTATAGTTGCATTTGAAATTCATTTAAGGTCCAATATATATATGTTATGCACAATTTCGGTTAACTAAAATTCATCAGGGAAAAAATGTTAACTAGGGTAGAAGTACCGGTTGTGGCCATTTTAAGAATTTTCCCATTTTCAAGTACTTGTGATTGGGACCAAATATCATAAAACTGTTTTGGACCTATACTTTTCATATCTGAGAAGAATATAATTTCAGATTTCTAGCATTAAAATCTTCATATGTATCGAGAAAACACTGGAACATAGAAAAAAGTAGGAGCATAGCCATTTCACCAGTTCTGGCCACCTATGCACCGGTTTTGGCCACAGTAATGTACCGGTTTTGGCCATGCTTAAAATTAGAATAACTCAATATTCATTGCACTTGAAACATTTTTTAAGGTGTGTTTAATAAATCAAAATCGTATTCTTATGAAAGCATCCAATTCCTCTACACGAAAATGTCTTTAAAGCACAGATGCCATCTGTGAACCTAACTAACCTTTTTTGACATTCGTCTCCTTCGTTTTGCACTTTTTCGTAGCAGCTTTCTTTGTCACAAATAGTCATACATTATATTAATGTTTTACTCTTTACACTTTTATTTTTACTTTTACCAGAGTTCTTTCCGAAAGTAGATTTTCGCATTGCATAATGATGGGAATCTTCAACATGAAAGGTGTCCACCGCTTTACCTTCTTTTTTACTATACATTTCTAAGGATATATTTTTCTTAGCGTTTTTTCGTTTTTTTGTTTCTTCTTTACGAATTTATGAATTGATTGTGTAATAATTAACGAAAAATTAATGATTATATTATCATGGCCATATCCGGGGCAACATGCTTATTCCATGTACCAGTTGTGGCCATCGTATTTTTTATAAATGTATAGCTTTATTTCAAACTTTTAGTACATCAACATTTGCAGTGATGACTCTTAAGATTGATATGTGCAAAGCTGCATGCAATTCGCCAACTATATAATCCGAATATGTATCTAGAGTTTTCGTCAAATTCTTGTCGAATTCCGTAAGGAGTTGACAATTTGATGAATCAGCTGATGATACTTTAATTACTGACACAGTACTTTTTGTAATGGAGACGAACGGACGTCAAAATAACGATAAATGTTTCCAAAATACACAACGTTATGAAAAATTATGATTAAATGCAGGTACAGAATTAAAATAGCCACGAAAAACGTATTTGAGTGTAGGGGTGGCCACAACCGGTACTTCTACCCTATTCTTTTTTAGAATATTTAGAATATTACACGGAGAGAAATTTATGTGTCATGACAACATAAAACTGTGACAAAGAAAATCATTACGTTAGGCTGACAAATCAGTTTTGCTATGCTGATAAATATTTTGTTCGGCTGACAAATCTTTTTGCTGGGCTGACCAAATTTTTTTGTTAGCCTAACAAAACGATTTTTGTTGTCACCGTTTTATGTTGTCATGACACATAAATTTCTCTCCGTGTAGTTTTCAGCTAAATCGAAGGCGTTGTAATCTATGACGTGTTAAGAAAAAATTTCATTAAAATTTCGAGAACATAATGGGATATCTAATTTATTGCCACGGGATTTTCCATAACAATTTGCTATTCCATAAAGTACAACACTGAACTTTTGAAATTTCGAGCTTCCTAAATATTCAGCAGAAATTTGAAATTTCTAAAATTGCTCAACGAGTCAATTTTATCGGATTAGCGGCATAGAAAATTTTCTCGCCTTTCGAGATTCGAAAATGATTTTAGTTTCACGGTGAATCTGTGCTTTTCCAGGTTTACATTATTTTTGTCAGTACACCGAGAGAAAAAGTTTCCCTTGATGCAAAGAAATTTCATTAAAATCCCAAGCTATGAAACATTTCCTTAAAGTCAATGAAAAAAATATTTTGGTTTTCTCATAGAAGAAGCTTTTTAAAAAGCAAAAAATAATGAGGAAGCAATTTGCAAGGTTCTACTTTGCAGACTTGTTTTAGCACAAGAGACGTTTTTCTAATAATTCAAAGTGTCATAAAATTTGAACCGCCCGTTCAAATTCAAATTCTTGTCAAATTTGTACCCCAACTTTGTTCCATGTTAATCCGTAAGTTCACCAAATTGGAAATCGGTATCTCATATAAAGTTTGCTGAATAAGTCGAAGTTGACTAAAATTATAACGACGTCAATTTTTGAAACTTCAAAATCCTATAAAATCCGAACCTCTTTACCGATCTTCACCAAATTTTATATCTACTACAGCTGGATATTAATTCATCCTTGTAGAAGATTTGAGCAGGATTGGTCCAAGTTAACTTGAATTAGAACGAAAACATACATTTTTCGAAAATTCAAAATTCTACAAAATCTGAACCGCTTTACGGATTTCGTTCAAATTCAATACCGACCGTCATTTTTCATTGCTTTATTCGTCAAAAGCTGTTAAAGCTCATTATCTAAAAAATTGTGGCAGCTAGAGAACAAATAGAGATTTTTTGAAAAATTCAATGTCTTATAAAATCTGAACCACTGTACCAATCTTCACCAAACTCGATATCTACTACAACTGGATGTTAATTGTACCTTGCAAAAGATTTGAGCAGGTTTGGTCGAACTTAACTTGAATAAGAACAAAAACAAAATTTTTTCGAAAATTCAAAATTTTATAAAATCTAAACGGCTTTATGGATTTCGCTCAAATTCAATATCGACCTTCATTTTTCATTTCTCAATTTGTCTAGAACTATTTAGCTCACTAGCTGAAAAATTGCGGAAGCTAGAGAACATACAGACATTTTTCGAAAAATTGAAAGGCTTATAAAATCTGAATTTTTTTTTCAATTTTTTCGAAAATGTATACATGGGAAGGGACGTTGCTCCTCTATCAGCGTACCAAATTTTAGCTTGATTGTTAAAGCCGTTTTCGAGCCCCACACACACATACATCCGGACATTTTTTAAACCACTTTTCTCGATATTTTAGCCTATTTTGATTGTCCTGATATGAAAATCTCGAAAAAAAAAAATGTTTCACGAAAACAAAGCTTCCTCTATGAGGCAAAAATTGACAGAACTTCAAGTTCGAAAAAGGGTTAATCAAGCATTGTTGTCATTGGGTCGTTATTTGTGTAGACAGGTTGAAATTGCTCGTGATTTGGCATTATCCATTTAGGTAGCCTCATCGAGTAGATATAGGTGCATTAGGTTGAGCCGGTGGTGTGACCTACTACTGTGTGTGTATGTATGATGGGGATCAGTCAATCCCCATCGTCTACCGGACGTATCCTATACCCTATAGGAGGGTGAATTCCCATCGGAGAAACCGAGAGCAAGTGGGCGAGCAAGTGCCAGTAGGTGAAGTGTGAGCGAGATGATAGCCTAGGGTGAACGAGGATGCGAGACGAAGCAGGAGACGCGAGGAGAATCCACCGCTTCGATTCCCAGTGGTGCCACACCGCAAATGATTACATTGCGGCCGTCCACTAACTGGCCAACGAGCCAACAACCAACCCATTGGCCAGCACGAACGATGTGTCGATTGACAGGTGACGTCGTGCGCCTGTAGCGTTGATCTAGTCAGCGAACGTCGAGTCACATATACCAAATGCCCAGTAATACTCTCACAGTTGAACCTCAAGCATTTTTCTGATTTTTTTTTTTTCTTTTTTTTTTTTCAATTTCCCATTTGACTCTTTACCTTTCGCAAAACCACTTTTGACTGTTTATTTTTATTCCCTATTCGTCTGTACAGACGTGAGAGAGAATTGCGACTTTTTATTGACGTTTTGTTTTGTTTTTTTTTTTTTTTTTAATAATATGTCGCTTTATTTAATAATGAATAATATGACTTTGAGTCGTGAGATTCCATGCATAAAGAAATGGGAAAATGAGAGGTAGAGAAAGATATGAGAGCGTTGAGGATGATGGTCGTGCGATTTATCTACCTACGCTTCATCGAGCACGCCGACTCTTCGTTGTGAATTTTCCAGACTTTTGAGGATCGTTGTTTTATGGACTTGGGAATTTTTTTTTTTTTTTCTTTTCTCGGCGACCTTTCGGGCTTCATCTTTTATGCCACTTTGAATTTTTTTCAACTTTAACTTTACTCGGCTTCGTGGCTTGAACTTAATCTTCACTCGTCTTCATATTCTTCATTGCTCCGTTTTTCATATTCTACATTAACGCTCTTTTTTTCTTTTTTTTTTTTGACATTTCACCATTCGGCATTAAGGTCCTTTCGCGAAGAATTTTATAATAGGCTTACTCGATTCTACAAAATTATGAAGAATTTTCTTTCTCGCCTTGTACAAAATCTTACATTTACTTAACCAAAAATACTTAATAACAAAATAATTAATATAAAAATATTTAAAAAATGAATAATAATATAAATAAATAATTTATAATAAAGATACTTAATAAGATTAAGTATTTTTTATTTATAAAGTAAAAAATCTTTGTGAAGCATTGCGACGCCTTTGTTTATGGTAATTTTAAAAAAAATTCAAAAATATGTTCACATCTTATTTAACTTTGCAATTATCGAAAAATGTCTGTACGCTCTCTAGCATCCGCAAACTTTGATTATTGCAAAACGAATTGTACTTTAAACTTTATTTCTTAAAGTAATGGGGCTTTACAATACTGGTGCAAAGTTCTACTTTGCATTTTTTTTTTAAATTTGAAAAATGCTTGTGTAAATTAATAAGACTGCCACTGTTCCATCGTGCCCCGCTCTAGCTTATTCTTCAATGAATATCAGAAGTTTTGATCTTAACCCCTTCCCTTAATCCTAACACTTAATAATAAGCAACAAGTTATATTTTCCACGTACTTATACAGAGTACCTCAATGATTGTACAAAAGAGGACATCCTGTACTTGGCAACATTGTCATTCCAAAGATACACGCGAGAGAGGCTTGCCGTGCGATATGTCCCCGAGTGATTTCCCGATTGCCCCAACCGGTGCGAGATATTGGCTGTATGCCAGAGAGAACATGCGACACCCCGGGACACGTCACCTGAGCAAGACGAAATACCCCTCGAGATGTGCCAGTAGCGAGTAGCGAGTATCGACGAGGGTCACGTTGTTGTATCGACATTTCACGATTGCTCTAGGATCTGTCAGTTACTCTATCGAAACTATCAAACGTGAATTTTGGAAAAAAAAAAAATAAAATGAATTATTTTTCTACACCGGGCTTGAAATTAATAGAATTCGGAGCATTTCCACACCACGAAACAAAAAACAAAAAACAAAAGATTCCATTGAATACAAGAAAATATTTGGTTAATAATTAATTCAATGTCAATACATTTTATTGAATTTCAGATTATCATAGAAAAATACTAGGATGTTATTGTGGCTCGCGCGCTACGCGCGCTCGCGTCGGGCTTCTGAGGGCCATTGAGGAAGTTAGAAAAAACTGGGCTTGAGTTCTCATTGACCCCATCATCTCTGGGTCTCACAGACCTCACCACCTCTGGGATCTCACAGACCCCCTGAATTTTTCTAAATCCCTCGATTCTTGACACGGTGGCCGCGGCGGCGGTGGTGCGATGTTTCTAAGAGAGATATATATACGTTCTGTGGGGTATGAAATGAAAACCCCACGGAAAATATAGTAAAATCCTCCGGGGAGTATGGGAACGACCCCCGGGAAGTATGGGAAAGGCTCCCGGGGAGTATGGGAAAGATCTCCGGGAAGTATGGGAAAGACCCCTGGGAAGTATGGGAAAGACCCCTGGGATGTATGGGAAAGACTTCTGGGAAGTATGGGAAAGACCTCCAGGAAGTATGGAAAGATCCGTGGGAAGTATGGGAAAGAACTCCAGGAAGTATGGGAAAGACTCCCGGGAAATATGGGAAAGACTCCCGGGAAGTATGGAAAAGACTCCCGGGAAGTATGGGAAAGACCTCCAGGGAGTATGGGAAAGACTTTCAGGAAGTATGGGAAAGACCTCCAGGAAGTATGGGGAAGACTTCCGGGAAGTATGGGAAAGATCTCCAGGAAATATGGGAAAGACTCCCGGGAAATATGGGAAAGACTCCCGGGAAGTATGGGAAAGACCTCCAGGGAGTATGGGAAAGACTTCCAGGAAGTATGGGAAAGACCTACAGGAAGTATGGGAAAGACTGCCGGGAAGTATGGGAAAGACTGCCGGGAAGTATGGGAAAGACTGCCGGGAAGTATGGGAAAGACCTCTAGGGAGTATGGGAAAGACTTCCATGAAGTATGGGGAAAACCTCCAGGAAGTATGGGGAAGACCGCCAGGAAGTATGAAAAAGATCTCCAGGAAGTATGGGAAAGACCTCCAGGAAGTATGGGAAAGACTTCCGGGAAGTATGGGAAAGACTCCCGCGAAGTATAGGAAAGACCTCCAGGAAATATGGGAAAGACTTCCGGGAAGTATGGGAAAGACCTCTAGGAAGTATGGGAAAGACTCCTGGAAATATGGGAAAGAACCCTGAAATTTTTCTAAGTCCCCCGATTCTTGACACGGCGGCGACGGCGACGCCGACATCTTTGTATAATATAGAGAGATATAGTATTAACTTGAATATATCATGTCATTGACGACAAATGTTTCATAGGCCAAGATTTCAAAGAGATTTCGTTGAATCAAAGAAACATTTTCTCTCGGTGGAAATACCAAGCTTCGTTGAAATCTCCAGAATGTTTGAGGTTTTACGCGATTTTGAATTTCACCCAGTGCTGCAGTATCTCAAAGTGCCCATTTCTAATAGAGGTATTAATGTCGATAAAAGTAAAGTTTTCAAAGAAACAAGTGGAATTGGATTTTTTTCTTTCATTGATTTCAAGAAAATATTTCTCTAATACCAATAATTTCATTAATACAATGAATTTCACATCATTAGATAAAAAGATAGTATTGACTTAAATATATCATGTCATTGCCGATAAATGTTTCATAGGCCAAGATTTCAAAGAGATTTCGCTGAATCAAAGAGACATTTTCTCTCAGTTGAAATTCCAAGCTTCGTTGAAATCTCCAGAATGTTTGAGGTTTTACGCGATTTTGAATTTCTCCCAGTGCTGCAGCTTTCTAAAGTGCACATTTCTACTAGAGGCATTAATGTCGATAAAAGTAAACAGTGACTGTGTACAGTGAAAATGGCAGGCAATTTCTCGATATAAACTTACAGGTGTGCCAAATTAATTTCAGAGCAATTTGGAATTCATTTAATCATCCATGAGGTTTACGCTCAGGAGCTGCTTCTGAAGTGACTTGGAGATTTGTGGCTGGGTCCGTTTCGATACTCTACACAGCTATATAACAGTTTATATCGTCGCTGTGCAGTATACACTTGCCATATAATAGTACGGAGTCTGCTGTCGACTTGAAATCTACGAGTGACGTACTACTACGAAGCTGGTTTGGCAAACGATCTGGACGCCTCGTAAATCCGCTAAAGTCCGGCGTAAAACGTAAACTCGTCAAGAGCTTGCGGCAGGAGCACAACGACTCGTCGATCTCAACCGAAATGGTCTCGCCCAGGACCGTCAAGGTTTATCCGAGACTCTGCTTTCCAAGCCCGAGAGTAAAACTGAGTACTCATTACAGTTGGAAACTTTATAGCTCCGGTCGAAACTTTGTCAAGTACGTTAAACCTTCCAAGGCGAAGCTACTTAACGCAACACGAATGGTCAACGGTCAGTGCCTCCAGATGGTTGCACTCAAATTATGCCCTCGCTCGACTCATATTCTTGAGTTATAATAATCATTTTTTTTTGCAAATTTACATAGATTTTTTATATTCTTCTCAGTTGCTACGTTTACAAATTTAGAGAAAAAGCGCGAATCTTGAGGGCGTTAATGATTAATCGGAATATATTATTTGAGCTTTGTAGGCTGTTTTGTTGCAGTTTCGAACAAAGATCTTTGTTTCCTCATAGAGAAAACTCTGCTTTCAAGAAAAAAAAAATTTTGTATTGTTTTTGTCAGGATACTCAAATGGTCCAAAACGTGGAGAAAAGTGGTCTAGAAAAAATGTCCGTATGAGTGGAGAGAAGGATATGATAAAATTTACCAGATGCTATGGTAAAAATTGTCAAACGCGCTTGGTATTGGGAAGCCATAGCCGCCACCTGACGAAAAGTACGAGAACTATGGGAATTTTTACCATATACATAGAATTTTTTACCATATTTCGTGGTCAAAATTCCCGTAGTTCTCGTAATTCTTGATAGGTGGCGTCATGGCTCCCTTATACCAGGATTTAAGATACTTTTTACTAGAAATATGGTAAAAAATATCAGATCCTTCTCTCCGTGTGTATGTGTGTGTATATATACAACTTTGAAAATTCAATCGCCTATAACTGAATAATGGTTTTAGCTATCGAGCTGAAATATGGTACACAAGTAAAGCACCATCTCCTCTTTAATTGTTGCAGTTTTTGACAAATTATATACACAAATTTCGATTTTATGGCGTTTTGAATTTTTGAAAAATGGATGTGGGTGCTCTAACTTTCGTAAAATTTAGACTATTTTGCTAAATAATAGTTTATAAGAGCAGGTACACTCAATGTTGTTTGGTAGTGAATTTGGCTCAAATCAGTAAAGTGATTCAGATTTTATAAAATTTTGAATTTTTCAAAAAATGTACATTGTCACTCTATTGTAATTTTTGCAAAATTTGAGATAGCGAGCTCAAATTTTGTATGTAAATGAAACAATATTCAGTCATTATATATGTATAATTTAGTGACGAATTGTATGAAATTTTTGATTTAATGGAATGTTGAATTATTTTTAAAAATATGCATCCTTGTTTTCTTTCGTATAATGATTTCTTCCAGAGTGATGAGTTCCAGAATGTAATTTTGCCCTGTGTTCGATCTGATAATTACTGAGACATTTTTTCTACACCGAGAGAAAAAGTTTCATTGATTCACGGAAATCTTTGCCAATGAAATGAAATACTTGAATTTCGATACTCTCTTTTCTTTGAATGATCTCAAACTCAATGAAAAGGAGTGACATTGATTCGAAGAAACATTTCTTTAAACCAATGAACCTTTTTCATTGATTTCAAAGATATCGTCTCTGATTCAATGAAACCTTCGTCTTACCACCTCAAAATTTCGAAACCTATTTTTTCCTGAAGTACGCGGCAGATAAAGCTCAAATTTTGTGAGTATGTAAGGAAGTACGGCAGAAATAGGCTAAGCTTCTGACTCCTCGAAACTCGAAGCCGTTCGTTCGGGAGAACCGAAAAACAAAAAGTGAGGTTAGGTGCGAGAGAGAGATCAATGAAAACGTTTCTTTGAACCAATGAAAACGTCTCTTTAAAACAATGAAACAGTTTCTTCATTATATGCTCACTAAGTAAATCTTTATTTACAGGCAATGAAATGTTCTCTTTGAAATTCAAATGCACTATTTCATTGAAATCAAAGAAATGTTTCGTTGAAATCAATGAAAAAAAAAATCAATCCACCCATTTTTTTGGCGTCAATGAAATCTTTTCTCTCGGTGTAGATCACTTTTCTCAACGTTTTGGACCATTCTGAGCATCTTAACATAAAAAAAAAATTTCTTGAAAACATAGCTTCTTCTGAGAAAGCAAAATGTCATAATCAAAAGTTAATGAAAACGGAACTGTATAAAATATACTCGGTGCGGGTATAAGGTTTTGACTGAAGTAGTATCTACGGTTTCACCCTCGAGTATATTGTATATACCTAAAATGTGAAACAATACAGATACGCATTTGCATATATGCCATGTATACATATATGTTGCAGCAACATGATATTCCTATTTCCGATAGCGAATAACTTTGGCTAAAGTTTATCGATATAGAATTATATTGATAGAACTCGAAGCGGGATAGCGAACAGAGGTGGATACGCTGTAAACTAAGCTTCTGGTAATTTGCGTTTCTGCACTATTCGTGTCGAGCGCGACCCACAGAGCTAACACCCGCAATGACGCCGATGTACTCTCGGGTACCTGAAATTCTCTGTGGGCTTTAAATTGTCGAAGGTGCGTACCAGCAACGCAACAGACTTGCGTTAAAGCTATATTTCAGGTATATATCCACTATCTGTATTCAATAAGCGCCTGTCATGGGATTAGACAGAAAATCGTTGCATAAATTATGCCACCCAATATATTCACACTATCGGAAATATTATCGTTGGAGGTAGCGAATATCCCAAAAATTCAAACCCAATTTTTCCGCATGGTATCAATGGCTTCGCAGTGAAGCTGAGAAAATAAGGATTTCGTGCCTTTGCTGTGTAAAAATTAAATGCCACAAATTAATATTATTTGTGCCGCAGATAAATACTATTTGTGCCACAAATCAAGAGTCGCGGTAGCGACTCGACGCCAAGTTAAAAAATAAATTAATGTTGCCTTCGCACGACGATAAATACTATTTGTGCCACACATAAATATTATTTGTGCCACAAATAAATACTATACGTGCCACAAATAAATACTATTTGTGCCACAAATAAATATTATTTGTGCCACAAATAAATACTATTTGTGCCACAATAAATACTATTTGTGCCACAAATAAATATTATTTGTGCCACAAATAAATACTATTTGTGCCACAATAAATATTATTTGTGCCACAAATAAATACTATACGTGCCACAAATAAATACTATTTGTGCCACAAATAAATACTATTTATGCCACAAATAAATACTATTTATGCCACAAATAAATACTATTCGTGCCACAAATAAATACTATTTGTACCACAAATAAATACTATTCGTGCCATAAATAAATACTATTGGTGCCACAAGTAAATACTATTTGTGCCACAAATAAATACTATTTGTGCCACAAATAAATACTATTTTTGCCACAAATGAATACTATTTGTGCCACAAATAAATACTATTTGTGCCATAAATAAATACTATTTGTGCCACAAATAAATACCATTTGTGCCACAAATAAATACCATTTGTGCCACAAATAAATACTATTTGTGCCACAAATGAATACTATTTGTGCCACAAATGAATACTATTTGTGCCACAAATAAATACTATACGTGCCACGAATAAATCTATTTGTGCCACAAATAAATACTATTTGTGCCACAAATAAATACTATTTGTGTCACAAATAAATACTATTGGTGCCACAAATAAATACTATTTGTGCCACAAATGAATACTATTTGTGCCACAAATGAATACTATTTGTGCCACGAATGAATACTATTTGTTCCACAAATGAATACTATTTGTGTTACAAATGAATACTATTTGTGTCACAAATGAATACTATTTGTGCCACTAATGAATGCTATTTGTGCCACAAATAAATACTATACGTGCCACAAATAAATACTATTGGTGCCACAAATAAATACTATTTGTGCCACAAATAAATACTATTTGTGTCACAAATAAATACTATTGGTGCCACAAATGAATACTATTTGTGCCACAAATGAATACTATTTGTGCCACAAATGAATACTATTTGTGCCACAAATAAATACTATTTGTGCCACAAATAAATACTATACGTGCCACAAATAAATCTATTTGTGCCACAAATAAATCTATTTGTGCCACAAATAAATACTATTTGTGTTACAAATAAATACTATTTTTGCCACAAATGAATACTATTTATGCCACAAATGAATACTATTGGTGTCACAAATAAATACTATTGGTGCCACAAATAAATACTATTTGTGGCAAATCATAATTTTTTCTTTCTATGCGATTTCTGTTTTTCTTTTCGATTAAAAAATGTATTGACGAGAATTGGATGGCACGATCTTGGAGCCGAGTGCATTTTTGATCACTTTAAAGGTGGAGGAAAGCGATGGTAAAGCTCTACTACTGGAATTCGGTATAACAGCGAGCGGATGTATTCCTTTGGCTTTGGCAGAGACCCATACCGTAGACGCTCTGCAAGCCGCTACCTACCAACCAGCTCCATATGCCTGTGCTGTGTTGTACGTACACAACGGCCGCACGGGCGCGTCAAAGGACTTCCTGTAATTGGTTTTACGGAAATAATTTGGTTCCGTACAATCGATCGACGGAAATTGCCCGTTTCGTACAATCCTATCCGCGCTACTGTCAGATGCCTCTTGTGGAGGTCAGAAAACCCAACCTCTCCAGCTTCAGCAAAAATATTGCTTGCAACTTTTTTTTCTTTTACACAAAAAAAAAAAAAAATAAATAGTTGGGAAAACCATTTCCAACATATACTGTACCAGAGATGGGCAATATTGGAATAAAATTGTATTCAAAATACATTTTGCTCTGGATAATTATGAGTAATTGTAAGAAAATTGTATGAGCATTATATATATTTTGGTTAATGACTAAAAGTAAATTATATTAATTCATGATTAAAAAAATCGTATTATTAATCTCCGTTACGAATTATTGACAGTTATTCAAATGGAAAAGTATTCTGAATACATTCATAAAGAATATTCTGAATTCACATTTTCACTTGAAAATGTGAATTAATGTATTCGCGATTGGTTATCCGTGTAAAAATAATTATGTCAAATTGTGATACCCGTGTAAAAATAATGATGTCAAATTGTGATCATAAATTGACATAACTCAAAAAGTGTCATTTTTGAGACGCGTTAAGACGAAAAATCTTAGAAAATTTCAAAGTGATTTTGAGATCGATTTTATACCAAGTTTTTTTTTACTAATTTGGACGCAATTTGTGATTTCTTTTTAGTAACTATTTTTAAATGCGTTTGTTTTAAAATTAGAAGTAACAATTATTTCTATGCTGTAGAACTAGCTAATTTTGTAGAAGAAGAATGATGTATGTACTTTATTAACAGTAAATTGAAATCTATATCTAAAACTAATCATATATATCTTATTAAATAGTATTGAAAACTGTTTACAAAATTGTCACAAAGTCGTCTCAAAATAAATAACAAAAATAACAATAATTTCAAACAGCGTTCAAATTAGTCAGTAAACATAACATCAATCTCGATCTCAAAATCGCTTTGAAGTTTTCTAAGATTTTTCGTCTTAACGCGTCTGAAAAATGCCACTTTTTAAGATATATCAATATCAATTTATCACCACAATTTGACATAATTATTTTTGCGCGATATTAGACCAATAGGTAATACCAGTGAAAAACAAAAATCTGCTAATAATTAAAATGAAAGTTGTGATATAACACTTGACATATAGTACGTGTCATAATTATTCTAGCATGAATATCAAGTTTTATTTTTATTATTTTTTCTACCTTTTCATCATAAAACTCTGTACGCAATTTTACCGAAATTCATAATTTAGTCTCGTCACATTTGACGCTTATATTTTTGAGTATGTCCTAGTTTTGACGAAACATTATAGTACATAAAAGCATCTGGTAGATATTCGTCGAGATATTTAATTCAGGAACGTCCATGACGCTGAGTAGCGACGTAGGTAAAATTAAAATAAATAAAAATATATATATTGCGTCGAGTCATATGAAAAGAAAAAAAAAAGTAAAAAAAAAAAAAAAAAAAATCTCGGTTCCGGGTGAGTAATCAAGAACGCGGCACTCCTGCAATATGCAAGTGTATTGCACCGTGAACACGTTTTCAGACACACCGAGCCATTGGTCGCTCTACAAACATTTTCGTTCAATGCAAATGTGCGAAATTGGCGGTGGGTGGAGGAGAGGTTGGGTCGCTGCTTATAATCGAGGAAGATTACGCGGCATGTGGCCAGCACAGATAACGAAGCTTCCCCTAGTAGACTGAAGCTAGAACTAGCGCGGCCGTTTACCAACCAACCAACCAGGTGCTCACTACACTCGAGGTGTGTACTACATAGCATAACTGTCCACCTCAAACTCTCTAATACCGTAATAACTTTGTGTATTATCATATTCACCGATGTCGTTTGCATGTGGCTTTAGAGCCTAGTTGCTTCTGCGATAGTTCCTCATGCAGAATAGATGCGGAACAAAGTGGCTCGAGAGAAGTCACTCGATCAATAATTTATCGGTAATGACGATAATCGCAATTGATTATCTCATTGCTTGTAGAGAAAGGTTTGATTTCATGAACTTTTTTTTTTTTTTTTTGTGCGGAAGGTCGAAAATCTACCGCTGTAGATTTATTGAAGGTTGCGACAATTTCAACGGTCCAGAATAAATTTAAAAAATTTTATAACATTTATTTTCAGAAATGTATTTTGATAATTTATAATAATTATTATGATTTTAATAAGAATAATAGAAAACGAAACAGAAATAATTTATGAGATCATAACTTATTTCATGAACATTTTGTTTTTTTTTTTTCGAGATTTTCATGCCGTTTGGAATTGTCCAAAACGTCGAGAAAAGTGGTCTAGAAATTTTTTTAAATTGTCGATTGAAAAAATTCGTGTAATTAATAAACAAATCGGGTGAATAAAAAATTGTGAAATAATAAACCTTCGCATATTATAATCGGGAGATTACCACACCATTGAAGAATAAATATTTGATAAGATTTATAAAAATTTAAAAATAATGAGCAAGCAATATGCAAGGTTTTTTCCGCCATTCAGGAAAAAAATCGTAGACGGCACAAGTAATTGAACGGAAAGCTCTTAGAATCTAAAAAAAATTGATCTCTGGCTTCAGTACATCATCAGGCCAGGGAAAGGCAGAGAAAAAGAGCGGCAGAGAGGATACAATGATTAAAAAAATATGTAAGCTCATTTTCGTGATTGAAAGTTTTTATGCACAAATTGGTATATTCAATTTAAACGCGCAAATATGATAGAAAACTTTTATAGTAGAGACAGATAGGTGGTGGCAAAAATAGAGGCAAAGACGGAGCCAGACAGGTAGAGAAGCAGTTTATTTTTTGCTTCCTCATGTACGAAGCTTTGATTTTATTTGCATCGTTCAATAATTCGTTTAAGATGAAAATTTTCAGTTGCAAAAAAATGGATGAAATAATAGAAATTTATAGTAACCAGGCTGCAAAGTAGAACTTTGCAAATTGCTTCCTCATTATTATTGGATTTTTACAAATCTACCTCTATGAAGAAGCATGTTAATCTATTTTGGCTTCCTCATAGAGGAAGTTTTGTAAAAATCCAATAATAATGAGGAAGCAATTTGCAAAGTTCTACTTTGCAGCCTTGTTTGAAAAAAAATTTAAATGGCATTAGTTTTGAACCCCTTGACAGATTCTCGCCAGATTCGAACTGATGCTTAGTTTACCCACACTCTACTTGTGGACCAAATTTGAGCCCGATATCTTAAAAATTGCGGAAGTTAGAGCACAAACAAAAAATTCAAAATGCCATAAATTTTAAACCCCTTAACGGATTGACGTCAAATTCACTCCCAAACTTTATTTAATAACAGTCCACTTGTAAACCAAATTTGAGCCCGATATCTTAAAAATTGCGAAAGTTAGAGCACGAACAAAAAATGTCAAAAAATTTCAAAATGCCATAAATTGTGAGCCCCTTAACGGATTGACACCAAATTTAATCCCAAACACTATTTGATAACAGTCCACTTCTGGTCCAAGTTTGAGCCGGTTATCATAAAAATTGCGGGAGTTAGAGCCCGAGCTGTCATTCTCCAAAAAATTCAAAATGCCATAAATTTTGAACACCTTGATGGATTAACTCCAAATTCAATCCCATACCTTGTTTAACGACAGTTTACTCGTGGTTCAAATTTGAGCCCGATATTTTAAAAATTGCGAAAGTTAGAACACAAACAAAAAATTCAAAATGCCATAAATTTTAAACCCCTTAACGGATTGACGTCAAATTCACTCCCAAACTTTATTTAATAACAGTCCACTTGTAAACCAAATTTGAGCCCGATATCTTAAAAATTGCGAAAGTTAGAGCACGAACAAAAAATGTCAAAAAATTTTTAAATGCCATAAATTGTGAACCCCTTAACGGATTGACACCAAATTTAATCCCAAACACTATTTGATAACAGTCCACTTTTGGTCCAAGTTTGAGCCGGATATCATAAAAATTGCGGGAGTTAGAGCCCGAGCTGACATTCTCCAAACAATTCAAAATGCCATAAATTTTGAACACCTTGATGGATTAACTCCAAATTCAATCCCATACCTTGTTTAACAACAGTTTACTCGTGGTTCAAATTTGAGCCCGATATCTTAAAAATTACGGAAGTTTAGAGCACAAACAAAAAATTCAAAATGCCATAAATTTTAAACCCCTTAACGAATTGACGTCAAATTCACTCCCAAACTTTATTTAATAACAGTCCACTTATGAACCAAATTTGAGCCCGATATCTTAAAAATGGCGAAAGTTAGAGCACGAACAAAAAATTTCAAAATTTTTGAAAATGCCATAAATTGTGAACCCATTAACGGATTGACACCAAATTTAATCCCAAACACTATTTGATAACAGTCCACTTTTGGTCCAAGTTTGAGCCGGATATCATAAAAATTGCGGGAGTTAGAGCCCGAGCTGACATTCTCGAAAAAATTCAAAATGCCATAAATTTTGAACACCTTGATGGATTAACTCCAAATTCAATCCCATACCTTATTTAACGACAGTTTACTGGTGGTTCAAATTTGAGCCCGATATCTTAAAAATTGCGACAGCTATCGTGCTAACAAAAAATTGTGCACATACTCACACACACATATAGACATTTTTTCTAAACCACTTTTCTCGACGCTTTAGACCATTCCGAGTGTCCTGATATGAAAATCTTGAAAAACAAAATTTTCTCGAAAACAAAGCTTCCTCTATGAGGAAGCAATAACCTCTCATCAAACTGTTACTTAGCAGCTTGAGCAAACTTTAAGATAGAAAAAATTGGTTTCATGACCTGACCGAAGAGTTTCGAAAATAGAACAACCGATATCTCCAGTCAATACTAAAAGGGTTAATGCGTTAACGCTGCAGGGAATAAAAAGAAAAAAAAACCGGCGGACGGTCGGTGGGTGTTAAACTGAGTTTGCTGGGCATAGTCGATCGAATCAACGTCGGACGTCGGAGTAGCAGCGCTCGCTCGTACGTAAATTAAATTCCCGGGGGCTTCGGTGTGTGTATCGGCATAGCAGCAAATAGTTGTTGATTCGGGTATGGTGGTGGTGCACAGGAGGTATCACCGTGGCGTTACCGTGCTGCCCGCCGACAGAATCGAATTGGCACGTTATTCGGTGTTGCTGTTTTGTACCTACGTGTGGCGGCCGATTCCAATGCAATTCGGGTATATCCAAAGAGCTATGGCCCATTGGACTTTCTATCCCTCCATTTTTCGTTTTACATTCTACCGCTAACGGCCTCGAGCTAACAAATATTTCAGCGGGTATCACCAACCTCCACTGTACACACAGATATAGACATTGCTTCATCGCATGATAAATTGCTGCACCGATGAGATCAGCAACACTACGACTGGTACGTACGATACAATGTAACTTGCCGTAAGTTAGACAAAGAGAAGCTGCAGCAACAATGTATCGGAATTGAAAATTTGTAGCGTTACATCTGGCGCACATCAGGTCACGTGGAAAAATCATCTACAAGATTCCACTTCTCCGCGGAAAAAAAAGATTAGTTGCCATAACCAAGAAATGAGTTGATACAGCCAATCGATTATTCTATTTTCCTTACAACTCAAATGGTAATACCAACGATTCGAATGGTAGTCCCAACTATTCGAATGGTAGTCCCCAACGATTGGATTAGTTAACCTAAGTAATCTCGCGAGAACTAATAATAAACTAAAGTTAAGGTTACTATTCGATATGGTTGAGGCAACTAATTTTTTAGACATTGTGTACAGTAAATCGAAAACGTAGTTGCCACAACCAAACATTTCTTTCCGTTTCGTCTATGCTCAAAAGGTTCGTCCTTATAAGTAGTAGAGATTTCTTCAGAATAAATGATAAATGTCCAAGTTTTTGTAAAATTGATTTTTATGTTTATCCCGAGAAGAAATTTGTTCTGGCTGAGGTCCGGGCCTCATCGGGTTTTCCTTAATTAGTAATCGGGTCCGGATAAGGCGGCTCTATCCAATCCTGATATGGCCTGTAACGCCATTTCTGATCAGGCCGTGATCAGGCTACAAATCCGGGTGTTATCAGGCTGCTAATCCGGTCCTTAGTAAAAAGTGAGAAGGTCCAATATACTGTTATGCGCGAGTTTGAAATAAAACTCTCGGGTTATTAAAAAAAGGTCACGTAACTTTTATTATGGAAACTCGACCCGCTGTCACGTCTTGTTGAGTCGCGGTGTCAACCGAAACTGTCTTGTTGATCTATCTCCGTTGTCAAGTTCGTCGGTTGTCAAGTGCTTCGTCTAGTGTGCCGCGTTCGGTCTGAACCCCAATATGATGTGAACTTGGCGCGTACCATTCGTTACAATACATAAAACGAATAACGCCAGTTTAATTATTGGAAGTTTATTCTGGTGCCATACATGGTCTTGGAAGCTTTAAAAATGAAGTATTACTGTTTTATTTTTTAAACTATCACTGCATTACTGTTTTATTATTTAAAATAGTTGTGAAACTATCTTGCAGATCCAAAATATATACAAAACTCAAGACGAAAACAGAATAAAAATAAAAGGAACAGTGCGGAGTGTTAAAAGATTTATGTATATATATATCCATGCGACTCATCAATATTGAAATGTGGCGCGTTAAACAAACACAACGTTGAAAAATGGTTACGATAGAATCAATCGATCGCAAAATGATGATTTTGTATCTATGCATGATCCGGACGGGGTCGGGATCTCATTTAGCTAACCAGATCAGGAATGCCTGACCGATTCCTGATCCCGACATGATATGGAAAACTGTAGTCTAACCACATTTGAAATGTTGTATCTATGCATGATCCGGACGGGGTCGGGACCTCATTTAGCTAACCAGATCAGGAATGCCTAACCGATTCCTGATCCCGACATGATATGGAAAACAGTAGTCTAACCACATTTGAAATGTTGTATCTATGCATAATCCGGACGGGGTCGGGATCTCATTTAGCTAACCAGATCAGGAATGCCTGACCGATGCCTGATCACAGCATGCTATGGAAAACTTTAGTCTAACCACAGTAGAAATATTGTATCTATGCATGATCCGGACGGGGTCGGGACCTCATTTAGCTAACCAGATCAGGAATGCCTAACCGATTCCTGATCCCGACATGATTTGGAAAACAGTAGTCTAACCACATTTGAAATGTTGTATCTATGCATGATCCGGACGGGGTCGGGACCTCATTTAGCTAACCAGATCAGGAATGCCTAACCGATTCCTGATCCCGACATGATATGGAAAACTGTAGTCTAACCACATTTGAAATGTTGTGTCTATGCATGATCCGGACGGGGTCGGGACCTCATTTAGCTAACCAGATCAGGAATGCCTGACCGATTCCTGATCCCGACATGATATGGAAAACGGTAGTCTAACCACAGTAGAAATGTTGTACCTATGCATGATCCGGACGGGGTCGGGACCTCATTTAGCTAACCAGATCAGGAATGCCTGATCGATGCCTGATCCCGACATGATATGGAGAACTTTCGTCTAACCACATTTGAAATGTTGTATCTGTGCATGATCCGGACGGGGTCGGGACCTCATTTAGCTAACCAGATCAGGAATGCCTGACCGATTCCTGATCTCGACATGATATGGAAAACTGTAGTCTAACCACATTTGAAATGTTGTATCTATGCATGATCCGGACGGGGTCCGGACCTCATTTAGCTAACCAGATCAGGAATGCCTGACCGATTCCTGATCCCGACATGATATGGAAAACTGTAGTCTAACCACATTTGAAATGTTGTATCTTTGCATGATCAGGACGAGGTCGGGACCTCATTTAGCTAACCAGATCAGGAATGCCTGACCGATTCCTGATCACGACATGATATGGACAACTGTAGTCTAACCACATTTGAAATGTTGTATATATGCATGATTCGGACGGGGTCGGGACCTCATTTAGCTAACCAGATCAGTAATGCCTGACCGATTCCTGATCCCGACATGATATGGAAAACTGTAGTCTAACCACATTTGAAATGTTGTATATATGCATGATTCGGACGGGGTCGGGACCTCATTTAGCTAACCAGATCAGTAATGCCTGACCGATTCCTGATCCCGACATGATATGGAAAACTGTAGTCTAACCACATTTGAAATGTTCTATCTATGCATGATCCGGACGGGGTCGGGAAGTCATTTAGCTAACCAGATCAGGAATGCCTGATCGATGCCTGATCCCGGCATGCTATGGAAAACTTTAGTCTAACCACAGTAGAAATCTTGTACCTATGCATGATACGGGTGGGGTCGGGACCTCATTTAGCTAACCAGATCAGGAATGTCTGATCAATGCCTGATCCCAGCATGCTATGGAAAACTTTAGTCTAACCACAGTAGAAATATTGTACCTATGTATGATCCGGACGGGGTCGAGTCCACATTTAGCTAACCAGATCAGGAATGCCTGATCGATACCTGATCCCGGCATGCTATGGAAAACTGTAGTGTTACCACAGTAGAAATGTTGTATCTATGCATGATCCGGGCGGGGTCGGGATCTCATTTAGCTAACCGGATCAGGAATGCCCGATCGGTGCCTGATCCCAGCCTGGTGGGGAATATTTCAGGCTAGCCAGTTTTGAAATATTATACAGATACATGATCCGGGCAAGATCAGGGCCTTATTTGGGTAGCCTGAACAGGCATGATGGTACTTCAGGCAATTTGAATTAATTTCTCCTTGGGATTAATTAAAAATCAATGCTTCGGAGGAGTTGAAGAATTATTCTTCCTCATAGAGGAAGCTTTGTTTAGGTAAATTTTGTTTTTTTTTTCTCGTGTTTTTCATGTCAGGACACTCAAAATAGTCTAAAACATCGAGAAAAGTGGTTTGAAAAAAATGTTCGGATGTGTGTGTGTGTGCCTAATCTTCCTCGACGTAGCAGCAATAACATTCCGGCCAAAATCCAGATAAAAGCTCCTCTATCTTTTCGCCAGACTACAATACTCTGTCTGTTGGGGGCATTCTTTCTTTTCTTGGATCAGCGCCAATGCATGTCAGAAAAACGTTCAACGGTAAATACGAGGAGCAAGTAATCGTTCAATGTAGCTATTACAAGATTTTATCGGTAACTGGCGAGATCCGTATACCACTTGAGCATGTACTTTTAAAACAACAAGCAAAATTACAACAAAAAAATAATTTACACTAATTACCCACTAAAATACATATACATAATTTTTTCAAAAGTTGTTTAGAGTATCACGAACATCCATAAATTATTTTAGAATTTTAGCACCTATAGTTTAACCAAAATTTAATAACGATATTTGTCATTTCATTTTTTTTTAAATTCGCTGTATATTAAAAATTACCGAACGTACAAAAAATTAGTTTGTGTATAAAATTTAAGTGTTTAAATGTACTTTTTAATAAAAAAATTTCATATCCGATCAAAATAATTTTCGCCATTTTTCACAAAATAATTTTTCTCAAAATTTCACAGAATTTCCATTATTATGCTTACAAACTATAGAAAAATTGGCGTGATGGCAAATGAATGGACTTTTTATTTTTTTAAATTTTATAGACGTTCTAAAAAAAATTTCGCTATTTTTTTTTTTTGACAAAATGAAGTAAAAATATTTTTTTTCCGTTGAAACAGACTATTCGAATTTTTCGGGCTGCTCAAATGGAGTTCAACAACATTTTCTATGGGATTCCGCATACAAATCAGATGGAGTATTTTTTCGCGTGAACATTGATAAAAAAAAAGAAGAAAAAACAACCGTAGGTATTTACATTGAACTCGTAAATTGGTCGATATTTGCTATGGATCCATGGACTTGGCACAAACAGAGTTAGCGTGCTGGGAGGGCATAAAATCCGACAACTGTTGCATTTCTCGCGTGCATGTACCAGAGAACTCTTCACTAGCTCCTCGCGCCGTCTCTCTGATTCTTTCGCATCGTTGCACAGCCAAATTGAACGGCAGCAGAGTCTTATCGGATTTCCGATGGACACGTCGTCGAGTCCGTGACTAGAATTCTGCATCCAAAACTCGCCAAGTTTCTTTACCTACGTTTATATCCTCCTCCTTGTCAAGTGATGCCAGATGAAACGGAACGTATCGAAAATCTGATCTCGACAACCAGTGACTCTTGGAAAAATAAGAGATAACTAGCAGAGAAATTCCGGTCCCTTAAAGGGATGCTGGAGTAGATTTTTTTACCGACTTTGGTCGGTAAAAAGCTTCGGTTTCGTAGTTTACAAACTACGTTGTTAATATATTACAAATATGTTTCAAATTGCACAGGATTATAATATCAACATAGGCGCATTGGCGTCCGCTCGAATTTTGGATGAAAACACTTGAAAAATAAAGAAAATCGTAATTTTGTAAACCTACCGAAAACCAATATGGCCGCTCGAACTGTTAACACCACCTATTTCGTCCTACATAAACATTTCTAGACATCACATTCAAAAGAAGAGCGTGGACGTCGATTCTATGAGGTTCTTCGCATTTTTTAAGACTGTTGGATTGGCGATCGCACAAAAGAAGCGCACGTAGTTTGTAAAGTACGTTTACGCAGTTTGTTCGCGATCAGAGTAGGTCGAGAAGAGCGTGAATGAAGTTTCCCCATTAGGACACAGGTGGCGCCGATGTAGTCTGTTTACTTTTGAAAAAGCTCCGAGCCTTTGCAACGCGAACATAGTATACACTATATACGGATTTGGCTTGTGTAATTGACATTCTGATGGTTTTGGAATATACAGCAATCATCACAGAATTGACGTCCGGTCTGGTTTTACATATCTAATTTTCAGAAACAATTATATCTAACAGTAAAGGTCTGTTGCCATATCGTGTGCGGCCATATTGAATTTTGGGAGATTCAGTATCTTTTGCCAAAAGTAAACAGACTACGTCAGCGCCATCTGTGTCATAATCGAGAAACTTATCAGCCAAAGCCGATAAAAAAATCTACTCCAGCATCCCCTTAAGGGGATGCTGGAGTAAATTTTGATACCGACTTTGGTCGGTAAGTTTCCCGATTAGGACACAGATGGCGCCGAGTAGTCTGCTTACTTTTCGCAAAAGATACCGAAAGCAAAATGGCCGCACACTATATGTCAACAGACCTTTGCTGTAAGATATAATTGTTTCTGGAAATTAGATATGTAAAATCAGACCGGATGTCAATTCTGTGATGATTTCTAAATATTCCAAAACCATCAAAATGTTAACTACACAAGCCAAATCCATATATAGTGTATACTACGGTCGCATTACAGAGGCTCGGAGCTTTTTCCAAAAGTAAACAGCGCCACCTGTCTCCTAATGACGGAACTATATTCATGCTCTTTACCAGCTCTGAGCCTGTGCGAAAAGCAAACAGTCTTTGCAATCGTAGTATACACTATTCGTGGATTTGGTCTGTGTAATCGACATTCCGACGGTTTTGAAAGGTTCAGGAATAATCAAAGAATGGGTGTCCGGTCTGATTTAACACATCTGAGTTCCAGAAACGTTTATATTTTACCTCAAAGGACCTGTTGACATTTCGAGCGGCCATATTGGTTTTTGAGAGGTTCAGTAATATACAAGTTCTTACATTTCTTGTATGTTTTGAACAGTAATTCGACCGGACACCCAAGCATGAATGTTTTTATTACATCCCTGCAAAATTTGACGTATATTTGTAGCATATTTTCGATGAATAGTGTATACTACGAAATCGCCTATTTTTACCGACCAAAGTCGGTAAAAAAATCTACTCCAGCATCCCCTTCCGGTCCTTTAAGGGGATGCTGGAGTAGATTTTGATACCGACTTTGGTCGGTAAGTTTCCCGATTAGGGCACAGGTGGCGCCGAGTAGTCTGCTTACTTTTGGCAAAAGATACCGAAAGCAAAATGGCCGCACACTATATGTCAATAGACCTTTGCTGTAAGATATAATTGTTTCTGGAAATTAGATATGTAAAATCAGACCGGACGTCAATTCTGTGATGATTTCTAAATATTCCAAAACCATCAGAATGTTAACTACACAAGCCAAATCCATATATAGTGTATACTACGGTCGCATTACAGAGGCTCGGAGCTTTTGCCAAAAGTAAACAGCGCCACCTGTCTCCTAATGACGGAACTATATTCATGCTCTTTACCAGCTCTGAACCTGTGCGAAAAGCAAACAGTCTTTGCAATCGTAGTATACACTATTCGTGGATTTGGTCTGTGTAATCGACATTCCGACGGTTTTGAAAGGTTCAGGAATAATCAAAGAATGGGTGTCCGGTCTGATTTAACACATCTGAGTTCCAGAAACGTTTATATTTTACCTCAAAGGACCTGTTGACATTTCGAGCGGCCATATTGGTTTTTGAGAGGTTCAGTAATATACAAGTTCTTACATTTCTTGTATGTTTTGAACAGTAATTCGATCGGACATCCAAGCATGAATGTTTTTATTACATCCCTGCAAAATTTGACGTATATTTGTAGCATATTTTCGATGAATAGTGTATACTACGAAATCGCCTATTTTTACCGACCAAAGTCGGTAAAAAAATCTACTCCAGCATCCCCTTCCGGTCCTTTAAGGGGATGCTGGAGTAGATTTTGATACCGACTTTGGTCGGTAAGTTTCCCGATTAGGGCACAGGTGGCGCCGAGTAGTCTGCTTACTTTTGGCAAAAGATACCGAAAACAAAATGGCCGTACACTATATGTCAACAGACCTTTGCTATAAGATATAATTGTTTCTGGAAATTAGATATGTAAAATCAGACCGGACGTCAATTCTGTGATGATTTCTAAATATTCCAAAACCATCAGAATGTTAACTACACAAGCCAAATCCATATATAGTGTATACTACGGTCGCATTACAGAGGCTCGGAGCTTTTGCCAAAAGTAAACAGCGCCACCTGTCTCCTAATGACGGAACTATATTCATGCTCTTTACCAGCTCTGAGCCTGTGCGAAAAGTACACTATTCGTGGATTTGGTCTGTGTAATCGACATTCCGACGGTTTTGAAAGGTTCAGGAATAATCAAAGAATGGGTGTCCGGTCTGATTTAACACATCTAAGTTCCAGAAATGTTTATATCTTACTTCAAAGGACCTGTTGACATTTCGAGCGGCCATATTGGTTTTTGAGAGGTTCAGTAATATACAAGTTCTTACATTTCTTGTATGTCTTGCACAGTAATTCGACCGGACACCCAAGCATGAATGTTTTTGTTACATCCCTGCTAAATTTGACGTATATTTGTAGCATATTTTCGATGAATAGTGTATACTACGAAATCGCCTATTTTTACCGACCAAAATCGGTAAAAAAATCTACTCCAGCATCCCCTTAATTCGATTGATGAAGAGTACGTTTCCATATTTTTCAATATAACAAAAATCTAATTCACGCAAAAATTCACATACAGACACGTTAAATTAATTTTCTGTTTTTTTTTTTTCGATTACTATTTTTTTGTATTGTAATTATTGTAATCACGTACCCGCTATTTTTTTTTAGTTTACCATATTATGATTCTTAGAATTCAGAAAGAATGAAAAATTTATGTATCGTAAAATGGAGGTTATAATTGCAAGGGTTGGAATTAATAAAATAGGTTAGAAAAAAATATAAAATAAGACTAATATCTGGGCACAAATCGTAAAAACACTTTAATAATTCTATATTATCATTCTTATTATTATTATTAATTTAATTACTATTTAAATTATTATTTCAATAAGAAAATGTAATTATTATTAATTCTATATTATTATTATTATTAATACACTTTAATAATTCTGTAATTACCATAATTCATGATATAATATCGTTGGGCAGTTGTAATACATTCAAATATTTGGTTAATGAACACGTAATGGAATATTGGTAATTCTAGTGAAATAAGAGTTAAGTTTTGGTCAATCATGAAGCCACGCGTGTTACATATTCTTGTATATTGATTCTGTACGCTTGCTTTTCCCTTTTTCGAATCGCACAGAGCAGATTTCGAATAGTCGTTATTATAATTGGGGAGTATTGAACCATGGAATAACTCGCGAGCTCTCGTTACTGATTTCCAACACCGAATTATTTTAGTCATCTGAATAATTCCAATGTTCGTCCTGAAAATGCTGTTTGCGCTGCGTTTATTCGTCCGACTGTGAAAAGTATAATTATGCGTGGAGAGATGAAAATTAATTGTTACAGGCACACGTGGAAATTCTGTGAAATTGATGACATTCAATTTGTCTCACTTTTTTTTTTATATTGGAATATTTTGTAACTATTTCTGAGTCTTATAAATTCGCGAATCATGCGGTTAATCTGAATACTATCGAAACGAATTTCCAGTGTAATAGAATCACATGTATTCTCAGATTTATTACAGTAGAACCTCGATTATCCGAATCAATTACGGTTGAGACTAGTTTGGATATAATTTGGAAAAAATATTATTATTATTATTATTTATTTATTTATTATATTATTACTTATTATTATATTATTTTTTAACTCATTTTGAACAACTTGTTGACAGTAAAATATAAAATAAAATAAGTAAATAATAATAATAATAATAATTTTATATTATATTTTATTATTACTTAATATAAAATAAAAAATAAAATAAATATATAATACTTGAAATATATATTTATTTTATTTTATTTTTACTATTTTTTATTTAATATTTTATTGTCAACAAGTTGTTCGAAATGAGAAAAAAAATTGTTTAATAAATTCGCTAGAAATTTATTAAACTAAAATAAAATAAATAAAAAATGTGTAAAATAAAAATGAGAAAAAAAAATTGTACTTATAAATAATAATAATAATAATTGTTATTATTATATAAATAATATATATTATATAATATAATAATATTAATAATAATTATTATTATTATTTACTTATATTATAAGAAAAAAAAAATGAAAAATGAGAAAAAAAAATTGTTTGATAAATTTGATAGAAACTTTATTTTCTTTTTCCTTATTGAATGAATTCCCTTATTTTTCCGAAAACACATATGATGTATATGTATTTGGTGTATTTAGATATCGTACGAAGAACGAATTGAGAGTGAAAACGATAGAAGTAAATAAAATTGGAGCTATCGGTTATGGCGATCACAAAATTGAGGCGTTGATGCACGCTCGGTTACAGTAAGGTAGGTATTAGGTATAAGCGCCGCGCAGCATATTGGCTCGTTCATCTTACTTGGTCCAAGTTTAAGCCGAGATATGAATCCATCCAATATTTCACTGCCATACCGCTGTACGAGATGAAGTGAGAACAGTGCTCCAGCGATATTCTCTTGGTCATGTTGGGTAAGTATACGGTAACTTGAGAATTAATTCATACTGGATATGTGCCCTCGACGCATTTGTCTTTAAGGTAGCATCAGCCCTTCTCTCGTTATATTACCAAGGTAACGAACTAATTGTTGTTCGAAAAGTTTTATCACTATCACTGATTCAATTTGTTAAGGAGGTTGGAGCGCTCCACACTAGTCAAATCAGTGCTACATTTTTAAAAGCGTTTCTACAATTTCAGACGGTTTAATAATCTGTTCCAAGGTGTTAATCACATAGCAGCATTAGTTCTTGATATTCAAATACATTCACAGCTGTCATATGAACAGTAAATCGATCAATATCTCCAAATTTCGGATGTCATGTTTTTTCATCCAGTTTTGCTTCCTCATAGAGGAAGCTTTGTTTTCGTGAAAAATTTTTTTTTCGAGATTTTCATGTCAGTATGCTTAAAATTGTCTAAAACGTCGAGAAAAGTGATTTAGAAAAAATGTATGTATGGATGTGTGTGTGTGTGTGTGTGTGTGTGTGAACGGCATTCAAAATTCAAACTTGCATATCTCAAGAACGGCTTTAACATTCGGTCTAAAATTTGGCACGCATGTGCGGCAGGTATACGCCATTGCTTGTGATAATTTTCAAAAAAATTCAAAAATATGTTCAAATTTTATTTAACTTTGCAATTTTCGAAAAATGTCTGTACGCGCTCTAGCTCCCGCAAATTTTTAGCTATAGAGCTAAATAATTTTTTATACATAAAGCAGCCTTAAAGAAGGATCGGTATTGAATTGGGGGCGAATCTACAAATAGGTTCCGTTTTTATGAGATTTTGAATTTTTCAAAAAATTTACGTTTTGCTCTAACTCCTGTAAAATCTCTCGAAATCAACTGATATTTTCTACAGATGAAGAATAAGATGCAATGCTGCTATGTACCAAATTTGGTGATGATCGGTAAAGGGGTTCGGATTATATAGGATATTGAATTTTTTGAAAAATTTATGTTTTGCTCGAACTCACGTTAAACATTAACAAATCAGCTGAAATTTTATACAGACAATAAATAATACTCAGCGCTGCTACGTACAAAATTTGGTAATGATCGGTAAAGCGATTAAGATTTTACGTGATTTTGAAATTTTGAAAAAATGAAAAGTAACGAAATAAGTTGCAAAGTTGAACTTCGTACATTCCTTTGTCATTAATTTACATTTTTTACAAAGCTTCCGCTATGAGGAAGCCAAAATTAGTAAATAAGCTTCATAGAGATCGCTTTGTGAAAAAAAAATAAATAAATAATGAGGAAGCAATGTGCAAAGTTCAACTTTGCAACTTTTTAAAAGGGTAAACCGTAATATCAGTCCGATTATGACGAAAGATAGCTCATTTTGATCAGTGGAAGATTCTTAATCGATTGACCGTCCGGATTTTCTATAGTATCAGGCGTTCAAAAGTTACAGCCATTTGTATACTTGATGTTAGGTTATGATAGGATAAACAAACGGTTGTATCTTTTGAACTACTAATACGATTTAAAAAAATAAACGGCCAATCGATAGAATATCTTTTAGTAAACAAAATGAGCTATTGGTCGTCATAATCGGACTGATATTACGGTTTACCCTTTTAAAAAACTGGATGAAAAAACATAACATCGGAAATTTGCAGATATTGATCGATTTACTGTTGATACCACAGCTGTGAATGTATTTGAATATCAAGAACTAATGCTGCTATGTGATTAACACCTTGGAACAGATTATTAAACCATCTGAAATCGTAGAAACGCTTTTAAAAATTTAGCACTGATTTGACTAGTGTGGGGCGCTTCAACCTCCTTAAATTCTTCATAGCAAAATTTATCCATACAACCATTTATGACCAACTTTAATCATATTGAATCTTTTAAATAACGTTATAAATGTAAGAAATAATGAAAACCGGTTTTTTTCACTTTTTTCTGCTGAACAAAAATTTTGTTGTTCGTCATAGTATTTTTGAAATTTTTTAAGAGATTTTTAAATCGGGGTGTTTTTCTTAACGTTTGAAATATCTTTAATTAATATTATAAAGTAAAAAAAATTGAAAAAGGTCTTTTTTCTATTTTCCCTTCCCAAAAATGTTGTTGTTCATCACAGTATTTTTGAATTTTTTTTTGAGATTTTAAAATCGAAGAGTTGTTTATTTAATGTTTAAAACACTTTTGATTAATCTATGATTCAAAGTTTTGTTGCACATCATAGTATTTTTGAGAATTTTTTCAGTTTTTTTAAATTAGGGCGTTTTTGAGAGAGCTTCAATTATTTATAACACAAAAATTTCGATAAAAAAAAATCTGAAAAATTTCTGCATGCATTTTTCAGTTGGAAGAATATCATAAAAAATTGCCGTTAAAAAAATGGAGGTTCAGCCGTTGACCAAGTTAGCATGGAATGCCCCATATACGATTAAATCGAAGAAATATTTTTTTCAATCAATTCAGTTATAGGTCATGTTGTACCAATATTGTGTTGCTAGTGATTTACTGTAAACTTTGGACACAAACATACCAGTTTTATTAAAACAATGTCGGTATAGTTGATCCAAATCTGCCTCGTTTTATTCGACCGCAGAAATTTTCTTCGACCGCAGCTGCAAGGTAAATATTACTAAACCTTTTTCTCGGTCTATTTTCATTTTTATTTATTTTTTTTATTATTCTTTTATTTTTTTTCTTCGGTATGATTGAAAGCTTTGGCACGTAGGAAAAATAAATCTTGAAAACGCTTGCAGTTGTCTGGGCGAAAATGTTATCTGTGAATATGAAAGCAGACGCTTGAAGTTGATATATCGGTGATAAAAGTTCTTGCTGCGAATAGTGTAGAGAAGATGGGGGCAAAATGGGCATCGTTTCAACTTTTTCGAAAACGACTTTTTTCAATTTCCTGACATTTTCTACTTGAAAATTTCGGAAAATAGTTGGTGATATCAATAAAACGGTCAGGCAGGCATCTCGGCTAAATATAAAAGTATTGATGGCAAAATTGGCACTAAATTTTAAAATGATAAATTTGTTCTAATTGATTTCTTTATGATATTTCGACAGTTTTATTTTTTGAAGATTTAATTTGATTATAAATTTTTCGAAAAAATTTATTTGACTACCTTTTTTTCGGAAAAATAATGTAATGGCAAATTTTTCGAAAAAGTAATTTATTAAAATGATAAATTCGTTCTAATTGATTTCTTCATGATATTTCGATGTTCTTTTTTTTTAAGAATTAATTTGATTATAATTTTTTTTGAAAAAATTTATTTTACTACCTTTTTTTCGGAAAAATAATGTAATGACAAATTTTTCGAAAAAGTAATTTATTAAAATGATAAATTCGTTCTAATTGATTTCTTCATGATATTTCGATATTCTTTTTTTTTAAGAATTAATTTGATTATAATTTTTTTTGAAAAAATTTATTTGACTACCTTTTTTTCGGAAAAATAATGTAATGACAAATTTTTCGAAAAAGTAATTTGTTCAACAAAGTTTCGAAAAAAAGTTCTGAACGGATAGTTAAAAAAAATTCTGATCTGATGAAAATTATCGATATTTTTTTCATCAACTATTTGACGTATTTTCCGCACTTTCTTTATCTAAGAAACGTAAAAGATTTTTTCGGAAAAAAACAAAAATGTCCAAGTTTTTGAAAAATGGATTTTAATGTTTATTAATGAAAAATTAATGCTTCGGAGGAGGTATTTAAGAATTTTGTTAATAAATTGACATAAAAGTATACTTCTAAATGAAAAACTTTAATGCAGATTTTTTTACGATACGACCAAGAAGATACGTACATTCGAAAGTTTTTAAACGCAATTTTTCGAAATTCACAAGTGCGCAAAATATGCAATAAAAATTTTGAAAAAAATGGAGGATGCTCCATTCATTGGGGTGAATGATTAAAAAAATAATCAATCGGTGTATAATGCCCCTTTTAAATCGAAAGAAAAGATTTCATTGACGCGAAAGAAATGGGTGGATTGATTGTTTTTTTCATTGATTTCAATGAAATTGTATATTTGAATTTCAAAGAGAACATTCAATTGCCTGTAAATAAAGATTTACTTAGTGAGCATATAATAAAGAAACAGTTTCATTGTTTTAAAGAGACATTTTCATTGGTTCAAAGAAACGTTTTCATTGATCTCTCTCTCGCACCTAACCTCACTTTTTTGTTTTCCGGTTCTCCCGAACTCCCGGCTTGGAGTTTCGAGAAGCCAGAAGCTTAGCCTATTTCTGCCATACTTCCTTACATACTCACAAAATTTGAGCTTTATCTGCCGCGTACTTCAGGAAAAAATAGGTTTTGAAATTTTGAGGTGGTAAGAAGAAGGTTTCATTGAATCAGAGACGATATCTTTGAAATCAATGAAAAAGGTTCATTGTTTTAAAGAAATGTTTCTTCGAAACAATGTCACTACTTTTCATTGAGTTTGAGATCATTCAAAGAAAAGATAGTATTGAAATTCAAGTATTTCATTTAATTGGCAAATATTTCCGTGAATCAATGAAACTTTTTCTCTCGGTGTACGAAAGTTGAAACGGTGTCCTTTTTGCCCCCGTCTCTCCTATATATGATAAAGACCAACACGAAGCAGGTTGCCTATATTTCCTTCAATGCACCAGCCCGATCAATTTCGATTATGGTATACCTGTTTGTGGAGCTTCATCTCTATGCTCGTACACTCTTGGTATACTTGTTGTATGCTCTACATATAAATACATATATCATTCATTATTGCATCCTTACAGCTTCTACTGTTGTAGACACTACGGTAATACGCAGATGTATTACAAACTCGCAAATGTACTTGTGAGTACGTACACGTAGAACATAACACATTGGTATGACTCTAGAGCTTCGTTATATAGTATATAATATATATTATATATATATACTACGATGCAGCAGCCATCGCATATACAACAGTTGATATCACGAGTGAAGGCTCGCGCGATTTCACTGTTCACGTTATAATTAATGACCATGGTGTTACGGTAGACCATGAGATGAGTATTTACCGCAACATTTATGCTTGCATCCGGATTCAGAATAGAATATTATATATCCCGCTTAAGGTGAGACAATGCAGCTTCTATAATATTCAACGGCTCATCCACCGTAAATTATTAATTGCGCGCACACTTTACGTTTTATTTCATTTTATATCCTTTAAATCTCACTGTCAACTTTTCCAGCTGTCATCAAAATTCACCTGATTATGATAAAAATAACACTGAAAAAAAAATGTCATTGATTCAATAAATCCAGAGTTGTAAATCCCCATTAATTCATGAGATATAGTTTACAGTACAATTTGTTTTGTAATTATGATTTGATAATAATAATATGTAGTGTTTATAAAATAGAGTGTAAACATTTGAATAGCTGAAAAAAATACTAATTTTCGCTTTAATATTGCAAGAAATAGTGGAAAAAATGGAAGAAATAGGTAATGCATTACTTATTTTTTTCCATTTTTTCAAAAGGATTACCGTGAATTTTTATTGAAAAATAATAATTTTTGCAGCCATTCCAAAGTTTAATCATCGTATTACAATCGCTACATATTATTATTATAAAATCATAATTATAGAGCTGATCGTATCATCATCATTATTTCTATAAGTATTAGGCATTTACAACTCTGAATAAATCCATCGTTTGCGGTCTGCCAAAAGAAGTATTTTTGAATTAACTCTAGTTCTTATTCGTTTAATCCCATTTAACATTGAAATAATAAAATATTATTTTGCTTATTTTAGAGTTATTGGTCGATCTTGCATGGAATTGGAGAAATTAGAATTCTAATGGTATGAGTGTTGCAAATTATAATTATAATTATAATTCATATTGGCTTATATTATACTTTGCCTTAGGGTAGAAGTACCGGTTGTGGCCACTGTACCGGTTGTGGCCACCCCTATACTTAAATACGTTTTTCGTGGCTATTTTAATTCTGTACCGGTATTTAATCATAATTTTTCATAACGTTGTGTATTTTGGAAACATTTATCGTCATTTTGACGTCCGTTCGTCTCCAGTACAAAAAGTACTGTGTCAGTAATTAAAGTATTATCAGCTGATTCATCAAATTGTCAACTCCTTACGGAATTCGATAAGATTTTGACGAAAGCTCTAGATACATATTCGGATTATATAGTTGGCGAATTGCATGCAGCTTTGCACATATCAATCTTAAGAGTCATCACTGCAAATGTAGATGTACTAAAAGTTTGAAATAAAGCTATACATTTATAAAAAATACGATGGTCACAACTGGTACATGGAATAAGCATGTTGCCCCGGATATGGCCATGATAATATAATCATTAATTTTTCGTTAATTATTACACAATCAATTCATAAATTCGTAAAGAAGAAACAAAAAAACGAAAAAACGCTAAGAAAAATATATCCTTAGAAATGTATAGTAAAAAAGAAGGTAAAGCGGTGGAACACCTTTCATGTTGAAGATTCCCATCATTATGCAATGCGAAAATCTACTTTCGGAAAGAACTCTGATAAAAATAAAAATAAAAGTGTAAAGAGTAAAACATTAATATAATGTATGACTATTTGTGACAAAGAAAGCTGCTACGAAAAAGTGCAAAACGAAGGAGACGAATGTCAAAAAAGGTTAGTTAGGTTCACAGATGGCATCTGTGCTTTAAAGACATTTTCGTGTACACACCTTAAAAACCTTAAAAAATGTTTCAAGTGCAATGAATATTGAATTATTCTAATTTTAAGCATGGCCAAAACCGGTACATTACTGTGGCCAAAACCGGTGCATAGGTGGCCAGAACTGGTGAAATGGCTATGCTCCTACTTTTTTTCTATTTTCCAGTGTTTTCTCGATACATATGAAGATTATAATGCTAGAAATCTGAAATTATATTCTTCTCAGATATGAAAAGTATAGGTCCAAAACAGTTTTATGATATTTGGTCCCAATCACAAGTACTTGAAAATGGGAAAATTCTTGAAGTGGCCACAACCGGTACTTCTACCCTATACTATACATTATATTTTTATATCATGTGCTTTTGCATTTAGCCGATTTTTAGCTTTTGTTGATTATTACATGTGTAATTATCATATATTGATTTATAGTTCGTTATTTTGCGTCTTTTAGAATTGGGTTAGGGTCAAAAAACGATGCAAAGTAGAACCTTGCACATTGCTTCCTCATTATTTTTCGCGATTTACAAAGCTACCTCTATTAGGAAGTATGTTATTCAATTTTTGGCTTCCTCATAGAGGAAGCTTTGTAAATCGCGAAAAATAATGAGGAAGCAATGTGCAAGGTTCTACTTTGCATCCTTGTTTTAATTAGATAAATATACATGTTGTGGATTCGCTTTTCTATTTCGTTATTACGTTATTTCGTGATTATTACAGCGTTTCCGAAAGTGAATGTGATAATGTATATTTTTAAAAATAATTCAACATTCCATAAAATCAAAAATTTCATACCGTTCGTCACTAAATTATATATACATAATGGCTGAATATTGTTTAATTTATATACAAAATTTGAGCTCGCTATCTTAAGTTTTGCAAAAGTTACAATAGAGCGACAATGTCAATTTTTTGAAAAATTCAAAACATCATAAAATTTTTGCGGTTCAACCGAGCTTAACCAAATTCAATAGCGATCACCGGCGTATGAAAGCTCACATTCATGCCAATTTTAAGATCAGTATCTCGAAAATTGAAAGAGTTATCGCGTAAACAGACATTTTTCAAAAAATTAAAAAACGCGTAATAATTTAACGATGAAGTGGATTTTAACAAAAATCTGTATGAACGATGAGGCTTAATCCCTCTATCTATGGTCCAAATTTCAGCTTGATATCTCAAGGCATTCCCGAGTTATAAAGGTTTACATTTTTCGATCGTGTAACATACACACATACACACACACGCACATACAGACATTTTTTCTAAATCACTTTTCTCGACGTTTTGGCCCATTCTGAGTGTACTGACATGAAAATCTCGAAAAAAAAAAAAATTTCATGAAAACAAAGTTTCCTCTATGAGGAAGCAATAGCAAATATCACAATATCTAGAAAGGCCATTATTATTATTATAATTTGCTTATTTTAGCTATTCAGTATTTTGTTCCTCAACCTTAGAATTAATTTTATATCTCTGATACGACGTAATATCAAAATGCAACATCGTGTAATTGAAATCTAATTGTCGACTCTATAGATAAAATGATAATGATTTTACACAATTTACTTCACGATAGATCGATCGCTCTTCCATACGTATTGAATTGGAACATTTTGTAAGATCAGAGTTGGATAATTTGATAAATTGAACATAATGAAATTGCCAAACTTGATGGTTTAACTTTGACTTTGGAGTTTGCTAAATATACGTCAAAAGTTGATCTCGTAATTTAACGTGGTTAAATTCTTGGAGGTCCTTAGCCTCTCTTACGTACAATGAACTCGTCTACGAAGATCATCCAGACGATTGCTGGAATCTAATGCTGTTCTTTTAACATCCAGCGAATGGGAAAGAAAAATAAAGCCTCAAGGCTACAAGGAGCTAATTGAATTTGGAATATCTAGAACGAGATTGCAGGATTTTCGGCCTGAACAATGAAAACTCTCGGGTTAATCTCACTGAGAGTTCTCTATATATATTCACATCATGTCTAGTGTCTGCACAGTTGAATTTGTACACCCTGGACATCGTCTGTACTTTCTATTTGATTTTCCGATTCGGTCAAGAAATTAACGACGTCACTTGCATATTCCTCACATATCGCGGTTTTTTCTACCATACCGTACTGATAAATCTAGGAAAGAATAACCGTGGAAAAAAAATGCGCGGACAAAGAGTGCAGAAAAAATATCTTTGGAAATGTCAGTTATTTTTAATTATGGTAAAATGGCTTGAAAACGGCATTTTCTGGGGTAGAATATGCGAATTGAGAAAGATAGTGAAGGCCAAAATTTGATGTCTTGAAGAAAAAAAATTTAGCTTGGATTTTCCGACCGGAAGTCGGATCTGTGAATTCTGGAATCAGAAACGGAGTCAATTTTTTTTAAATCATAAAAAAGCTTGTAACCGGTATTTTCTGAGATAGAATATGTGAAATGAGAATTATAGTGAAGGCCAAAATGTGATATCTAGAAGAAAAAAAATTTAGCTTGGATTTTTCGATCGGAAGTCGGATCTGTGAATTCTGGAATCAGAAACGGAAAAAAGTCACTTTTTTTTTAAATTATGGTAAAAATTATTCTAACCGGTATTTTCTGGGGTAGAATATGCGAATTGAGAACGATAGTGAAGACCAAAATTTGATGTCTTGAAGAAAAAAAATTTAGCTTGGATTTTCCGACCGGAAGTCGGATCTGTGAATTCTGGAATCAGAAACGGAAAAAAGTCACTTTTTTTTTAAATTATGGTAAAAATGAATGTAACCGGTATTTTCGGGGTATAATATGCGATTTGAAAACGATAGTAAAGACAAAAATTTGATATCTTGAAGAAAAAAATTTAGGTTGGATTTTACGACCGGAAGTCAGATCTGTGAATTTTGGAATCAGAAACGGAGTCAATTTTTTTTTAAATCATAAAAAAAGCTTGTAACCGGTATTTTCTGTGATAGAATATGTGACATGAGAATTATAGTGAAGGCCAAAATGTGATATCTTGAAGAAAAAAAATTCAGCTTGGATTTTTTGATCGGAAGTCGAATCTGTGAATTCTGGAATCAGAAACGGAAAAAAGTCACTTTTTTTTTTAATTATGGTAAAAATTAATGTAACCGGTATTTCTTGGGGTAGAATATGCGACTTGAAAACAATAGTAAAGACAAAAATTTGATATCTTGAAGAAAAAAAATTTAGCTTGGATTTTCCGACCGGAAGTCGAATCTGTGAATTCTGGAATCAGAAACGGAAAAAAGTCACTTTTTTTTTAAATTATGGTAAAAATTAATGTAACCGGTATTTTCTCGGGTAAAATATGCGATTTGAAAACGATAGTAAAGACAAAAATTTGATATCTTGAAGAAAAAAATTTAGGTTGGATTTTACGACCGGAAGTCAGATCTGTGAATTTTGGAATCAGAAACGGAGTCAATTTTTTTTTAAATCATAAAAAAGCTTGTAACCGGTATTTTCTGTGATAGAATATGTGACATGAGAATTATAGTGAAGGCCAAAATGTGATATCTTGAAGAAAAAAAATTCAGTTTGGATTTTTTGATCGGAAGTCGAATCTGTGAATTCTGGAATCAGAAACGAAAAAAGTCAGTTTTTTTTTAAATCATAAAAAAACTTGTAACTGGTATTTTCTGAGGTAGAATATACGATTTAAGAACGATAGTAAAGGACAAAATTCGATATCTTGAAGAAAACAAATTTAGGTTGGATTTTCTGTCCGGAAGTCAGATCTGTGAATTCTGGAATCAGAAACGGAAAAAAGTCACTTTTTTAAAAAATTATGGTAAAAATTATTGTAACCGGTATTTTCTGGAGTAGAATATGCGAATTGAGAACGATAGTAAAGGACAAAATTCGATATCTTGAAGAAAAAAAATGTAGGTTCGATTTTCTGACCGGAAGTCTGACTGTGAATTCTGGAATCAGAAACAGAAAGTCACTTTTTTTAATCATGGTAAAAAAGTTTATAACCGGTATTTTCTGAGGTAGAATATACGACTTGAAAACGATAGTGATGGCCAAAATTTTCTATCCTCAACAAAAACAAATTTAGCTTGTATTTTCCGACCGGAAGTCGGATCTGTGAATTCTGTAATCAGAAACGAAAAAAGTCACTGTTTTAAAAATCAATCATTCCTCCACGAGGAGGCAAAACGTTCTGTATGAGAAATCAATAGTAAAAAATGGCGCGATCGATTAGATATTAACTTTCCAGTGCACTTGAGATTGATGCCATTTCACTGAAACTGGAAGATTCAGTGGAAATAAATGGGTAGACGAGTAGGCGAGGAAGTCACAGAGTGGAAGGAGGAGTAGGAGATAGGAGAGATGAGGATGGTAGACGAGTGCTACGACACACACGTATATGTTGGCTCCTGGTATAAATAAATTATCTGATAAGTGCCATTCGCTGCTCGAGTAGAACGTATCCGGGCGTGCATGTCGGCTGGACGGCGAGGGTGATGCAGCTCTTCGGGTATATAAGTAGGTATAGTATATGCCTTTACCGACAGTTTTGAACGCACGTGGAATATTTATCGCGTTCGACAAACCCCAGCGAAACGTGATCGCACTAGCTTTCTGCACACTCTCTTACTTACTCTCTCTTTCTCCTTGGCTCTCGTATTCTTCATACGTTCACATCCTTTTTTCCTATATTCACATTCATTTTTCTCTTTCTTGTGAATGGTTGCAGTCATATTTCCGGTTTTGTGATGCGGAGAATTGCGGACGCATCTACCCGTTCGTTGCCCGATGAAAATTCAACTTGGACGCCTAGGTAGTTTCATGCTCTCCAGTCCGACAGTAGAATGTGCGCTTTTCGGGAATGCGCCTCGGTATTCTCGGTTGGATTTATGTACTGTATCCATGGTCATAGAAGGGAAAAGGATCGGAGAATCTCGGCATAGCGCATATACGCCACTGCTGCATCTGGCCGTGGGAATAATCCGTTGGAATACATAAATTTCATAACGCGATATGATATGGATTTAAGTGAATTCCGTTCTATCTTTTGGAACGGTGATGCTATTGATAAATTATTGTACGCAAAAGTACTTCTACATATTTTGTAGTAATTTAAGTTGGAACGTAAATTTACAACGAGTTTCGACTCAAATATGATTTTTTGTTTAAATCATCGACAGAATTCAAAATCACCATTTTATTTTGTACTTGATTTCAGGCGACTTCATTGTTTAAGGAAAGAAGCGAATCATATGTATGGAATTAATTGTAAATCTTTTTGGAGTGAATTTAAAATGCTACTTTTTGGACGTTCGTGTCGTTTCAACCGTTAAGACCGCGGAAAAAGATTCAAAAGAAATAGGCGGTTTTTTCATTGACTTCAAAGAAATATTTCTTTGACTTTAAAGAGATAATTTGATTCAGCATTGATTCAACGAAATGATTTTCATGATTCAAAGAAACGGTTTTGTTGATTCAAAGAAACGAATTCCTTGATCCAAGGAAACGGTTTCCTTGATTCAAAGAAACAGTTTACTTGATTCAAAGAAACGATTTCTTTGATTCAACGAAACGATTTCCTTGATTCAACGAAACGGTTTCCTTAATTCAAAGAAAAGGTTTACTTTATTCAAAGAAACCAGTTTCCTTGATTCAAAGAAATGGTTTCCTTGATTCAAAGAAACGATTTCCTTGATTCAAAGAAATGGTTTCCGTGATTCAAAGAAACAATTTCCTTGATTCAAAGAAATGGTTTTTTTAATTTAAAGAAACGATTTCCTTGAATCAAAGAAACGGTTTAATTGATTCAAAGAAACGATTTCAGTGATTCAAAGAAACGATTTCCTTGATTTAAGGAAACGTTTTACTTTATTCAAAGAAACAGTTTACTTGATTCAAAGAAACGATTTCCTTGATTCAACAAAATGGTTTCATTGATTCAAAGAAAGGATTTCTTTCATTCAAGGAAACGATTTCCTTGATTCAAAGAAAAGGTTTACTTTATTCAAAGAAACGGTTTTCTTGATTCAAAGAAATGGTTTCCTTGATTCAAAGAAACGATTTCCTTGATTCAAAGAAATTGTTTCCGTGATTCAAAGAAACGATTTCCTTGATTCAAAGAAATGGTTTCTTTAATTTAAAGAAACGATTTCCTTGAATCAAAGAAACGGTTTAATTGATTCAAAGAAACGATTTCAGTGATTCAAAGAAACGGTTTAATTGATTCAAAGAAACGATTTCAGTGGTTCAAAGAAACGATTTCCTTGATTTAAGGAAACGTTTTACTTTATTCAAAGAAATGGTTTCCTTGATTCAAAGAAACGATTTCCTCGATTCAAGGAAACGTTTTACTTTATTCAAAGAAATGGTTTCCTTGATTCAAAGAAACGATTTCCCCGATTCAAGGAAACGATTACCTTGATTCAACGAAACGGTTTCATTGATACACAGAAATTTTTCGTAAACCGAGATTTCAAAGTGATTTCTTTGAATGAGGAAACTTTTTCTGTCTGTGTAGAAGATTGCAAAGCGACGCGTAACTTGAATACACAAGGGCTTCATTTATGAAAAAGAAAAAACCGATAACATATTTGTATTAATTGTTTACGAATACAAAGACATTGACAATTAATACTTGGAATTTTGCACATTTGCAAATTTCCACGATAAATCGATGTTGGATTTCACTACTTCATTGGGCCCAGCGAACGGTGGAAAATAATTAGTATTTTGCTCGGTACGCTTCTCGGTCTGAAAGGAAAGTGGGAATATACGCAGATAATAGCGACCGCTAAATTCGTAAGGGATCCGCACTATTCAACGATGCGTTTACGCTCGAGCGGAAATCTGATAACGAGACACATCGGGCGTGCGACTTTTATCATTTGTTGGCGCGATTTTTATTCGAATACCCGATGGAAAAATCGATATCGGCACTCGAGTATTTCGCGGTTGAACGAACGCACCAGTTTTTTTTCTCTCTCTCTCTCTCTCTATTGCTAGTTATACTTCCGGTCACACTCCAACTTCCGTTGAATTGTAACAATTTTCTCTATAGCGTAGCACCCACACCCGGAACTCAGTTTCAAAACGTTTCGTTATCGATTTACGGTTTTTTTTTTTAAATTTATTTTTTTGTTTTCAATATCGTGCAGGTATTTTATGCCGTCGATTTTTATTATTATACAAGAGTAGTAATTCAGCCGAAAGACAATATCGTTTGAATTATGAACTTGAATATTTGCGAATCAAAGTACGACGACCTCCGATGAATTATACTACTACTTTTATCCGATCATCGATCTTGTGGTTTCTGCGTACGATTATTATGTCGTCCATAAACTATCTGTATTTATTCCGACGATATTTCACCATTATCATTAAAATTATGAAAAAGGTAAGAACTCGAGTAGAAAGAAAATTAATTATAGACTTCTATGATGGACAAACATAATTTATCCATGAAATTGAATAATTTACATTGATAAATTTCGGGTAAATCGCGTCTCATCATATTTACAGATTTAGCAATTATCTTGGTTCTAACAACGAGCTTTAAAATATGGAAAAATGCTTACTATCGCTAAAACAGGTTTTTGAGTGGCGTTACATCAACTGTTACAAAACCGGTATGTACTAATGGCCAAAACCAGTGAAATAGAAATTATTCATCGTTCTTGCATTTATTTGCGCCGAGAGAAAAGATTTCATTGACGCCAAAAAAATGGGTGGGTTGATTTTTTTTTCATTGATTTCAACGAAATATTTCTTCGATTTCAATGAAACAGTGCATTTGAATTTCAAAGAGAAGATTTCATTGCCTGTAAATAAAGATTTACTTAGTGAGCATATAGTAAAGAAACAGTTTCATTGTTTTAAAGAGACGTTTTCATTCGTTCAAACAAACATTTTCATTGATCTCTCTCTCGCACCTAACCTCACTTTTTTGTTTTCCGGTTCTCCCGAACGAACGGCTTCGAGTTTCGAGGAGTCAGAAGCTTAGCCTATTTCTGCCATACTTCTTTACATACTCACAAAGTTTGAGCTTTATCTGCCGCGTACTTCAGGAAAAAATAGGTTTCGAAATTTTGAGGTGGTAAGAAGAAGGTTTCATTGAATCTGAGACGATATCTTTGGAATCAATGAAAAAGGTTCATTGGTTTAAAGAAATGTTTCTTCGAATCAATGTCACTACTTTTCATTGAATTTGAGATCATTCAAAGTAAAGATAGTGTTGAAATTCAAGTATTTCATTTTATTGGCAAAGATTTCCGTGAGTCAATGAAACTTTTTCTCTCCGTGTGCTTTTCTCGATGTGTATTCAACAAATTTAGGTTCTAACCATGAGCTTTATAATATGTGCACACTGAGAGAAGAGTTTGTTAACAGTTAAGAAATCTTGGTTAAATATGGCGAAATGAACCATTTAGTTAATCTTATTGAATCTCACTTGAACCAAATAAGATTTGTTAACTATTAACAAATGTCAGCGAGCTTCATTTGCGACAAGCAAGTTTTATTTAACTCAAGTGAAATTCAATAAGAATAACTAAATGGTTCATTTCGCCATATTTAACCAAGATTTCTTAACTGTTCAAACTCTTCTCTCAGTGCAAATGTTCTTTTTTGAGTGGCCTTAAGGTAGTTCTGTCGGTACGCCGGAGTCATAAATCTCAGAGTCTATATGACATTAAAAAATAATCATACGCATCGTTTTGACTGCCGCAATAATAATATAAAAAATAATCGAGAATCCTTCGAAATTGTCGTAATCAAATTAAAACGATTATTTGTAAATAGTTGATATGTTTAGTGCGCATTTGACTTCATTTTTACGATAATTAGGTTAGGAAACGTCATTTGGCCCGGTATCGTGCACTTTGACCGTGGTTCAATTAAACATTATTCCGGAGACTTTACCTTTTTTCACGATGCATCAGTTCCTGAATGATTTGCGAATCCGTAGTACCTTTTATTTTTTCTCTATCTTTGATCTAAGTATGTTAATTTTCGATTTAAAGATCAATTTTTCCAGCCATCCCGTAAGCGCCGTGTAAAAAGATCGATTTTCAAGTTTTAATTGTTCATTCAAATACTCGGTAAAAGCCTTCAAGATTTTGTGCAAGTAAAATTGAATAGCCAAATTACAACATGTCAAAAATTCATGCATATGAGTTTGGATTGCATTCACGACAGAACTACCTTAAATCAGTTCGTTTTTGCTTCCTCATAGAGGAAGCTTTGTTTTCATGAAATTTTTTTTTTTCGAGATTTTCATCTCAGTATGCTTAGAATCACCTAAAACGTCGAGAAAAGTGGTTTAGAAAAAATGTCCGTATGTATGTATGTGTGTGTGTGTGTGTGTGTGTGTGTGTGTGTGTGTGTGTGTGTGTGTGTGTGTGTGTGTGTGTGTGTGTGTGTGTGTGTGTGTGTGTGTGTGTGTGTGTGTGTGTGTGTGTGTGTGTGTGTGTGTGTGTGTGTGTGTGTGTGTGTGTGTGTGTGTGTGTGTGTGTGCTGGGCTTCGAAAATTCAATCTCCTCTCACTCGGTAACCGTTCGAGCGATCCGGCTCAAATTTGGCACGCAAGTAGAGTAGCTGCCCCTCTTTGAATGTTGTGATTTTTGCCAAAATATGTGAAGTCATTAAGATTTTATGTTGATTTTAATTTGTTGAAAAAAGGGCGTGGTCGCTCTAACTTTCGTAAAAGTTCGCCGATTTGGCTAAATAGTTCTTCATAACTGAAGATACGTTCAATGTTGTATGGTATTGAATTTCGACGAAATCGGTAAAGCGGTTCGGATTTTATAGAATTTTGAATTTTTCGAAAAAAATAGATTTTGATCTAAATTACGTCGAATTTCAACAAATGAACAGAAATTTTGTGCAGACGAAAAATAACATTCAGAAATGCCATGTACCAAATTTGATGATGATCGGTAAAGTCGTTCGGATTTTACACCATTTTTCATTTAAAAAAAAATGTAGATTTTCGCTATAACTTCCGGAAAAGTTGAGAAAGTACGACAAAAATTTGTATCTAATCAAAATTAGATGTAACGGTGTTTGCAGAGGTGATTTATAGCTGTATAAAACACCTCTGCAAAAGAGACACAAGGTATAAAAAAAAAGATGCAAAGTAGAACCTTGCACATTGCTTCCTCATTATTTTTCGCTTTTTACAAAGCTTCCTCTATGAGGAAGCCAAAATTGAATAACATACTGCTTCCTCACAGAGGGAGCTTTGTAAAAAGCGAAAAATAATGAGGAAGCAATGTGCAAGGTTCTACTTTGCATCTTTTTTTGGAGTTAATTGGCTTTTGTCAAGTTGATACAATGTCGTGGCGTATTATTAGCGTCAGTGGGTAGGTTTCTGTCAAAGTGTATCCTGGTCTGTCCATGAGATTATGTACACAACAACGTTACACACGCAGTCGCATCCGACCGGATAGCTGTAATGTAGCCGAGATCCGTTGTACACGGGACAGTGAGAGATCCGTGTATAACTGAGAGGCAGACGGCGTCGAACGTCGCTGTAAGATATGTACAGTAGTATACTCACATACCCGCATTGTACCCTTAGCGGTTCATGTGCTCAATGTCCTTGGACATTACGTCCAGCTCATGTCCATGGAACCCGGGTAAAAGCTATACACCGTAACGCGATTAGTTCAACGAACATTGGACGCTAAGATACCGAATACACACTGTTGACAGATGAGATACGACATCTCTCTGGAGATTCCATGTCTAAATAACACAGCATCAAAATAACACATACAATAACAACACGACTAAAAATAACAAACAAGAAAACTTTAAAAAAAGTTACGTACTAACCAAAGAACCTAAAGAAAGAAATACCGAGAAAGCAAATCCTAACTGAGATCTACACTGAAAAAAAAGTAGAACTTTGCAAATTGCTTCCTCATTATTATTGGATTTTTATAGATCTACATCTATGAGGAAGCATGTTAATCTATTTTGGCTTCCTCATAGAGGAAGCTTTGTAAAAATCCAATAATAATGAGGAAGCAATTTGCAAAGTTCTACTTTGCAGCCTTGTTTGAAAAAAATTTAAATGGCATTAGTTTTGAACCCCTTGACAGATTCTCGCAAGATTCGAACTGATGCTTAGTTTACCCACACTCTACTTGTGGAACAAATTTGAGCCCGATATCTTAAAAATTGCGGAAGTTAGAGCACGAATAAAAAATTCAAAATCCCATAAATTTGAAACCCCTTAACGGATTGACGTCGAATTCAATCCCAAACTTTATTTAATAACAGTCCACTTGTGGGCCAAATTTGAGCCCGATATCTTAAAAATTGCTAAAGTTTAGAGCACGAACAAAAAATGTCAAAAAATTTAAAAATGCCATAAATTGTGAACTCCTTAACGGATTGACACCAAATTCAATCCCATACCTTGTTTAACGACAGTTTACTCGTCGTTCACATTTGAGCCCGATATCTTAAAATTGTGACAACTATCGTGCTAACAAAAAATTGTGCACATACGCACGCACACACACACACATACATACAGACATTTTTTCTAAACCACTTTTCTCGACGTTTTAGACCATTCTGAGTGTTCTGACATGAAAAACTCGAAAAAAAAAAAATTTTCACGAAAACAGCTTCCTCTATGAGGAAGTAAAAATGTTTGAATGGACCAATTTAGCGTACATCATCGTTCAACCGAATTTGTAGTTGGTATAACAAATATTTGGGTTACCGCAAATATATTTTAGACAACTGAATCTAGTGTTTATTGAAGAAACTAAACATTTGTTTGTCCTAACAAAGAACTCATGAGATACATTTTTTTTATATTACTGAAGTGGCTTAGAAATAAGCTGGGTTTTCGTCAAATTTTTGTTGCTGTCGAGACTAATTCCATTCTGAATGATCCAAAATGACAAGAAAAGTGGTTTGGAAAAAATGTCTGTATGTGTCATAAATTTTAGCAAGAATCGCTAGAGTGGTTATAATTTTATTGTAATTTCCATTCTTTTAAAACCAACTTATGTAAGTTTAGTAAAATCAAGATTTTTCATATCTTCATAAAAATCTTGCAGCATTTCGAAAATGGACCAATATTAAACCATGATCGGTGTGAATTTTAACAAAAGTCGCTAGAGTGGTTACAATTTTATTGCAATTTCAATTATTTGTAAAATATCTATAAAAACCAACTCGTGTAAATTCTATAAAATCAAGATTTCTCATGTTTTCAAAAACACACTGTACTTTCTGAGCTTTTGAAATATCGTGTATATAGGTATTTGTGAAAATGGACAGGCATTGTTCGTCACCCTGTCTATCAATTAGGTGTCATGTCTTCCTAAATTTCCAAGAATATATTAACCCTCATAACTTGAACTGTCAGATGAGTTCTTTGCACTTGACATGTGAATTTGAAATTCGTGGGTGGTTAAACCACGTATAAGTATATATTACGTACATAGTTTGGTCCAAGCAGGTATGTTTCAACTTTCATTCCCATACCGGACAGATAAACAAGGAAACTGAGTTCCGAAGCTCAGTTTGTACTTGCTGTGCGCTCGTCGAGCAGCCCCCAAGGCAACCATTGCCTTCTACTCTTGGCATCCATCCGACGAAGCTGGTGCTGACCATCGGCCTGTCTACATATACAGGAAATACGTGTATGTGTTGACAAACATATGTATAATCGGATGTATATGGTGGGTTTACGAGTTGCACGTTCTACGGTCCATTGTTTGTGGCCTAGTTTCGTCCATTCACTCGGTGGGCTCTTTCAGACAATGGTCTCAAAGCTGGTGAGTCTATGGAATTTAGTTCTCGAGCGTTACACGCGTCAATAAGCTCGAACTTGCGCTTTTCGTATTTAACTATCGATATGTTGAACGATAAGAAAATTGAGAAAATAATAATTTGCAATTATTATTGGACGAAATGATGAGAGGAAGTAAATGATATCCCAACCATTGTAATGGCTGAATACGCTCCGAGGGACTAATTGTAAGTTGGCTAGGTTAAACAATTTTTTTGTTGGATCGACCAAATAGTTGGTTGTGACACGCGATTCGTTAGTTGCCAACCAATTAATTCACTGGCCCATTCAACGGATTTGTCGCCCCGTCTAAATGTTTTGTTTCTGTAACCAACTAGTTTATTATCCCAACCAATATTCTCTTGGTTGGGATATTATTGTCCCAACCAATATCCTCTTGGTTGGGATATTATTGTCCCAACCAATATTCTCTTGGTTGGGATATTATTGTCCCAACCAATGTTCTCTTGGTTGGGATATTATTGTCCCAACCAATATTCTCTTGGTTGGGACATTATTGTCCCAACCAATATCCTCTTGGTTGGGATATTATTGTCCCAACCAATATTCTCTTGGTTGGGATATTATTGTCCCAACCAATGTTCTCTTGATTGGGATATTATTGTCCCAACCAATATTCTCTTGGTTGGGATATTATTGTCCCAACCAATATTCTCTTGGTTGGGATATTATTGTCCCAACCAATATTCTCTTGGTTGGGATGTTATTGTCCCAACCAATATTCTCTTGGTTGGGACAATAAATTTTTGGAACCTGTTAAACTAATTATTATTTTCCATATACAGTAGCTGCTACCAATTTTTTTGTTGGACCGACAAACTTGTTGCTTATGACAGTCGATTCGTTAGTTGCCAAACCAATTAATTTGCTGGCCCATCCAATGGGTTTGTCGCCCCAACTAACTGTTTTTTTTTCTGTAACCAACTAGTTTATTGTCCCAAACAATTTTTTCACTTAGAGTCTATTCAACTAATCATTATTTTCCATGTTCAATAGTTGGTAGGTTTATAATTTAGACATCGATGGTGAATTATATAATTATTGTAACCAACTAGTTTATTGTCCCAAAATATTTTTTTTACTTCGAGTCTATTGCACTAATTACTATTTTCCATGTTCGTTAGTTGGTTCGTTAGTTGGTTTATAATTTAGACATCGATGGTGGAACAAATGTGAATTTCATAATTATTGAGGACTTTCAGCATGTAATTCGTTGTATGAGGCGTGCTAATACAAGAGCTACGTTGCATATGTTCTCGAGTACACTAGATTTCGGCGAGCCTTTGCTATAACGCGTTCCCGGACGCGTATTCACCATGTTACTGGCCCAACGTTCGAGCCTGTTTGCCCGTGTCTCTGTATCTGGGCTTGCGGTCGCTCATGTTGGCCCGAACGAGACAAGTTCGTCGTGATGCTCTAGCTCTATGTACACCGGGTATCCAACATCATCCGGACACCAGAGCGTTCCCGTAGTACGCATCTCCATCGGCTTGACATGGTCTCGATCAACTGCATGACAGTTGTGTACTCTAGAGTATATCATATACTTATATTGTTCAAAGAAAATCTAAAATCATATGCAAAGCATATGAATAAAATCTGAAACCATATGCAAGGCATATGAATAAAATTAAAAATCGAATATAAAGCATATGATTTTAGATTTAAGGTATCTACTTCGTTTAGTGTACTGTCACTTTTACAGACTATCGTGGCTGAAATAACTTGCATTTTCGATATAATAACTCGTGCCATTTTATTAGTTTCGTGAATTCTGAAATCAGAAACGGAAAAAAGGCTCGATCTTTTAAATCATCGTAAAAAGGCATGTAACCGGTACTGTCTGAGGTACAATACGCGACTTGAGAACGATAGTGAAGACCAAAAATCGATATCGTGAAGAAAAAAAATGTAGGTTCTTTAGGTTGAATTTTCCGACCAAAAGTCGGATCTGTGAATTCTGAAGTTAGAACCGACCAAAAGTGACTTTTTCAAAAATTATCGTAAAAAGGCATGTAACCGGTATTTTCCAAGGTACAATATGCGACTTGAGAACGATAGTGAAGACCAAAATTCGATATCGTGAAGAAAAAATATGTAGGTTCTTTAGGTTGGATTTTCCGACCAAAAGTCGGATCTGTGAATTCTGAAGTCAGAACCGACCAAAAGTGACTTTTTCAAAAATTATCGTAAAAAGGCATGTAACCGGTACTTTCTGAGGTACAACATGCGACTTGAGAACGATAGTGAAGATCAAAATTCGATATCTTGAAGAAAAAAAATGTAGGTTCTTTAGGTTGGATTTTCCGTCCAAAAGTCGGATCTGTGAATTCTGAAGTCAGAACCGATCAAAAGTGACTTTTTCGAAAATTATCGTAAAAAGGCATGTAACCGGTATTTTCCAAGGTACAATATGCGACTTGAGAACGATAGTGAAGACCAAAAATCGATATCGTGAAGAAAAAAAATGTAGGTTCTTTAGGTTGGATTTTCCGACCAAAAGTCGGATTTGTGAATTCTGAAGTCAGAACCGACCAAAAGTGACTTTTTCAAAAATTATCTTAAAAAGGCATATAACCGGTACTTTCTGAGGTACAATATGCGACTTGAGAACGATAGTGAAGACCAAAATTCGATATCGTGAAGAAAAAAAATGTAGGTTCTTTAGGTTGGATTTTCCGACCAAAAGTCGGATCTGTGAATTCTGAAGTCAGAACCGATCAAAAGTGACTTTTTCGAAAATTATCGTAAAAAGGCATGTAACCGGTACTTTCTAAGGTACAATATCCTACTTCAGAACGATAGTGAAGGCCAAAATTCGATATCTTGAAGAAAAAAAATGTAGGTTCTTTAGGTTGGATTTTCCGACCAAAAGTCGGATTTGTGAATTCTGAAGTCAGAACCGACCAAAAGTGACTTTTTCAAAAATTATCGTAAAAAGGCATGTAACCGGTACTTTCTGATGTACAATATGCGACTTGAGAACGATAGTGAAGACCAAAATTCGATATCTTGAAGAAAAAAAATGTAGGTTCTTTAGGTTCGATTTTCCGACCAAAAGTCGGATTTGTGAATTCTGAAGTCAGAACCGACCAAAAGTGACTTTTTCAAAAATTATCGTAAAAAGGCATGTAACCGGTACTTTCTGAGGTACAAATCCTACTTCAGAACGATAGTGAAGGCCAAAATTCGATATCTTGAAGAAAAAAAAGTAGGTTCTTTAGGTTGGATTTTCCGTCCAACAGTCGGATCTGTGAATTCTGAAGTCAGAACCGATCAAAAGTGACTTTTTCGAAAATTATCGTAAAAAGGCATGTAACCGGTACTTTCTGAGGTACAATATCCTACTTCAGAACGATAGTGAAGGCCAAAATTCGATATCTTGAAGAAAAAAAATGTAGGTTCTTTAGGTTGGATTTTCCGACCAAAAGTCGGATCTGTGAATTCTGAAATCAGAACCGAGCAAAAGTGACTTTTTAAAAAATTATCGTAAAAAGGTATGTAACCGGTACTTTCTGAGGTACAATATGCGTCTTGAGAACGATAGTGAAGGCCAAAATTCGATATCTTGAAGAAAAAAAATGTAGGTTCTTTAGGTTGGATTTTCCGACGAAAAGTCGGATCTGTGAATTCTGAAATAAGAACCGACCAAAAGTGACTTTTTAAAAAATTATCGTAAAAAGGCATGTAACCGGTATTTTCCAAGGTACAATATGCGACTTGAGAACGATAGTGAAGACCAAAAATCGATATCGTGAAGAAAAGAAATGTAGGTTCTTTAGGTTGGATTTTTCGACCAAAAGTCGGATCTGTGAATTCTGAAGTCAGAACCGACCAAAAGTGACTTTTTCAAAAATTATCGTAAAAAGGCATGTAACCGGTACTTTCTGATGTACAATATGCGACTTGAGAACGATAGTGCAGACCAAAATTCGATATCTTGAAGAAAAAAAATGTAGGTTCTTTAGGTTCGATTTTCCGACCAAAAGTCGGATCTGTGAATTCTGAAGTCAGAACCGACCAAAAGTGACTTTTTCAAAAATTATCGTAAAAAGGCATGTAACCGGTATTTTCCAAGGTACAATATGCGACTTGAGAACGATAGTGAAGACCAAAAATCGATATCGTGAAGAAAAGAAATGTAGGTTCTTTAGGTTGGATTTTTCGACCAAAAGTCGAATCTGTGAATTCTGAAGTCAGAACCGACCAAAAGTGACTTTTTCAAAAATTATCGTAAAAAGGCATGTAACCGGTACTTTCTGAGGTACAATATGCGACTTGAGAACGATAGTGGAGACCAAAATTCGATATCGTGATGAAAAAAAAATGTAGGTTCTTTAGGTTGGATTTTCCGACCAAAAGTCGGATTTGTGAATTCTGAAGTCAGAACCGACCAAAAGTGACTTTTTCAAAAATTATCGTAAAAAGGGATGTAACCGGTACTTTCTGAGGTACAAATCCTACTTCAGAACGATAGTGAAGGCCAAAATTCGATATCTTGAAGAAAAAAAAGTAGGTTCTTTAGGTTGGATTTTCCGTCCAACAGTCGGATCTGTGAATTCTGAAGTCAGAACCGATCAAAAGTGACTTTTTCGAAAATTATCGTAAAAAGGCATGTAACCGGTACTTTCTGAGGTACAATATCCTACTTCAGAACGATAGTGAAGGCCAAAATTCGATATCTTGAAGAAAAAAAATGTAGGTTCTTTAGGTTGGATTTTCCGACCAAAAGTCGGATCTGTGAATTCTGAAATCAGAACCGAGCAAAAGTGACTTTTTAAAAAATTATCGTAAAAAGGTATGTAACCGGTACTTTCTGAGGTACAATATGCGTCTTGAGAACGATAGTGAAGGCCAAAATTCGATATCTTGAAGAAAAAAAATGTAGGTTCTTTAGGTTGGATTTTCCGACGAAAAGTCGGATCTGTGAATTCTGAAATAAGAACCGACCAAAAGTGACTTTTTAAAAAATTATCGTAAAAAGGCATGTAACCGGTATTTTCCAAGGTACAATATGCGACTTGAGAACGATAGTGAAGACCAAAAATCGATATCGTGAAGAAAAGAAATGTAGGTTCTTTAGGTTGGATTTTTCGACCAAAAGTCGGATCTGTGAATTCTGAAGTCAGAACCGACCAAAAGTGACTTTTTCAAAAATTATCGTAAAAAGGCATGTAACCGGTACTTTCTGATGTACAATATGCGACTTGAGAACGATAGTGCAGACCAAAATTCGATATCTTGAAGAAAAAAAATGTAGGTTCTTTAGGTTCGATTTTCCGACCAAAAGTCGGATCTGTGAATTCTGAAGTCAGAACCGACCAAAAGTGACTTTTTCAAAAATTATCGTAAAAAGGCATGTAACCGGTATTTTCCAAGGTACAATATGCGACTTGAGAACGATAGTGAAGACCAAAAATCGATATCGTGAAGAAAAGAAATGTAGGTTCTTTAGGTTGGATTTTTCGACCAAAAGTCGAATCTGTGAATTCTGAAGTCAGAACCGACCAAAAGTGACTTTTTCAAAAATTATCGTAAAAAGGCATGTAACCGGTACTTTCTGAGGTACAATATGCGACTTGAGAACGATAGTGGAGACCAAAATTCGATATCGTGATGAAAAAAAAATGTAGGTTCTTTAGGTTGGATTTTCCGACCAAAAGTCGGATTTGTGAATTCTGAAGTCAGAACCGACCAAAAGTGACTTTTTCAAAAATTATCGTAAAAAGGGATGTAACCGGTACTTTCTGAGGTACAATATGCGACTTGAGAACGATACTGAACGCCAAAATTCGATATCTTGAAGAAAAAAAATGTAGGTTGGATTTCCGACCAGAAGTCAGACCTGCGAATTCCGAAATCAGCGTCGGAAAAAAGTCACGATTTCAAAAATCATTTACAACTGTCAAAATGAACAACATGCCTGAAGTTGTTCGCCGACGAGTATCAATTTCACGCTGGTACGACAGCCATTTACAGAACGAATAAAACAACAACAATACTTATATCGAAAATGCGAGATATTTCATCCACTGCATTTTTTCAGAGGGAATTTGAAAAAGCGTGGCTCATGGGTTTCCACTCTCTCCTATTCTTTAATAAATTTCCCATTGTTGATTTGTTCAAAATATGATAAATTATTTCACCGAATTTATTACAGTTTGAGCCGAAGCCTCCCTCCAGCATTTAAAAAAAAAAAATATGGAATTTAATTTGTGGCAGCCACCACCTCACTATTTTAATACGGCGAATTATTAAACTTATTTTTATTAAATTTTAATGGACCTCTTTTTTGCGTCGAAAGGTATTTGTTTCATTTTTTTCCATCTCTTCCCTCTGCGAATATAAATATCAATATAAACCCGTTTTCTGAATAATGTTTCAAGTTTGTTATTACATTGAATATAAAACTTTCCCTTACGTAAATATGAATTCTATCATTTTGGTTTTCAGTTTTCAGTTTTAAGAAAAAAAAAACCCCTCACAAAATCCAACTGTATTTATCTCGTAGCCTGTAGAATGACTTATATACTTTTTCGTCGGGTTGACGATTTCCTACGTACATACAATGTAACCCACATAAAATCCTAAGGGACTTGAAGACGTCTTACGCGGTTCGCGCAACTTTTTATGGTACACGCAAACTACGTTGACAACCATTCGTGTATTCTTCGCTAGTCCTTCGGGTGTAGCTTTTCTTATCCCGCACTTCGTTGCCCTTTCACAATTCTCTTATTTATGGTATCTCCCTTGATACCATATATTCTCCATTATTTATTTAAAAAAAAACTCAAGAATTTATTCAATACCCGAGGGTTAAAAAAAAAATAATAAAATAAAATAAAAAGTAAAAAAGTACGTGTAGACGAGCTGCAAAGTATAATTTAATCTACTGCACTACAATGTATGCAATATTAGTACATACCCTTTAAATTTTCGCTCGTAACGTACATTGCGTTCAGACATTATTTCATCGAGCAAGTATTTCGTCGAGCAACGGTGCACTGCACCGACGCTTAATTATGCGCGGCTATTTCTTAATGGCTCGGAAAAACTCGTGGGAAATAATCGATCGGCGGGTGGTTAGTGGCGGTGGCGGTGATGGTGAGGACGGAAGCCAAAATGGGGGCTCGAGGCGAGACCGAGGTGGGTTAATTAAAGAGCCCAGCGTGTAACCAGCTCTGCACCGACACTCGATGAATATCTATAGATATATACATATATGAGACGTTCCATATCAGTTCGGCCACCAAAAAAAAAAAAAAGTTCTGAAAATTTTTCTAAAAATCCAAATTTAATTTCCAACAGATACACAAAATTTCAAATTAAAAAAACAAATTGTTTGTTGTACTTTTTAATCTTTATTATTTTAACTAAAACTCTATCTCGAAAATGGTTTATGCCATTTACAATACGAAAAAAAAGAAATTCTAAAATAATTCAAATTTCAAATTCTAAAATAATAAACAAAAAAATCGTGTCTTAAGGTAAACTGCATGTTTTATTTTACCGAAAATTTATTTTTTTGTTATGTTAGATAGAACAAAATTATCTGTCGAAATCATTTTATGGACCAGGAATTTTGTTTTATCTAACATAATATAAATATAAATTTCGGGTAAAATAATAGATGACGTTTACCTTAAAAGACGATTTTTTAAATAATAATAACGAGGAGGGTTAATTAAAGAGCCCAGCGTGTAACCAGCTCTGCACCGACACTCGATGAATATCTATAGATATATACATATATGAGACGTTCCATATCAGTTCGGCCACCAAAAAAAAAAAAAAAAAAAGTTCTGACTATTTCTCTAAAAATCCAAATTTAATTTCCAACAGATGCACCAAATTTCAAATTTAAAAAACGCATTTTTTGTTGTACTTTTTAATCATTTATTATTTTAACTAAAACTGTATCTCGAAAATGGTTTATGCCATTTACAATACGACAAAAAAAAAGAAAATATCCATCTTCGAATGGCCTATAAGATGATTTGTTCAAATTCTAAAATAATAAACAAAAAATCGTGTTTTAAGGTAAACGGCATGTTTTATTTTACCGAAAATTTATTTTTTTGTTATGTTAGATAAAACAAAATTTTCTGTCGAAATCATTTTATGGACCAGGAATTTTGTTTTATCTGACATAATATAAATATAAATTTCGGGTAAAATAATAGATGACGTTTACCTTAAAAGACGATTTTTTAAATAATAATCAAGACGATTTTTTAAATAAATAAAAGACACTCGATGAATATCTATAGATATATACATATATGAGACGTTCCATATCAGTTCGGCCACCAAAAAAAAAAAAAAAAGTTCTGACTATTTTTCTGAAAATCCAAATTTAATTTCCAACAGATACACCAAATTTCAAAATTAAAAAACGCATTTTTTGTTGTACTTTTTAATCATTTATTATTTTAACTAAAACTGTATCTCGAAAATGGTTTATGCCGTTTACAATATGACAAAAATTTTTAAGGGCCTATAATATGATTTGTTCAAATTCAATTACGTAATTTTGAACGATATTAAAAAACAATTAACTCGTGTTTTAAGGCAAATGGCATGTTTTATTTTACCGAAAATTTATTTTTATGTTATGTTAGATAGAACAAAATTTTCTGTCGAAATCATTTTATGGGCCAGGAATTTGAACAAAAGAGACAGCCATTTTTATTATTTAAGAAAAAAAAAATCTGTCACTTTTGATAAAATTCCTGGCCCATAAAATGATTTCGACCGCAAATTTTGTTTTGTCTAATATAATATAAATATAAATTTCGGGTAAAATAATAGATGACGTTTACCTTAAAAGACGATTTTTTTTGTTTATATTGCCATTAATATAGTTCAAAATTACGTAATTGAATTTGAACAAATATTCATCTGATAGGCCATTAAAAGGCGCATATTTTCGTTTTTTCAATTTGTAGATAGCATAAACCATTTTGGAGATATTAATGTTTTAGTTAAAATAATAAATGATACTTAAAGTAGAACCAAAAATTTTACAAAAAAAATTTGGAATTTGGTGTATCTGTTGGAATTATAGAATCTGATTTTTAGAAAAATTTGGAGAATTAAAAAAAAAAAATTTTATTCCATATCAGCCGAACTGATATGGAATACCTCGTATATAACGTATCTACATATATGTGTATATAGATATTCGCAGGTGGACCGACATAGAGGGCGCACACGAGTGAGCAGAGTGGCTCGAGTAACACGAGGTCGGTGGAAGAGAGAAGTTGGAATTCGCTCTTTCGTTCGTTGGGGCTAGTGGCTTCGTTCTCATCTCAAACGCAGAGGGTTCTGGATTTGATTCTCGCTGCGACCAATGGTGGCTCTTTCCACGTGATTTTTTAATGCGATCTTCGGTAGTTTGTATCCACTCGAAGTTGTCGAGTTTCGGATACAAAAATCCATGGCAATGAAATCGTTTATTTATGGATATCCAATAATAGTGAGAGCTGTATTTTATGTATTATTTCAACTTTCCTACAACGCAGCTCTTGATTATTCAAAGTTTTCAAATCGAAAAAAAGATTCTCCAAGTAAAGAAATTATATATGGCGTATATAAAATATATGTACGGTTTTAAACATACACGGAAAAAAGAGGTTAGTTGGGATAATCAAGTATGTGCCAGATGATTGAATCTGCATGTAGGTTGAACAGAGGGTAAAATCGGTAGCGGCTTTCGCATGTACAAAGGATTTGGGTTTCACGGAGGGCTAACGGAGGGTACAAATTTTTACTCAGGGCAACTATCCGCACGATTAGTTCTTGTGAAATTAGTAAGCGTAATCAATCGAATCGTTGAGATGACAAATCGAATCGTTGATGCTACCAATCGAATCGTTGGGACTACCAATCGAATCGTTGGGACTGCCAATCGAATCGTTGGACTACTAATCGAACCTTTAGGACGACCAATCGAATCGTTGGACTACCAATCGAATCGTTGGACTATCAATCGAATCGTTGGGACTACCAATCGAATCGTTGGGACTACCAATCGAATCTTTGGGACGACCAACCGAAACGGTGGGTCTGCCAATCACATCGTTGGACTATCAATCGAATCGTTGGGACTACTAATCAAATCGTTGGGATACCAATCAATCGTTGGGACTAACAATCGAATCGTTGGGACTATCAATCGAATCGTTGGGACTACTAATCGAATCGTTGGGACTACCAATCGATTCATTGGGTCGACGAATCGAATCGTTGGGACTACCAATCAAATCGTTGGGACTACCAATCGAATCTTTGAGACTACCAATCGAATCGTTGGGACTACCAACCGAATCGTTGGGACTACCAATCGAATCATTGGGACTACCAATCGAATCGTTGGGAGTACCAATCGAATCGTTGGGACTACCAATCGAAACGTTGGGACTACCAATCGAATCATTGGGACTATCAATCGAATCGTTGGGACTACCAATCGAATCGTTGGGACTACCAATCGAATCGTTGGGACTACCAATCGAATCGTTGGGACGACCAATTGAATTGTTTGGACTGCCAATCGAATCGTTGGGACTACCAATCGAATCGTTGGGACTACCAATCAAATCGTTGGACTACCAATCAAATCTTTGGGACTACCAATCGATTCCTTGGGTCTACCAATCGAATCGTTGGGACTACCATTTGAATTGTTCGACACTACCATTTAATTTGTAAAGAAAATAAAATAATCGATTGGTTGTGCCAATTCATTTTTTTTTTGTTATGGCAACTAATCTTATTTTTCCGTGTGGCTTAGTGATTTTCTCAGACTTATTAGCAGCCAGACACTTGGTGACAGACAAAGAAATCGCACAGAAGCAGCCAAAGCGACAAGTACACTGGCACAATCGCACACATTCACACACAGAGCACACACGGAAGAGACTTGGTCGTTTACCGGTTCGCTCGCCAATTCAAGTCCACCATTCTCGCTTATACCTCTGTACCCTATTCATCCAGTCGATACTCAGTTCTCGCGTTTTTTTTTCCTTTTATTCTTTTGTCCACTACTATATGCTCCATACGTACATCCTGTATCTCTGCCTTTTTCCCCTCGCTCTCGTTATAAATGGAAAAAGGCCTTGTGATACTCGAATTCTGAATGTGCGCCACTTAACAAATCGCAATCATCGGGTAATCGAATAGACATATGCGGTGCACAAGTCCTGACGCTGCTGCGTATTGTAAACAAAGTAGTTCCAATTCCATCACATACTCTGGAACTTGAAATTAATTTCCTCAATTCTGCCTTCATAATTCTCATTATGATCCGAAACTAAATAATCGTTTGATCAATCATGGTTAAATCTAGAGTTATGTTGATTTAAAAAATTCCCTTGCCATTAAATTCCCAACAACTACTTTTGGAATTATGGAATATTGTTGATTATTTTTCCCATCCATATTTCGACCAATAGAATTGCACCATTCGACGTCACGTGGCACAATCTTCACGGCTTCAAACTGACAATTTTTAAAATAATTTTGTCTGTTGGTTGTTATATATGGGGCATTCCACCGGTTATCGACAGGGTTGCGACCCCCATATATATGTTTTTAATTACCTAAAATTTAATTTTCTCACAAAGTACGTCGACGATTTTTTTTTACAGTAAATTCTGTGTCCGAAAACAAAATTTTTGAGCCTTGGTCCAGAGTGACGCGAGGCCTAGATTAGCAGCTAAAAATAAAAGAAAAGAACCTAAAAATGAAAAATAATACTGCAAACTTGAATCTCTCTAAAAGTACGTCGATGATTTTTTAAAATTTAAATTCTGTGTCTAAAAATGAAATTTTTTAGACTAGCAACTAAAATTAAAATTCTTTTACAGGAGATTTTTATTTTACTTCATTTGTGAATGAAGATTTTTTCGAACTGTATTCCAGTGATTCCATAATTCGAAGGATGGCAAGAGATTCAGAATCTTGATAAAGTTATTGTTTTCTTTTTCATATATTTTTTTTTTTTTTTGGAATCATTGCAACTCAGTGTCTGAGTTGCAGACAAAGTGAAATTGAGTGAAAAAATAAGTAGTGCATACGAGGATCAGGACGAGTCATATATATTTTTTTAATTACCTAAAATTTGATTTTCTCAAAAAGTACGTCGACAATTTTTTTTTTACAGTAAATTCTGTGTCCAAAAACAAAATTTTTGAGCCTTGGTCCAGAGTGACGCGAGTCCTAGATTAGCAGCTAAAAATAAAAGAAAAGAACCTAAAAATGGAAAATAATGCCGCAAACTTGAATCTCTCTAAAAGTACGTCGATGATTTTTTTAAAACTTTTTCTATGGTAAATTCTGTGTCTAAAAACGAAATTTTTTAGACTAGCAACTAAAAATAAAATTCTTTTACAGGAGAATTTTATTTTACTTTATTTGTGAATGAAGATTTTTTCGAACTGTATTCCAGTGATTCCATAATTCGAAGGATGGCAAGAGATTCAGAATCTTGATAAAGTTCTTGTTTTCTTTTTCATTTTTTTTTTTTTTTGGAATCATTGCAACTCAGTGTCTGAGTTGCAGACAAAGTGAAATTGAGTGAAAAAATAAGTAGTGCATACGAGGATCAGGACGAGTCATATATATTTTTTTAATTACCTAAAATTTAATTTTCTAAAAAAGTACGTCGACGATTTTTTTTACAGTAAATTCTGTGTCCAAAAACAAAATTTTTGAGCCTTGGCCCAGAGTGACGCGAGTCCTAGATTAGCAGCTAAAAATAAAAGAAAAGAACCTAAAAATGGAAAATAATGCCGCAAACTTGAATCTCTCTAAAAGTACGTCGATGATATTTTAAAACTTTTTTATAGTAAATTCTGTGTCTAAAAACGAAATTTTTTAGACTAGCAACTAAAAATAAAATTCTTTTACAGGAGAATTTTATTTTACTTTATTTGTGAATGAAGATTTTTTCGAACTGTATTCCAGTGATTCCATAATTCGAAGGATGTCAAGAGATTCAGAATCTTGATAAAGTTGTTGTTTTCTTTTTCAAATATTTTTTTTTTTTTGGAATCATTGCAACTCAGTGTCTGAGTTGCAGACAAAGTGAAATTGAGTGAAAAAATAAGTAGTGCATACGAGGATCAGGACGAGTCATATATATTTTTTTAATTACCTAAAATTTAATTTTCTCAAAAAGTACGTCGACGATTTTTTTTTACAGTAAATTCTGTGTCCAAAAACAAAATTTTTGAGCCTTGGTCCAGAGTGACGCGAGTCCTAGATTAGCAGCTAAAAATAAAAGAAAAGAACCTAAAAATGGAAAATAATGCCGCAAACTTGAATCTCTCTAAAAGTACGTCGATGATTTTTTTTAAATTAAATTCTGTGTCTAAAAATGAAATTTTTTAGACTAGCAACTAAAAATAAAATTCTTTTACAGGAGAATGTTATTTTACTTTATTTGTGAATGAAGATTTTTTCGAACTGTATTCCAGTGATTCCATAATTCGAAGGATGGCAAAAGATTCAGAATCTTGATAAAGTTGTTGTTTTCTTTTTCATTTTTTTTTTTTTGGAATCATTGCAACTCAGTGTCTGAGTTGCAGACAAAGTAAAATTGAGTGAAAAAATAAGTAGTGCATACGAGGATCAGGACGAGTCATATATATTTATTTAATTACCTAAAATTTAATTTTCTCAAAAAGTACGTCGACGATTTTTTTTTTACAGTAAATTCTGTGTCCAAAAACAAAATTTTTTAGACTAGCAACTAAATTAAAATTCTTTTACAGGAGATTTTTATTTGACTTTATTTGTCAATGAAGATTTTTTCGAACTGTATTCCAGTGATTCCATAATTCGAAGGATGGCAAAAGATTCAGAATCTTGATAAAGTTGTTGTTTTCTTTTTCATTTTTTCTTTTTTTTTGGAATCATTGCAACTCAGTGTCTGAGTTGCAGACAAAGTGAAATTGAGTGAAAAAATAAGTAGTGCATACGAGGATCAGGACGAGTCTGGGACAGACCGAGCGAAAAAACGAAACAAGCCACGCTCGATTAGTCAGGAAGCCTCGTAAAGCGATAATTACGGGCTGTTACGGGTCTCGGAACGGTTATTGATCTCCGCGAAACTGGCGGGTTAAAGACCGACAGAACCGAGCAGAGAACAGCAGCAGCAGCAGCAGCAGCAGCAGCAGCAGCAGAAGTGGGGTAGAGGAATGAGAACAGCGGCAGTGAGAGTTAACGAGACTGCGGTGGTGCGGCCCACGTACTGTTCACTATATCGTACTATGGTACACACCGAACCGATGTGATTTCTCAAGAGAATTTAAGCTTCGCGGTTACCTTCGTCCCCGCTTATCTCCACAACGAGCGTGAACATTCTCGGTTTGCGCTCGACAGGGTGCGATGCGCTCCTTCACCGTAACCCGCTAAATCATTTGACAATTTCACAATATTGAAATTTGTGTGGTGACATAGCTTGTTTGAAATTACTTTAACTCTGAAGTTGTATATTCTGTACAATGAAATGCACTCTCGTAGTATTTATGACAACTTGTCCGCAATTAAATATCCTCTGTCTGCATACACTACAAATATATTTCATGTCATGCAAACCTTAAACAATGTCAAATGGAAGGTGACAATTATTTGAGAAAATTATTCTGTATTTGGTTGTATAAAATTTTGAACATCTTTTTGGGGACAACCGATTTTAACCCTAAAGCTGTTTTTATGCTTTCGATGGTTGTTTTTTTTTACATTTTTGTATGGTACCAGTTGGCAAATATCAACTAAGCCATGTAATAAAATCATATATTATGAAAGAATGTCATGTCAAGTGGACCGGATTCTGGCCCAAATTTTTTGTCGCTCCCCAAAAAATGACCGATCTCTGGACCGGATTGTTTCAAGACCCCCAAACGCACCCATGCCCAAAGTTTTGTAAGTCTCTCAAGCGTGAAGGAAGAACCGATTTTTCTAAGACGCCTCACAAATTGCTTCCTTTTGGTGCGAATTATTCTAAGCCCCCTCCCCCCCCATAAATGATCACCTTCCGGGCCGGATTATTCCAAGTCCCTCAAATGCACCCAAGCCCAAATCTTTTTAAGTCCCCCAAACGTCCCCCAAGAACCGATTTTTTAAGTCCCCCCCCCCTAAATGACCTTACTTTGGTGCGAATTATTCTAAGCCCTATGCACCCAAAACCACATTATGTTAAGTTCCTCAAGCGCCCCCGCAGAACCGATTTTCTTAAGCCTCCCCAAAATGACCTCCTTCTGGCCCGAATTATTCCAAAACCCTGAAAGGCACCCAAATGCAAGCCCAAATTTTTTTAAGTCCATCAAGCGCCCCATAAGAACCGATTTTTCTAAGTCCCCCCATAAACAGCCTCCCTCTGGTACGAATTATTCTAAGCCCAATGCACCCAAGCCCAAATTATGTTAAGTCCCCCAAGCGCCCCCGGTGAACCGATTTTTCTAAGCCTCGTTCCGAAAAATCGGTGAACCGATTTTTCTAAATGACCTCCTTCTGGTGCGAATTATTCTAAGCCCCCCCCCCCCCCCCCAGAATGACCTCCTTCTGGTGCGAATTATTCTAAGCTTCCCATAAATGACCTCCTTCTGGCCCGAATTATTCCAAGTCCCTCAAATGCACCCAAGAACAAATTTTTTGATGTCCGCCAAGCTTCTACAAGGACCGATTTTTCTAAGTAAGTCCTAAGCCCAAATTTGTTCAATTCCCCTAACCGCTCCGAAGAACCGATTTTTTTAAGTCCCCCCCATAAATGGCCTCCCTCTGATGCGAATTATTCTAAGCCCAATGCACCCAAGCCCAAATTATGTTAAGTCCCCCAAGAACTTCCTAAAAACCGATTTTTCTAAGTCCTAAGCTCAAATTTTTTTGAATCCCCTAAGCGCTCCCAAGAACCGATTTTTCTAAGTCCCCCCATAAATAGCCTCCCTCTGATGCGAATTATTCTAAGCCCAATACACCCAAGTCCAAATTATGTTAATTCCCCCAAGCACCTCCTAAAAACCGATTTTTCTAAGTCCTAAGCCCAAATTTTTCTAAGTCCCCCAAGCGTCCTCCAAAAACCGATTTTTCTAAGACCCCCCTAAATAACCTCCTTCTGGTGCGAATTATTCTAAGTCCCTCAAAGGCACCCAATACCAAATTTTTTCAAGTCTCCCAAGCGCCCACAAAGACCGCTTTTTCCAAGTCCCCCAAGAGTCGCGTAAAATCCAGAGGGTTAGAAAGGTTGTGTGTCTCATGAGTTGGGGTTACTGAATCGCAAGGGCGCGTAACTTCCAAACCGTCCAAAATCCTAATGTATATAAATATAAATAAATTGCTCCACGATATACCAGGAACCGAGTCATTAAAAACCGGTGCGTATGCTGTCTAGACGCATCAGACATCACTACGACGTCAATATCCGGCGATGAATAATTTATAGGCAGAGAGATAGGACGTGTGTGCGAGAGAGCAGAGATTCTCAAACCTGGGTTAAGCTTCTGGTCGTCGGGAGCTTGGTGATTCACGTCGACTGTTAAAATGTTTTAATGACCAACACAACCAGCCACAAATGTCAGAATCTTCTGTTGACTATAAGGAATCGTAATAATAATTCTACCCCTCTTATATTCCTACAGACCTACCGCATTTTTATTTCTTGTCATTTTACATCAGCGTCGCGGTAAAGCTGGAGTTTTATTCGCTGGGGGGAAAAAAATAAAGGAAGTTGATTGAGTTGTTTCGGACACTGTGGTCAAAATTAAAATCACTCTCGTCATTACAATTCAGAACATCCAATGATTCTTCACAATGGTAAATTGCAGTCATTTGGATTTCGCAGTAAGGGAAAACTTTGCAGATTCTTCATTGATTTTGTACTCATTGTGAACTTGATGTACAACAAGAAAAACAGTTTTCATTGATTCCAAAGAACTGGGTGGATTGATTTTTTTTTCATTGACTTTGAGGACTCTACATTTGGATTTGGACTCTACATTTTATCAATCTGCGCATGTGCAAATTATTGAGGAGACTTCAAATTTTAACTCATTCGGATGACGTCGAAATTTTGCAGCCCCACGGATTATTCCTTTCGGTTCTCTTTGCCATTACCATTTCCCATCTGTCCTCACCATTCTTTCCGTATTTTTTACCATATACTCTACTACTTTGTGTACTAAGCGAACAAGAACTATTGTGTATAGTCGTCCAGACGCAGACTGGTTCCTCTACTCCCCTGCATTCATGGGTGCGGTGCGCATTGCTTTGCTACATCAAAGGACGAAACCCAGGCGTGTGTTCTCTAACTAAGCATAATTATCGCATTTGCACGGTGAAGCTGTTACTGGGCAATCCGTTGGGAGGATCACCTAATTCACCCTTGCAATTCATGTGTGCCAGCATCGCTTAAAGCTTATATTAATTGTCGTCGTTTTAATGATAATTCATATAGCTGTAACGATAGCCATAAGTATACAAGATTTTAAGGCTCTCTTTGTGTCAGTGCATAATTTATTTTATTTATTTATTTATTTATTTTACATTGGACGGGACAAGCCCTTAAAAATTAATACAATGCTGGCAAAAAGGAAACCGGACTAAATTACATAATGGAATATAAATGAAGATATAACAATACAAATATAAATTAACATAAAAATTTAAAAAAAATAAAATAAAATAAAAATAATTTAAAAAAACAGCGAAAACAGAGTGGCCACGCGAACTAAACCGGCTCAATTTGCTCAATATAGTTGCTCAATGAGCTCACAAAAGTAGACAATGGACGGTTAATAATTCATGGCATTTTGGGAAAAAAGGTGATGCTTATGGGAATTTGATCTTAAGGACGTGTTAATAGAAAATCGCAAAATTAGGTACAATGTTGGTTTAACTTGTTCAATTGATTAGATCAATCTTTCATACGCTGTTTTGATGCCTTAAGGGATCTTTCCAGTGGGAAAAAAAATCGATTTTTTTTTTTTCGTCTTATCCATTAGTATATACGGTCAAAAATATCCTCTCAAATTTTTAAAGCGAAATTCGAAATATTTCGCTTGTATACTTTATGGACCTGGCATCGCCGATTAGTCGTAAGTACACACTTTAGGTATATGAAATTTCTACTTCGAAACTTTAAACGCGTTTTTCTCGAAACGACATTTTTCAAAACGGTGAACATTCTCCAGGGAACAGTTTTCAAGCGATCGTTTTCAAATTTTGGGAGAACATTCTTCACGCTACTCTCTATCGTGCTATGGAAGCTTTTTTTTTAATCTTCCCATTTTTTTAAAAGAAAAACTATCGAAAAAACGGCTGAAACCGGTACTTTTTGTTCAAACCGCCGCCATTTTGTCAATTTTGATTTAAAAAAAAGCCTCCATAGCGCGATAGCCAATCGCATACTAATTAATAATCCTTTGGGTTTTTTTTTTCAGATCAAATTTGTGACCCCTAGGATGGCCACCATGAGGCTATCTTTTTTATCAACATTATTTTCAACAATTAAAAAAAAATTTTAAACAATAAAAATCGGCTTATAAAAAATCATTTTCTGTCATTCATGATTGCCTTAATATGTCATAAAAATTTCAGATTGATCGGCGTATAGTAACCGTCCGAAAAAAAATCGTGAAAATAGGCTATTTTTCGGGCCGTCACACTGGAAAGATCCCTTAACTTGTTTTTTCGCCGAGGTGAGATCACCATTGCTGACATCGACGCATCATTCCCCTGGTAAGTGTTAAGTATACATTTTTAATTAAAATAAATCTCAGGTTTTTATTTTAATTACAACTATTAGAGATTAACTAACTGCTGCGTTGTGAGGATAAAAAGAATTTGCATACATCCTGAGACGCATTTAAAATCGTTAAATCGTCATTCCCCTGGGCGTTGATATCCAGAGAATCGTCAATGACACCACCCAGATTATCATGCATGTGTTTACATAAAAATTATTGTTGAGACCTAAAGTTTTTTGGTTGTATTATCCTTATTAAACATTCATCATTTTAGATCTTTCAGATGCCACTATCGAGGACGGAAAAGCTTCGACGTAAGCCCAAGGTTTATGCTTATTGTGTACTATATTTTATTACAGACGTAATAAATATTTTGTTTTTTTTAGTCGGTGATGTAAACTACCGTATTAATTATTATTTCTTTAAATAATTACTATTTCTTGGCAGAGTTGTAAATCCCCATTAATTCCGAAAGTATAGTTTGCAGTACAGTTTGCTTTGCAATTTCCTAAAAACATTTCACTATTTTTATTACATAAAAATAACCTCTTTTTTTATTGATTATACAATTCAGTGTAAATATTTGAATATCTGGAAGAAATAGTTTTAAAAAATGGGAGATCTCGGCCCTCCATTACTTTCTTAATGCATTAATTATGTTTTCCCATTTTTCCAGAAAGATTACCGTGAAATTTTGTAAAAATTGATATTTATTGCAGCTATTTATAAGTTTACACATTGAATTATAATTGCACAATTTTATTATTATCAAATAATAAATATAGAGTGAATGGTATCAAAATCTTTATTTGTATAATAATTTGCCATTTACAACTCTGTTTCTTGGAAAGTTCGAAAAAAAAATTCATAAAAATGGAATAAACAGTTTGTTCATGGAGGAATTATGTTTGAGCAACTTAATGTGAAGATCATTCAGAAGTTTGTAAGTAAAAATTAATAATTTTTGTTTGTTTAATTTTCTGGCCAATAAATGGACTAGGAGAATCAACCGTATGTAGAAGAAGAAGAAGCTAGTTGATGTATAGATGTATAAACGTAGATATACGTAGAGCTGCAAGCCCGATTACGGAACACTCAAATTAGTCAATCAGAGTCCGGCCACCGGATAATAACGAGAGCACGTCTCACCGATAGCGGCAATGATTATCGGCCGGTAATGGCATTAATACGTCATCGAGAGCCGACACGGTTCGTTGCTCGCTGATTGCACTAGTGGTGCATGCACGTGGCTAGTGGTGCGATGCCATTTCTGGCCTTCTGCAAGCGAGATTCTAGAACCAGAAAGCATCAACAGCAACAGCAACCGGTATCAACGTTTCTCGACCAATCTGTCGCTTTTCGCACCTTCAAACTATAACAGCCGTTAGACCAACATAAACCATCATATTGCTATGTACAATATTATATACACAAAACCGAGCAGATAATTACAGTGCATTCACGGATATAGATTATATCTCCTCAATTTTAATTCCATCACGATTATTAATTTGTTTATTTAATTTTCATGGCTGCATGAGGATAATTAGCATCAGAAATCATTTAGCAATTGCGTGTGAAGAGATGACGCGTTGATTGTGAATCTTTTATTAAGAGAAATATTGCAAAGTGATATTATAATTAATTAAAAGTTAAATAATATTATTATGAACGAAATACTCGCCAATGAAATTCTCCAGCTTGGAATAAATCGCATCCCTGTATGAAAATAATTTAGGGCAGTTACATTTACTCGTAAGTAAAGGATTTTTCAAATTCTAAACTTTTTAACTGCTTATTCCATTAACAAAGTTCTAATACGTAGAGAACATTGCCAATTATTGGATTTCGTGTGTAAAATAATAAATGCGTATGTGTTGAATGCTCTCGAAAACTAAAAAGGGCTATCAAATATAACCTTTATTAATTGGGTTATTCTATACCAAGTCGGCCATTAATTTGCCATCCCGCCAATTTTTTTGTATTTTGTAAGCACAGTAATGGAAATTCTGGAAAATTTTGCGAAAAATCCAAAATTCGCCAAAAAATGGTGAAAATTATTTTGAGCGGCTATGGAAATTTTTTTATTAAAAGTACATTAAAAAACATAAATTTTAATAGTAACAAATTTTTTGTACGTTCGTTAATTTTGAATATACAGCTAATTGAAAAAAATAAATAAAAAATTTTTTAAATTAAATTTTCGGAAAACCATAGGTGCTAAAATTCTGAAATAATTTATTAATGTGTGTGATACTATAAACAACTTTTGAAAAAATTATGAAAACTTTTTGCGACCGTGCTAAGTTATGGTGGCCCAATTGTTATGGAATGACCGAAATACAATGGACATTCCAAAGTAAATACAAATCTAAAAGACATTGTCATATATTCAATCACTATTGTCGAGTCGTTGTCTCTTAAAAAGCGTATACCAAGTACTTGTGGCCGTAGCTTTCATGTCCTCGTAAAATCCACCATCAAACTGAGTCTGTTCGTACGTCCTGTAGTTTTCGCCGCATCACTCTTCGCTCGATTGTTCTCATGGGGATGGAACGGTTGGAACTTAGTGCGACTCGTGGGTTTCCCGTTTCGACATCATTACCTCCGGTAAGAACACAACACGACAATTGTCTTTGCACACGCGAGTCGCACATATCCTACACGAGAAAACTCGAGATGCATTTCCACTCTGCACAATAAGATAAGAAAAAGAAAGGAAGAATAAAAGCAACGAACAAAAAAAAGAATGATAACACAAAACAAAAATCCAGTTGGACCGAATCCAAGCAAATCCCATTGGAATGGTTTTGTGTTAGACACGAGATCAATGTACTACGTATCTATTCGTTACCGCAACATTCCTCCCTACATTTACCAATCCCTTTTGGTCCAGTTAGCACTAGGCGCGCGAACATAATGCGTGCACAATCCCCATCGGATTTTCACCACCGTTGGATATATATATACATGTTACACTATTCCTACCAACAATGTATGGAATGATTTCAACGCCTTTGGGATATAAGGAATGACGTTGAATGCCGAGGAGAATTGCCGTGCGGATGCAACGAGAAAAGCGGAAAACGCTGGCGGAAGGAAGAAAAGTAAATATCGGTGTTTGCGGTTGGTGAAGGTTGCTCAGGCAAGCTTCTTCCTTCACCACAGACCAACCGTTTCCCCCCAGAGATTTTACGAGCTTGCGGATACCGCGGGAAAGTAGCTAAGCGCCACGGTCTACCGATTGCACGACAAAACTGGAAACATGCGGTTTTAGGAACATCGCATATAAACTCTCGGTTAAGGATTTTATGGGGACAAGCGTCAAGGATGGCATCAAGTCCAGAAGTCCAGTATAGGATACCTGCAAAGATAGATAGTGCGTGAATTTGGATGAAGAGGATGAAATCCCGATTTTTACATGGTTATCGACACTTTTCAACGTTGACTTCTTCAGGGTTCGACTAATATCCGTATTAATCAACGTTGAGATGAATAAGATCAGCCTCTGAGCTTACAAACAAGTAGTTATTTACACGGAAAAAAAGGCTTGGTTGGAACAACCAAGTGCCTTGGTTATATATGCGCCAGACAATTAATTGGTTAGACCAACCAAGTTATTTGTTAGGCTACCAATTTCTTGGTTGGACTAACCAAGTCAGTTGGTAATCTAACCAAGTGACTTGGTTAGACCAACCAAGAAATTAGTAAGCTAACCAAGTGACTTGGTTAGACCAACCAAGAAATTGGTAAGCTAACCAAGTGACTTGGTTAGACCAACCAAGAAATTGGTAAGCTAACCAAGTGACTTGGTTAGACCAACCAAGAAATTGGTAAGCTAACCAAGTGACTTGGTTAGATCAACCAAGAAATTGGTAAGCTAACCAAGTGACTTGGTTAGACCAACCAAGAAATTGGTAAGCTAACCAAGTGACTTGGTTAGACCAACCAAGAAATTGGTAAGCTAACCAAGTGACTTGGTTAGACCAACCAAGAAATTGGTAAGCTAACCAAGTGACTTGGTTAGACCAACCAAGAAATTGGTAAGCTAACCAAGTGACTTGGTTAGACCAACCAAGAAATTGGTAAGCTAACCAAGTGACTTGGTTAGACCAACCAAGAAATTGGTAAGCCAACCAAGTGACTTGGTTAGACCAACAAAGAAATTGGTAAGCTAACCAAGTGACTTGGTTAGACCAACCAAGAAATTGGTAAGCTAACCAAGTGACTTGGTTAGACCAACCAAGAAATTGGTAAGCTAACCAAGTGACTTGGTTAGTCCAACCAAGAAATTGGTAAGCTAACCAAGTGACTTGGTTAGTCCAACCAAGAAATTGGTAGCCTAACAAATAACTTGGTTGGTATAACCAATTAATTGTCTGGCGCATATATAACCAAGGCACTTGGTTGTTCCAACCAAGCCTTTTTTTCCGTGTAGTTATAGCGGAATATATAACGAGAAAAAAAATTTGCTTGATTCAAAGAAGTTTCATTAAAATCCCAACCTATGAAATTTTTTTTTTAATCAATTAAATGATATACTTAAGCTTAATATTGTATTTTCTTTGAATGATCAGAAATTCAATGCACTGAGAAAAAAAAATCGTTAGAACCAACAATACGTACGCTTGTTGGTGGTGAAAAGAATACTTTGTTAGGTTAACGAAAAAAGTAGTTGGACCCAACCAAGCGACTTAGTGCTCCGAGAGACAGACGATTTCTTGGTTAGGTCAACTATTTTTAGGTGGTTGGCTCTGATCGTTGCTCGAACTAAATAGTTAGTTGGGCCAACTACTATTTTGGCCCCAACTAACTTACTTAGTTGGAACACGAATAAAATTCATCGTGTAACCTATTTAAGTCACCGAAGTCGGAATGGTAAATGTGATTAATACCAGATCGTTACACCGACCAACCGGATGGTTGTGGCAACAAATTTTCACTCAACTAATAAATAGTTAGTTGGCTCAACAAAGCCGTTTTTTCCGTGCAGGACTGTCCCTTTTAGGTTTCGAAGAGGGTCTAAATTTTAACTCGCATTTGAACTCTCGCACGGAAAAAACGACTTGATTGGGGTAACAAAAAAATTCGTGATCTCTAACCAATTGTCTTGGTTATATATGCGCCAAATGATTTTCTGGTTGCATCAACCAATGGAACTTAGTTAGATTAGATTAGTTGCAGCAACCAAGTTATTGGTCGAGCCGACTACGGTTAAATAATTGGAATAACCAATTCACTTAGTTGGAACAACCATTTCACAGGGTCGGCTTAACCAATTTACTTGGCTGAGGCAACCAATGTATTTGGGTAGAATAACCAATTTTCTTGGCTGAATTAACCAATTTTCTTAGTTGAATCAACCAATCCACTTGGCTGGATCAATCAATTTTCTTGGTTGGACCAACCAATCCACTTGGCTAGATTAACCAATTTTCTTTGTACTACACGGAAAAAAAGGCTTGGTTAGAACAACCAAGTGCCTTGGTTATATATGCACCAGATAATTAATGGGTTAGACCAACCAAGTTATTTGTTAGGCTACCAATTTCTTGGTTGGACTAACCAAGTCACTTGGTTAGCTTACCAAGTTATTTGTTAGGCTACCAATTTCTTGGTTGGACTAACCAAGTCACTTGGTTAGCTTACCAAGTCACTTGGTTAGCTTACCAAGTGACTTGGTTAGACCAACCAAGAAATTGGTAGCCTAACAAATAACTTGGTTGGTGTAACCAATTAATTGTCTGGCGCATATATCACCAAGGCACTTGGTTGTTCCAACCAAGCCTTTTTTTCCGTGTACCGAAAATGGTAGACGTATTGAACCATAGGTCTTATGGGATGATCAAGGCTGGGGTGCTTACAGTTCTATAGCCATGTCATCGTTATCCAGATCCATAAGCATAATCGCCTAAATCGTACCACGGGACCGGTGCTTCTGTACACGTCTATCTTCTTTGATGCTCCTCTCAATTTAATCAAACGTTGTTGTTGCAGCTTGTTTGCGGACTTTTGAGAAATAGATTTTCATATACATCTCGAAATTTTCTTTTCTCTTTGTGCGATTTTTGCATTAGGGCGGCTGAAACAAGTGATGCTATTTACAAACACCATTCTTTATAACGTTCCTTCCATTCGAACTGACACTGACAACTGAATTCCAATTGGTTTAAACAAATTAAAGCCGATAAACGCAAACACTCGGCTTGCAACGCAAAAGAACGCTTAAGTCTACCAATAAAATTGGCAGTCTTCCATTCTACCAAAAACTTGGTCGTACCAGCCGTCATGGGAACCAATTCTCGTGGTTGGTTCTTTAGAACCACACAAACTACAATTTCTTCGTAACGACAACTATTTCTGTTAGTTATATGCACTAAAGTATGAACTAAGTTGCCATTGGTGAAGGATCCAATTGTGCGACATTAAATCTATGAATACAGTAGTTACAATAACCAATTTTGTTTAACTAATAAAAAATTGGAACATTTAACCAAGTCATTTTTTCTATGCATATCCTCTTTATTCCCTCGAGAAGTACGAGTTGACGATGCACGTAATTTATCAACAGCTGGTGATCGAAGGATATGAGCGATTGGTTATTGATGTACTCCAAACGTATTTTCATCTCGACGGATAACACGCTGTGTTCTGTATTACCCTTCCAACTCGAAACGGTAAAGTTTGGCCCAGTCGCCACTAATAAACCAGGGGATTGCATGGGCGTTACCTACAACTACCATTGAGGCTTTCGACATCGTAGCAATCCAAACGATGAATTGGATCAAACTGACCTTGATTAAAATATCTGTAGACAGCTACAAAAAACAGACCATCGCACGACAATTCCTCATTAATATATATCCCATAAACCCACACCATAAAAACCCTAGGAAAATTGATGACAAATAATTCTTCATGTTAGAAACGTAATAAGGTAAATGGTATGATGATTAGCCTCTTAAGGGTGATGTCTACCATGGAGCATTGAGACTGACAGCGGATAATGGAAAATTCTTGTGGAATTGAAACAATGTGCAAAGTAAACCAGGTGATGCGTTATGAACTTCGGATCTGGAGTACGAACTTGATTGACGTACAATGAATTACGATTTGTAGTTAATTTCAATAACTAGGTATTGCATTTAACAAAAGCAAGTGGGTTAGCAGTGTTCATTGTGTATTATGTAATGATAATAATAGACATTGAATAAGTATTGTACTATGAGGGAACAAATGTTATCGCAGCATGTATTTAGAAATTATTGTAGGGGGAAAAGTGCTGGAGCTGCCGATAATGTGGATGCTCAACATACTTTTTGTAGTGTAAATATAGATTGAAAGGAATGAGAGGGACAGAGCTTGGCACTTGTGCACGTAACCGGACGGCATTGTCATCGTTGAACATATTGAAAAGACGAGTCATGGATTCATTCATCGTATGGCCTCATTATTTTTCATGTGTTCCAATTCAATTCCTGCCATATCACATTTACAAATAGTACCGTGACATAAACCGTAGGCATTGCAGTCACATATAAAATGCAGCGGCATCTGTACAAGGATCTGTTTGTCCTCCGATGCAGATAAACAAGCGCGTTGGTGATCAACGAGCGAATTCTCATCGATCTAGCACGAAATGAGGACAACGTTTGCGATTATGAGGATTGGGAACGACCAGTAGCTTCCAATGTCATGATTGACGAATGTGGATGCTATGAATGGATGATAACGAATTCATACCGATTGGCATTCTACGCTAACTATGCAAACGAAAATTCCACCATTACTTTATTTAGATGCTACGCTCATCTCGTTAAAATATGAATAGCCACGCTGGACTATATTCGAGAATCTTGGTAGGGCCTCAATTTTGGAACCTCCATTTTGCTTCGGTCCATTAATAATCAATGGTGACGTTTAATTCCCACGTAAAAAATGATGAGCCCAGAATGGAATCTGGGAATTCTGGGATGGAGAGTGGAACTTAATCCGATCCCAATGTTCAGTTTGGACTCCTTCCAGAATTGCCCATAATCTCACCTGGACAGCCCAGATTTCATTCTGGATTTGGGTTTCATTCTCCTTTTGTTCATCCTATGAATTAATTACGAAGAAAATGGCAGTTATATTCGAGATGAAACTGTAGCACAAATTGCAATTCATTGGAGCCTCCTTAATCTTGTAAGAATATCAAGCAAACGACGCGCCATTTCGGCGAAAACTCCCATTGCCATAATTTCATGTTCTGAAAGTACCCGACAATGAATTACAAATTCTGTTGCACTCATAAATGATGTAATAGAGATACATTTTGACGTCTGATTATAATTACTCATATGATCATCACAGGGATCATAGTCATAGCGTCATCAAACTATTGTTTGCTGATGAATCAATTGTGCACTACTACAGCGACGATTCCTCGGATGAATTAACACCAATGCGGATCCAGGATCATAAGCCATTTAGGGTGAATTTCTGCACTGAATATTTCCATAGCCACCGGACACACAATACATTCGGACATAGCTGACCAATAGATAATAGTGCCATTGCTTGGGATCTCTTGTTCGATTGTTAACTGATATGGTCAGAAGCGCGTCCCGATGCGTCCGGCGTATGTTCATATGTATCTTTGGTGATATATGATGAAACGAAACAATAACTCAAATTGTAATTCATTGGAGCCTCCTCAATCTTGCAAGAATATCAAGAAAACAACGCGCTATTTCAACGAAAAATCCCATTGCCATAACTTCAAGTTCTGAAAGTACACAACAATCTGCATTGAGGAAAAGACTTGATTGGGCTTACTAAGATCTTGATGAAAACTTTGGTACGCGCAACCAAGTTAGTGGCTAGGCCTACTGAATACTTGGTTGTTTTACCAAATCTTTGGTTCTGTTATCAAGTTTTCTTGGTAACATTTTTAACCAAGTTTTTAGTAGTTCTAACCAAGCCTTTTTCGAGTGTATTTCAAATTCGATTACACTCATAAATGGTATAATAAGGATACATTTCAGATGTCTGGTTATAGCTACTCATATGATCATAGCAGGGATCATAGTTATAGCGTCGTCAAACTACAGTTTGCTGATGAATCAATTGTGCACTACTACAGCGATGATTCCTGGGATGAATTACCACCAACGCAGATCCAGGATCATAAGCCAATGACTGACCAATAGACAATAGTGCCATTGCTTGGGATCGCTTGTACGATCGTCGTCAACTGATACGATCAGAAGCGCGTCCCAATGCGTCCGGCGTATGTTCATATGTATCTTTGGCGACATATGACGAAACGAAACAATACGAAACTACCTCAAATTGTAATTCATTGGAGCCTCCTCAATCTTGCAAGAATATCAAGAAAACGATGCGCTATTTCAGCGAAAAATCCCATTACCATAACTTCAAGTTCTGAAAGTACACAACGATCTACATTGAGGAAAAGACTTGAGATTGGGCTTACTAAGATCTTGGTGAAAAATTTGGTAAGCGCAACCAAGTTATTGGCTAGGCGTACTGAATACTTGGTTGTCTTACCAAATTCTTGGTTCTGTCATCAAGTTTTTAGTAGTTCTAATCAAGTCTTTTTCTCAGTGTATTACACATTCTATTGCACTCATAAATGATGTAATATGAATACGTTTTAGACGTCTGGTTAGAACTACTCATATGATCATCATAGCGATCATAGTTATGTCGTCGTCAAACTATAGTTTGCTGATGAATCAATTGTGGACTACTACAGCGACGATTCCTCGGATGAATTACCACCAATGCGGATCCCGGATCATAAGCCATCTAGGGTGAATTTCTGCGCCGAATATTTCCATAGCCACCGGACACATAATACATTCAGACATAGCTGACCAATAGATAATAGTGTCATTGCTTGGCATCGCTTGTCCAATTGTCAACTGATATGAGCAGAGGCAGGTCCATATGCATTTCATTGGATTGCAATTCCAAATTGCAATTCATTGGAGCTTCCTCAATCTTGTAAGAATATCAAGCAAACAATGCGCTATTTTGGCGAAAAATCCCATTACCATAACTTCAAGTTCTGAAAGTACACAACAATCTACATTGAGGAAAAGACTTGAGATTGGGCTTACTAAGATCTTGGTGAAAAATTTGGTAAGCGCAACCAAGTTATTGGCCAGGCGTACTGAATACTTGGTTATCTTACCAAATTCTTGGTTCTGTTACCAAGTTTTTTGTAGTTCTAATCAAGTCTTTTTCTGAGTGTATTACAAATTCTATTGCACTCATACATGATGTAATATGAATACGTTTTAGACGTCTGGTTAGAACTACTCATATGATCATCATAACGATCATAGTTATGTCGTCGTCAAACTATAGTTTGCTGATGAATCAATTGTGGACTACTACAGCGACGATTCCTCGAATTGAATTACCACCAATGCGGATCCCGGATCATAAGCCATCTAGGGTGAATTTCTGCACCGAATATTTCCATAGCCACCGGACACACAATACATTCGGACATAGCTGACCAATAGATAATAGTGCCATTGCTTGGCATCGCTTGTCCGATTATCAACTGTTATGAGCAGTTGATAATCGGTTGAGCCCTCTGCAATTCCAAATTGTAATTCATTGGAGTCTCCTCAATCTTGTAAGAATATCAAGCAAACGATGCGCTATTTCGGCGAAAAATCCCAGTACCATAACTTTAAGTTCTGAAAGTACACAACGATCTACATTGAGGAAAAGACTTGATTGGTCTTACCAAGATCTTGGTGAAAAATTTGGTAGGCGCAACCAAGTTGGTAACATTTTTAAGGGGATGCTGGAGTAGATTTTGATACCGACTTTGGTCGGTAAGTTTCCCGATTAGGACACAGGTGGCGCCGAGTAGGCTGCTTACTTTTGGCAAAAGATACCGAAAGCAAAATGGCCGCACACCATATGTCAACAGACCTTTGCTGTTAGATATAATTGTTTCTGGAAATTAGATATGTAAAATCAGACTGGACGTCAATTCTGTGATAATTTCTAAATATTCCAAAACCATCAGAATGTTAACTACACAAGCCAAATCCATATATAGTGTATACTACGGTCGCATTACAGAGGCTCGGAGCTTTTGCCAAAAGTAAACAGCGCCACCTGTCTCCTAATGACGGAACTATATTCATGCTCGTTACCAGCTCTGAGCCTGTGCGAAAAGCAAACAGTCTTTGCAATCGTAGTATACACTATTCGTGGATTTGGTTTGTGTAATCGACATTCCGACGGTTTTGAAAGGTTCAGGAATAATCAAAGAATGGGTGTCCGGTCTGATTTAACACATCTGAGTTCCAGAAACGTTTATATCGTACCTCAAAGGACCTGTTGACATTTCTAGCGGGCATATTGGTTTTTGAGAGGTTCAGTAATATACAATTTCTTACGTTTCTTGTATGTTTTGAACAGTAATTTGACCGGACACCCAGGCATGAATGTTTTTATTACATCCCTGTAAAATTTGACGTATATTTGTAGTATATTTTCGATGAATAGTGTATACTACGAAATCGCCTATTTTTACCGACCAAAGTCGGTAAAAAAATCTACTCCAGCATCCCCTTAACCAAGCCTTTTTCTGAGTGTATTACAAATTCTATTGCACTCGTAAATTATGTAAGGTAAACGTACCAATGGCGGGACGTTTAAGGCGGTGTCTGTTTTGTATGCCAATTTCCGCATGCATATGTCAATTATTTTGCAAACGGTGGTAACGAATTGCAAGATTAGAGTTTCTAGTTTCCAAAAACTATACAATAAAAATATTTCTGATTGTTTGATAAATAGTTATTGATTAAAACGCTGAAAAGTGCAGATGTACCAGTGCCGGGACGGGTATTTTTGTGCATGTCCCGCTGCCGGGACACCAAATGTGCGTATCGGTGGACATCTACAAATTTTAATGCATCTGCTTGAAAAGAAATGTCAAAAAATGTGCTGTACACATATTTACACCTATGATGCAATAAATAAAACATATATGTTTATAAAATACATATATATATTTTAGTAAATTATCAATGAAGTTTTTGCTACCGCATAACCCAACATCCGCGTCAAAATGTCAATCGTGCGATTGTGTCCCGGCTCTGGGTCGCAGCGAGATTGCTTACTACTTGCCCCAGTCGCGGAACATACGTTGGACAGTGGTGCCAACGTATATTCGGTCAGCTCCAATAACGGGACACAAAAATTACGAGTATTAAGATATTGTACGTAACATTTGACAGTGTAATCTTAAACTTTAAGATTTTCTGAATTTGAAATACCTATGGAAAGTCTTGAACGAACTATAATCTCCGGGGTATCATATTAATGATTATTCGGCTCTCTTTAGCTAATTGGTTTAGGGATTTGCTGAAAAAGCTCGAACACCATTAGATCCGCTAATATACTTATTATTTACGTTTTCAATTTACGATGAAAAACATGAAATCTTTTCACGTATGTTAATTATATATAACAGATACAATTAGAAGAGTTATTTTTTAATATTTTATCCATTAAACTCTTAGTATCTACAAATATCCCTTTAGTGTCCCTCAATTGGGACCTGTCCCACCATTGATACGTTTACCTTAATATGAATACGTTTTAGATGTCTGGTTATAACTACTAATATGATCATTAGGGCCGTGCGGTTCGCGCCGATTCCCCATGGCAAGGCCGTAAGCCGCTCGGAAAACTCGACGGGATTCAATTGTTTTCTGGATTTAGAATATTTTCGCTGCCAGTGGACTTAGAAAAAAATCGCATCTGTGTGTCTCTGACTAAATTTCGCTAAGCGGGACATAGAAAACAATCATATTCATTGCGCGATTATTGTCCTTCCTTCAGAATGCGATTTTTTTCTAAGTCCATTGGCAGCGAAAATATTCTAAGTCCAGAAAACAATTGATTCGCGTCGAGTTTTCCAAGCGGCTTACGGCTTTGCCATGGGGAATCGTCGCGAACTGCACGGCCCTAATGATGATCATAGCGATCATATAGTTATGTCGTCGTCAAACTATAGTTTGCTGATGAATCAATTGTGGACTACTACAGCGACGATTCCTCGGATGAATTACCACCAATGGGGAGCCTGGATCATAAGCCATCTACGGTGAATTTCTGCGTCGAATATTTCCATAGCCACCGGACACACAATACATTTGGACATAGCTGACCAATAGATAATAGTGCCATTGCTTGGGATCGCTTGTCCGATTGTCAACTGATACGAACAGAAGCGCGTCCAGATGCGTCCGGCGTATGTTCATATGTACCTCTGGTTACATATACTACTGTAATGCGGAATAGGCTGGTGTGGATCGGTGCGCTTTGAGCCATTACTCTGCCCGTATCGTCGCGTCAACCGCAGCCATTAAACGGAGGAACAAGCGGTAGAAACAGCGGCTTGCCTGCGTACCTTTTATTATATACGTTAAACGCAATGTCCATTTCGCGGCAAGCATTCCGATGTCCGCGGTAATCTTCCCTACTTTATATGCTCATAGCTTATGCAATGAAAAATGCGGTGTTTCTGGTGACCCGTTACAAAGGGTGGAAAATTAAACTTAAGTGCGAATATAACACAGGCTGGAAGGATCCTCGTAAATGTTAAAGAATGCAATATTTCAACGAATTATTATTGCTTGTAATATTTAAATAAAGTACCTGAGGTTTTCCTTACAACGAGAAAAAATATTTAATTGATGAATTTCGAGAAAATATTTTTTTTCCAAAGAGAACATTGCATTGATTAAAAAATTTTTTTTTTTTTTATTCAATCATTAGTCACGAAAAACCGACAAAAATCGATCGGCGAGTATCGCTGTTTGTTTAAATAAATGATTTTACATGATTTCTATATCATTACATTCTATAACGATTTGTAATTATGCAATGGAATAATTTTTAATTATTCAATGTAACAATTTGAAATTATTCAATGCAATAATTTTAAATTATTCAATGTAACAATTTTTAATTATTCAATGCACCGATTTCAAATTATTCAATGTAACAATTTTAAATTATCCAATGTAACAATTTTAAATTATCCAATGTAACAATTTTAAATTATCCAATGTAACAAATTTAAATTATCCAATGTAACAATTTCAAATTATCCAATGTAACAATTTTAAATTATTCAATGTAACAATTTTAAATTATTCAATGTAACAATTTTTAATTATTTAATGTAACGATTTTAAATTATCCAATGTAACAATTTTAAATTATCCAATGTAACAATTTTAAATTATTCAATGTAACAATTTTAAATTATCCAATGTAACAATTTTAAATTATTCAATGTAACGATTTTAAATTATCCAATGTAACAATTTTAAATTATTCAATGTAACAATTTCAAATTATCCAATGTAACAATTTTAAATTATCCGATGTAACAATTTTAAATTATCCAATGTAACAATTTTAAATTATTCAAAGTAACAATTTTTAATTATTCAATGTAACAATTTCAAATTATCCAATGTAACAATTTTTAATTATTCAATGTAACAATTTTTAATTATCCCATGTAACAATTTTGAATTATCCAATGTAACAATTTTAAATTATTCAATGTAACAATTTTAAATTATCCAATGTAACAATTTCAAATTATCCAATGTAACAATTTTAAATTATCCAATGTAACAATTTTAAATTATTCAATGTAACTATTTAAAAATATTCAATGTAACATTTTTAAAATCATTCAATGTACCGATTTTAAATTATTCAATGTAACAATTTTAAATTATCCAATGTAACAATTTTAAATTATCCAATGTAACAATTTTAAATTATTCAATGTAACAATTTTAAAATATTCAATGTAACATTTTTAAAATCATTCAATGTACCAATTTTTAATTATTCAATGTAACAATTTCAAATTATCCAATGTAACAATTTTTAATTATCCCATGTAACAATTTTGAATTATCCAATGTAACAATTTTAAATTATTCAATGTAACAATTTTAAATTATCCAATGTAACAATTTCAAATTATCCAATGTAACAATTTTAAATTATCCAATGTAACAATTTTAAATTATTCAATGTAACTATTTAAAAATATTCAATGTAACATTTTTAAAATCATTCAATGTACCGATTTTTAATTATTCAATGTAACAATTTTAAATTATCCAATGTAACAATTTTAAATTATTCAATGTAACAATTTTAAAATATTCAATGTAACATTTTTAAAATCATTCAATGTACCAATTTTAAATTATTCAATGTAACAATTTTAAATTATCCAATGTAACAATTTCAAATTATCCAATGTAACAATTTTAAATTATCCAATGTAACAATTTCAAATTATTCAATGTAACAATTTTAAATTATCCAATGTAACAATTTTAAATTATCCAATGTAACAATTTCAAATTATTCAATGTAACAATTTTAAATTATTCAATGTAACAATTTTAAATTATCCAATGTAACAATTTTAAATTATTCAATGTAACAATTCTAAATTATTCAATGTAACAATTTTAAATTATCCAATGTAACAATTTCAAATTATTCAATGTAACAATTTAAAATTATTCAATGTAACAATTTTAAATTATCCAATGTAACAATTTTAAATTATTCAATGTAACAATTCTAAATTATTCAATGTAACAAATTTAAATTATCCAATGTAACAATTGTAAATAATCCAATGAAACAATTTTAAATTATCCACTGTAACAATTTTAAATTATTCAATGTAACAATTTTAAATTACCCAATGTAACAATTTTAAATTATCCAATGTAACAATTTTAAAATATCCAATGTAACAATTTTAAATTATCCAATGTAACAATTTTAAATTATCCAATGTAACAATTTTAAATTATCCGATGTAACAATTTTAAATTATCCAATGTAACAATTTTAAATTATTCAATGTAACAATTTCAAATTGTCCAATGTAACAATTTTTAATTATCCAATGTAACAATTTTTAATTATTCAATGTAACAATTTTAAATTATCCAATGTAACAACTTAAATTATTCAATGTAACAATTTTAAATTATCCTATGTAACAATTTTAAATTATCCAATGTAACAATTTTAAATTATTCAATGTAACAATTTTAAATTATCCAATGTAACAATTTTAAATTATTCAATGCACCAATTTTAAATTATTCAATGTAACAGTTTTAAATTATCCAATGTAACAATTTTAAATTATCCAATGTAACAATTTTAAATTATCCAATGTAACGATTTAAAATTATTCAATGTAACAATTTTAAATTATCCAATGTAACAATTTCAAATTATCCAATGAAACAATTTTTAATTATTCAATGTAACAATTTTAAATTATCCAATGTAACAATTTAAAATTATCCAATGTAACAATTTAAAATTATTCAATGTAACAAATTTAAATTATCCTATGTAACAATTTTAAATTATTCAATGTAACAAGTCAATGTTTTATGTGATGGTAAGCCATGTTTGCTACTGCGAAATGCAACCTGGCCGTTTGCAGTGAGTAGAGAGCTTGAATTCACATTGCTTGCTCCTCGAGTTGCTGCGGTCTGTGTCTCGCGTTGTTCGTCCGTCTTGCAATTACTTGGCCCGCTTGGGGCACTGAAGAAAACGTCTCGAACGCCCTCGCGGGAGATGCGCGAGTTCGCCGAGAATCAAGTACGGTACATATAACGATTCAACAGGCGTGTCTTAATGAGTATACTCGACTACTAAAAGAATAAAAAAACACAATCGTTGATGAAAACAGCGAGCGATGAATGCTGTAAGATACACAAAGTAATATTCATCAACTCCATCACTCATTCCTATTTCCATGGGATTTCAGTGAAATATTATTTTTCAACAGTTCAAAGTCCGAAAAGCTCGTTCATTTTCCTAAAATGACTCTTGAGATCCAGCATAGTTACATTTCGCTATTGTCATCTTAAGAAATCGAAATAAATATGGCATAATTATTATAAATTAATAAAAGACTTGTTGTCCAGTTTATTCTGAACTATTGGTTGGCTTATTAAAATTTATCACGGATTTGATAAGTGATAAGTAAAGTTTTCTTTTCACCAATTTATCACATTCTATATCATTCCTAATCCCTATCAAGCTATAAATAATAATATTCCCGGTCAATCATAAAAAGAGTAGCATTTTTTTTTCACGCATGAATTTCTTTCCTCCAATCTCATACACAACATTTCCTTTTTCATCTACTGGAAAAATAAAGTGATTTCTAAAATCCTTAATTCCAATAATACATCAAAACAATTGGAATGCATTTTTTTAATGATTTTCCTAGTCCCCATTTTTTTTAATATCTCCATGGTAAAAAAAATATCATTTTTTTTTCGAATTATTTTTTTTCCTCCCATTCCAAACATAACATTTTCTTTTTTATTTTCTGGAAAAATAAAGAAGTTTCTAAAAACCTTAATTTCAATAATACATCAAAACAATTTTAATGCATTTTTAAATGGTTTCCTAGTCTCCATTTTTTAAAATATTTCCATCATAAAAAAATAGCATTTTTTTTTTCGAATTATTTTTTTTCCTCCCATCCTATACATAACATTTTCTTTTTTATCTTCTGGAAAAATAAAGAAGTTTCTAAAAGCCTTAATTTCAGTAATACATCAAAACAATTTTAATGCATTTTTAAAAAGATTTTCCTAGTCCCCATTTTTTTAAATGTCTCCATCATAAAAAAATAGCATTTTTTTTCGAATTATTTTTTTTCCTCCCATCCTATACATAACATTTTCTTTTTTATCTTCTGGAAAAATAAAGAAGATTCTAAAAACCTTAATTTCAATAATATATCAAACAATTTGAATGCATTTTTTAATGGTTTCCTAGTCTCCATTTTTTAAAAATATTTCCATCATAAAAAAATAGCATTTTTTTCGAATTTTTTTTTTTCCTCCCATTCCAAACATAACATTTTCTTTTTTATCTTCTGGAAAAATAAAGAAGTTTCTAAAAACCTTAATTTCAATAATACATCAAAACAATTTTAATGCATTTTTTAAATGATTTTCCTAGAACCCATTTTTTTAAATGTCTCCATCGTAAAAAAATAGCATTTTTTTTTCGAATGATTTTTTTTCCTCCAATCCCATACATAACATTTTCTTTTTTATCTTCTGGAAAAATAACGAAGTTTCCAAAAACCTTAATTTCAATAATACATCAAAACAATTTTAATGCATTTTTGAAATGATTTTCCTAGTCCCCATTTTTTTTAAATCTCCATCGTAAAAAAATAGTTTTTTTTTTCGAATGATTTTTTTCCCTCCAATCCCATACATAACATTTTCTTTTTTATCTTCTGGAAAAATAAAGAAGTTTCTAAAAACCTTAATTTCAGTAATACGTCAAAACAATTTTAATGCATTTTTAAAATGATTTTCTTGGTCCCCATTTTTTCAAATATCTCCATCGTAAAAAAATAGTATTTTTTTTCGAATGATTTTTTTTCCTCCAATCCTATACATAACATTTTCTTTTTTATCTTCTGGAAAAATAAAGGAGTTTCTAAAAACCTTAATTTCAATAATACATCAAAAGAATTTTAATGCATTTTTGAAACGATTTTCCTAGTTCCCATTTTTTCTTCTTCTCATGTTGGTGTCACCATTTTGGTGTCACCTAAACTTCACTTGTAGTAACATCAACATCACAAAATATTTATCACTTATTTATCCATCCAAGTTATGTCAATGTCACAAAATATTTATCACTTATTTATCCATCCAAGTTACGTCAATGTCACAAAATATTTATCGCTTTTTTGTCCATTCACATTATGTCAATGTTACAAAATATTTATCATTTATTTATCCATCCAAATTATGTCAAGGTCGCAAAATATTTATCATTTCTTTTATCCATCCAAGTTACGTCAATGTCACAAAATATTTATAAATTTGTTTATCCATCCAATTTAAGTCAATGTCACAAACTAATTATCATTTGTTTATCCATCAAAATTACGTCAAGGTCGCAAAATATTTATCACTCTTTTATCCATCCAAGTTACGTCAATGTCGCAAAATATTTATGAATTTGTTTATCCATCCAATTTACGTCAATGTCACAAAATATTTATAAATTTGTTTTTCCATCCAATTTAAGTTAATGCCACAAAATAATGATCATTTATTTATCCAACCAAGTTGTACGGTTTATATTCACAATCTTAATTCACCGTCATCAATTTCCACCCTTCTTCTTGTCGGTTCACTCGCGACACTGCAATAATACTGCGAGCTCGTGCCACTTGCCGCGCTCAATTGCCAATCGGCACCTGCTCGCACTGATTCGCACTCCGGAATACACGCGAATCGATATGTGCCGACGTGATTCAAAGAGACTCGGTACAGAGCAAGCATTGTATTGGAGTACACGTGTATACAGAACTTCTGCGTTTACGATGATATTTAACGATGCATTACACACAAACATACACAGAGTTCAAGTCAAAGTTCGAGTCGACTAAAATTTGAGTCCATCGCGATGAGAAAATTGTGCAGAAAAAAGAAAACATCAAAATTGCATTTAATTGACATTATAAACAATGTTATTAAAAATTAAAAATATATGATTATTCAAAAATTTTTTTGGTTGTTGATTAAATAATTTTTTTCATTTAATTTTTTTACATTATTGAAAAAACATTTGCGGCTTATTTTATGAAAATTCTCACTTGAAATATCGAATATATTTACAAAAGCATAAAAAATTAAGAAAAGAAAATTAAAATAATACTTGGTACACGAATAATTAAAAAACTATGCATCGCAAGAGCAAAAATCTATATATAAAAAAAATATATAAAAAATATTTATTTCTTTATAAAAAAAAATATATTTATTTATAAAAAAATTAAATTCCGTTGAATTTTTTTAAATCCTTTTGCTCGTAGTTTTTCTGTTTAAGAAGTAATGCAAAGTTTTGTAAAAAATGAAAATGAATGAGGAAATACTGTGCAAAATTCTACTATACAACTTTTTTCGTTACCTATATAGTTCTTGAAAATTCAAAATTCGATATTCAAAAAATTCAACATCACGTAAAATCCAAATCGCGTTACCGATCCCGACCAAATTTGTTAGCTAGCAGTGCTGTATGTTATTTTTCATCTGTATAAAATTTTAGTTGATTTGTTGAGATTTTACATGAGTTAGAGGAAAACAAATATTTTTTGAAAAATTCAAAATCCCATAAAAACTGAACTTTTTTACAGATTCATTCCAAATTCAATACCGATCGTCCTTTAACATAACTTTATTCATAAAAAATTATTTAGCTCAATAGCTAAAAATTTGCGGATGCTAGAGAGCGTACAGACATTTTTCGAAAATTGCAAAGTCAAATAAAATCTGAACATATTTTTGAATTTTTTTGAAAAATCCCACAAACAAAGGCGACGACCTGCTTTACATGTTTGCTAAATTTCAGCCAGATTGTTAAAACAGTTCTGGAGATATTTAAGTTTGAATTTTGAGAGACATCCACACACACACACACACACACATTCATCAATTTTTTCATAAAAAATCTATTTTTTCTAATAAAATCTGAATATATTTTTGAATTTTTTTGAAAAATCCCACAAACAAAGGTGACGACCTGCTTTACATGTTTGCTAAATTTCAGCCCGATTGTTAAAGCAGTTCTGGAGATATTTAAGTTTGAATTTTGAGCGACATCCACTCACACACACACATTCATCAATTTTTTCATAAAAAATTATTTAGCTCAATAGCTAAAAATTTGCGGATGCTAGAGAGCGTACAGACATTTTTCAAAAATTGCAAAGTCAAATAAAATCTGAACATATTTTTGAATTTTTTTGAAAAATCCCACAAACAAAGGCGACGACCTGCTTTACATGTTTGCTAAATTTCAGCCCGATTGTTAAAGCAGTTCTGGAGATATTTAAGTTTGAATTTTGAGTGACATCCACACACACACACACACACACACACACACACATCCATCAATTTTTTCTTAACTACTTTTCTCGACTTCGTAGACCATTTTGAGTGTACTGACATAAAAAACTCGAAAAAAAAAATTTTGCACGAAAACAAAGCGCGGAATTTACAAGCAAAAAAGAAGAAAAAATAAATAAAAATGTTTTGCGATTAACTAGGGTGATGATAACGCGAGCGATAGAGCACGAGGCGGGAGTAGCTACACAGTGGCACGCGCGCGTAACGTATAAGCACAATGCTCCATGAATGCGAAGCGTTGTAATGTTTACGCGGGACTGTCGCGCTCGTGGCTACGATTCTCTGTCTGGCTTGCGGGAGGGCGAGAAGGGTATACCTACTCTGCATCCGCACTCGAGTCTGCCGGACAACGGCACGCTGCATTTTCATTGTGTGCGTCCTCGCCACGTTTCCCTCATCCTGTATATACACAAAAATGATATATGTGTGTGTGTGTGTGTATATTTCTTTGCACGCGTTTGTATACATATATATTCAAGAGTACTTACATGTAAGATTCTGTGTGTGTTTGTAGGAATAAATGTATACATGTGTGTGTGTGTGTGTGTGTGTGTGTATTTCTTTGCAAGCGTTTGTATACATATATATATATTCAAGAGTACTTACATGTAAGATTCTGTGTGTGTTTGTAGGAATAAATGTATACATATGTGTGTGTGTGTGTGTGTGTGTGTGTGTGTGTGTGTGTATTGCTTTGCATGCGTTTGTATATATATATATGCATATATTCAAGAGTACTTAGATGTAAGATTCTGTGTGTGTTTGTAGGAATAAATGTATACATCTGTGTATGTGTGTGTGTGTGTGTGTGTGTGTGTGTGTGTGTGTAGCACTCGAGCATTTACAACGTCTGTGTATAAGAGGTCTGAGGCTCGTATGTAGTTGTGAATATAAGAGAAAGAAGGTAAGAGTAGAAATGGCTGACACGAAGAAGAGTGAGACAAGGATAAATGCAACGGGTGAACGATTGCGTCGTTTCGAGGGAGTGGAAGGGAGTCGAGAGGCAATACGCGAACCCGCGAGCGTGAAAGAATCGCTCCAGCCCCGGGGGGTAAGAAGGTGTGCGCGTGGGCCGATGAAAAAGGTATGTCTATATATACAGGGTGTGACAAAATTGTTAATAATACAGGTATGTATTAAATGAATTATTATTTATTTAATAAATTTTATTTTTATTTTTTCATACCCTGTATATGTGTATATATATGCACGAAAAGAAAAGATTAGTTGCCATAACCAAAAAATGAGTTGCCACAAACAATCGATTATTCTATTTCCCTTACAACCCAAATGTTAGTGTACACGATTCGAATGGCCGTCCCAACAATTCGAATAGTCGTCGCAACGATTCGATTGGTTACACTTACTAATTTTGCGGGAACTAATCGTGAATAGCTGAGGTTACTATTCGATATGGTTGGGGCAACTAATTTTTTAGGGTGGGGGTAAAAATAGCGACTGACGAAAATAACGAATGGCTAAAATAGCGAATTTCAAAATAAGAAACGTCTAAATATAGAATGGCCATCATGATGAAATTCGCTATTTTAGCCATTCGCTATTTTGATTGGATTTTAATCAAATGGGGGTCAAAATAGCGAATGGCTAAAATAGCGAATTTCAAAATAAGGAACTTCTAAATATAGAATGGCCATCATGATGAAATTCGCTATTTTAGCCATTCGCTATTTTGATTGGATTTTAATAAAATGGGGGTCAAAATAGCGAATGGCTAAAATAGCGAATTTCAAAATAAGAAACGTCTAAATATAGAATGGCCATCATGATGAAATTCGCTATTTTAGACATTCGCTATTTTGATTGGATTTTAATAAAATGGGGGTCAAAATAGCGAATGGCTAAAATAGCGAATTTCAAAATAAGAAACGTCTAAATATAGAATGGCCATCATGATGAAATTCGTTATTTTAGCAATTCGCTATTTTGATTGAATTTTAATAAAATGGGGGTCAAAATAGCGAATGGCTAAAAAAGCGAATTTCAAAATAAGAAACGTCTAAATAGCAAATTTCAAAATAAGAAACGTCTAAATATAAAATGGCCATCATGATGAAATTCGCTATTTTAGCCATTCGCTATTTTGATTGGATTTTAATAAAATGGGGCTCAAAATAGCGAATGGCTAAAATAGCGAATTTCAAAATAAGAAACGTCTAAATATAAAATGGCCTTCATGATGAAATTCGCTATTTTAGCCATTCGCTATTTTGATTGGATTTTAATAAAATGGGGGTCAAAATAGCGAATGGCTAAAATAGCGAATTTCAAAATAAGGAACTTCTAAATATAGAATGGCCATCATGATGAAATTCGCTATTTTAGCCATTCGCTATTTTGATTGGATTTTAATAAAATGGGGGTCAAAATAGCGAATGGCTAAAATAGCGAATTTCAAAATAAGAAACGTCTAAATATAGAATGGCCATCATGATGAAATTCGCTATTTTAGACATTCGCTATTTTGATTGGATTTTAATAAAATGGGGGTCAAAATAGCGAATGGCTAAAATAGCGAATTTCAAAATAAGAAACGTCTAAATATAGAATGGCCATCATGATGAAATTCGCTATTTTAGCCATTCGCTATTTTGATTGGATTTTAATAAAATGGGGGTCAAAATAGCGAATGGCTAAAATAGCGAATTTCAAAATAAGAAACGTCTAAATATAGAATGGCCATCATGATGAAATTCGCTATTTTAGCCATTCGCTATTTTGATTGGATTTTAATAAAACGGGGGTCAAAAATAGCGAATGGCTAAAATAGCGAATTTCAAAATAAGGAACGTCTAAATATAGAATGGTCATCATGATGAAATTCACTATTTTAGCCATTCGCTATTTTGATTGGATGTTAATAAAACGGGGGTCAAAATAGCGAATGGCTAAGATAGCGAATTTCAAAATAAGAAACGTCGAAATATAGAATGGCCATCATGATGAAATTCGCTATTTTAGCCATTCGCTATTTTGATTGGATTTTAATAAAATGGGGGTCAAAATAGCGAATGGCTAAAATAGCGAATTTCAAAATAAGAAACGTCTAAATATAGAATGGCCATCATGATGAAATTCGCTATTTTAGCCATTCGCTATTTTGATTGGATTTTAATAAAATGGGGGTCAAAATAGCGAATGGCTACAATAGCGAATTTCAAAATAAGAAACGTCTAAATATAGAATGGCCATCATGATGAAATTCGCTATTTTAGCCATTTGCTATTTTGATTGGATTTTAATAAAATGGGGCTCAAAATAGCGAATGGCTAAAATAGCGAATTTCAAAATAAGAAACGTCTAAAAATAGAATGGCCATCATTATGAAATTCGCTATTTTAGCCATTCGCTATTTTGATTGGATTTTAATAAAATGTGAGTAAAAATAGCAAATGATCAAAATAGCGAATAGCTGAAATAGCGAATTTTATAATAATGGCCATTCTAGATTCAGACGTTCCTTATTTTGAAATTTGCTATTTTAACCATTCGCTATTTTGATTGGATTTTAATAAAATGGGGGTCAAAATAGCGAATGGCTAAAATAGCGAATTTCAAAATAAGGAACTTCTAAATATAAAATGGCCATCATGATGAAATTTGCTATTTTAGCCATTCGCTATTTTGATTGGATTTTAATAAAACGGGGGTCAAAATAGCGAATGGCTAAAATAGCGAATTTCAAAATAAGAAACGTCTAAATATAGAATGGCCATCATGATGAAATTCGCTATTTCAGCCATTCGCTATTTTGATTGGATTTTAATAAAATGGGAGTCAAAATAGCGAATGGCTAAAATAGCGAATTTCAAAATAAGAAACGTCTAAATATAGAATGGCCATCATGATGAAATTCGCTATTTTAGCCATTCGCTATTTTGATTGGATTTTAATAAAATGGGGGTCAAAATAGCGAATGGCTAAAATAGCGAATTTCAAAATAAGAAACGTCTAAATATAGAATGGTCTTCATGATGAAATTCACTATTTTAGCCATTCGCTATTTTGATTGGATTTTAATAAAATGGGGGTCAAAATAGCGAATGGCTAAAATAGCGAATTTCAAAATAAGAAACGTCTAAATATAAAATGGCCTTCATGATGAAATTCGCTATTTTAGCCATTCGCTATTTTGATTGGATTTTAATAAAATGGGGGTCAAAATAGCGAATGGCTAAAATAGCGAATTTCAAAATAAGGAACTTCTAAATATAGAATGGCCATCATGATGAAATTCGCTATTTTAGCCATTCGCTATTTTGATTGGATTTGAATAAAATGGGGGTCAAAATAGCGAATGGCTAAAATAGCGAATTTCAAAATAAGAAACGTCTAAATATAGAATGGCCATCATGATGAAATTCGCTATTTTAGCCATTCGCTATTTTGATTGGATTTTAATAAAACGGGGGTCAAAAATAGCGAATGGCTAAAATAGCGAATTTCAAAATAAGGAACGTCTAAATATAGAATGGTCATCATGATGAAATTCACTATTTTAGCCATTCGCTATTTTGATTGGATGTTAATAAAACGGGGGTCAAAATAGCGAATGGCTAAGATAGCGAATTTCAAAATAAGAAACGTCGAAATATAGAATGGCCATCATGATGAAATTCGCTATTTTAGCCATTCGCTATTTTGATTGGATTTTAATAAAATGGGGGTCAAAATAGCGAATGGCTAAAATAGCGAATTTCAAAATAAGAAACGTCTAAATATAGAATGGCCATCATGATGAAATTCGCTATTTTAGCCATTCGCTATTTTGATTGGATTTTAATAAAATGGGGGTCAAAATAGCGAATGGCTACAATAGCGAATTTCAAAATAAGAAACGTCTAAATATAGAATGGCCATCATGATGAAATTCGCTATTTTAGCCATTTGCTATTTTGATTGGATTTTAATAAAATGGGGCTCAAAATAGCGAATGGCTAAAATAGCGAATTTCAAAATAAGAAACGTCTAAAAATAGAATGGCCATCATTATGAAATTCGCTATTTTAGCCATTCGCTATTTTGATTGGATTTTAATAAAATGTGAGTAAAAATAGCAAATGATCAAAATAGCGAATAGCTGAAATAGCGAATTTTATAATAATGGCCATTCTAGATTCAGACGTTCCTTATTTTGAAATTCGCTATTTTAACCATTCGCTATTTTGATTGGATTTTAATAAAATGGGGGTCAAAATAGCGAATGGCTAAAATAGCGAATTTCAAAATAAGGAACTTCTAAATATAAAATGGCCATCATGATGAAATTTGCTATTTTATCCATTCGCTATTTTGATTGGATTTTAATAAAACGGGGGTCAAAATAGCGAATGGCTAAAATAGCGAATTTCAAAATAAGAAACGTCTAAATATAGAATGGCCATCATGATGAAATTCGCTATTTCAGCCATTCGCTATTTTGATTGGATTTTAATAAAATGGGAGTCAAAATAGCGAATGGCTAAAATAGCGAATTTCAAAATAAGAAACGTCTAAATATAGAATGGCCATCATGATGAAATTCGCTATTTTAGCCATTCGCTATTTTGATTGGATTTTAATAAAATGGGGGTCAAAATAGCGAATGGCTAAAATAGCGAATTTCAAAATAAGAAACGTCTAAATATAGAATGGTCTTCATGATGAAATTCACTATTTTAGCCATTCGCTATTTTGATTGGATTTTAATAAAATGGGGGTCAAAATAGCGAATGGCTAAAATAGCGAATTTCAAAATAAGAAACGTCTAAATATAAAATGGCCTTCATGATGAAATTCGCTATTTTAGCCATTCGCTATTTTGATTGGATTTTAATAAAATGGGGGTCAAAATAGCGAATGGCTAAAATAGCGAATTTCAAAATAAGGAACTTCTAAATATAGAATGGCCATCATGATGAAATTCGCTATTTTAGCCATTCGCTATTTTGATTGGATTTGAATAAAATGGGGGTCAAAATAGCGAATGGCTAAAATAGCGAATTTCAAAATAAGAAACGTCTAAATATAGAATGGCCATCATGATGAAATTCGCTATTTTAGCCATTCGCTATTTTGATTGGATTTTAATAAAATGGGGGTCAAAATAGCGAATGGCTAAAATAGCGAATTTCAAAATAAGAAACGTCTAAATATAGAATGGCCATCATGATGAAATTCGCTATTTTAGCCATTCGCTATTTTTATTGGATTTTAATAAAATGGGGGTCAAAATAGCGAATGATCAAAATAGCGAATGGCTGAAATAGCGAATTTTATAATAATGGCCATTCTAGATTCAGACGTTCCTTATTTTGAAATTCGCTATTTTAACCTTTTGCTATTTTGGTCATTCGTTATTTTGACCTCCACCCGTTATACAGGGTGATTTTTACAAAGTTTTCTCTATGAGCCAAAATTAATAAATAAACTTACTCATAGAGGTGGCTTTGTAAAAATTGAAAATTTTCAGGATTAAATGTCGCGTCAAAACCGAGAAATAAGATTTATTGGGAATATTTCTTTGCTGACAAAGAGAACTTCATTGATTCAAAGAAATGATTTCATTTTATAGGCGTCGTTATTTTATAGGTTACATTTTTCTTTTGGTGTCTTTTAGTGTCTTAAAGACGTTAAGTGGTTTAAAGAAAATATTCATTAATTTAATGTCATTGCGTTTCATTGATTTTCAGATCATTCAAAGAAACGATAATATTAACTTAAACATATTATTTCATTGGTGACAAAAAAATGATTCATAGGCCGAGATTTCAAAGAAACTTCTTTGAATCAAGAAAAATTTTGCTGTCACTTCACACAAACACGACTCACTAAAATATTGTCATAATATGACACTTTTGGGAATAAATCATAATTACCAAACGTTAAAAACGTTGGAAATATGTTATAGAACAGGCGAGGATTATTATTTGCATATAGCTAAATTTCGTGTTCAAAACTATGTGAGGCTGGTTTTGGGCGTCAAGGTTAATGGAGTTGGCTTGGTAGTCGCCCAAGTATCATTATGAGGACCTTGTGCTGGGAGTATTAACCCGTTTTGGTTCACCCTATATATTTATGTATGTATAAGGTTATATTTATATATACTATATATGTACATATGTATGTCGTATGAAGGAGCTGAGAGTGCGAGAGTTCGGTACGCCGAAGGGGCGAGAAACAAGAACGACGAGAAAATGCTGAAGAGAGAGCAGAGTGCAATACGTTAAGAGATTAATTTCGACCCCGCGAGTTCTGGCCTCACAAATCAATAGTCAATTATTATTTATTTTTTTTCCGTGCTTGGCATTTATGAGTTTTCCATAAGTTTCTTATTAACTACTCGATTGCCGTGAGATGTAATCATAAAAAAGGAAAGAAAAATATAAAAATTACTAATGCAATTGTATTTGACACGGATAAAGCGTAAAAATGAAACGATGCAAAAGTTTAAATTATCAGAAACTGCCAAAATAAGAAAACTACGTTCCAATCAATCCTTGCAATCAATAATGGTGAATGATAAATCAAATGTTGAAAATAACTTTGTCCGTTGTACGCAAGACGAAATACCAAGGTCGATATTGATTAACAGTGAAGGGATAATCGAATCTTCTTTGTGTGAAGTTGATCTAGGTCGTTTTAGCGCTGCAGGTGCTTATTGATAGCCGACGATAAATGATATATAGTATCGCGTACATATATATAGCTGGAACTTGCGAATCAGTCCAACCGATCCACTTAATAATGTTTTTTCGCCCGAAGCAACTTTCATCGACCGAGCAGGGGCGATTCATTTAGAATTGGATCAACACACCGAGAGAAAAAGTTTCTTTGATTCAAAGAAATTTTATTAAAATCCCAACCTATGAAACATTTATTTGAAATCAATGAAATAATATACTTAAGCTAATATTATATTTTTTTTGAATGATTAGAAATTCAATGAAATCTAGTGACAATGAAACCGTTTCTTTGATTCAATGAAACTGTTTCCTTGAATCAATGAAACCGTTTCTTTGAATCAATGAAACCGTTTCTTTAAATCTATGAAACCGTTTCTTTGAATCAATGAAACCGTTTCTTAGAATAAATGAAACCGTTTCTGTGAATCAGTGAAACCGTTTCTTTGAATCAGTGAAACCGTTTCTTTGAATCAATAAAATCGTTTCTTTGAATCAATGAAACCGTTTCTTTGAGTCAATGAAATCGTTTCTTTGAGTCAATGAAACCGTTTCTTTGAATCAATGAAACCGTTTCATTGAATCTATGAAACCATTTCTTTGAATCAATGAAACCGTTTCTTTGAATCAATGAAACCGTTTCTTTGAATCAATGAAACCGTTTCTTTGAATCAATGAAACCGTTTCTTTGAAACAATGAAACCGTTTCTTTGAGTCAATGAAACCGTTTCTTTGAATCAATGAAACCGTTTCTTTGAATCAATGAAACCGTTTCTTTGAATCAATGAAACCGTTTCTTTGAATCAATGTAACCATTTCTTTGAATCAATGAAACCGTTTCTTTGAATCAATGAAACCGTTTCTTTAAATCAATGAAACTGTTTCTTTAAATCAATGAAATCGTTTCATTGAATCTATGAAACTGTTTCTTTGAATCAATGAAACCGTTTCTTTGAATCAATGAAACTGTTTCTTTGAATCAATGAAACCGTTTTTTTAATCAATGAAGCCGTTTCTTTGAATCAATGAAACCGTTTCTTTGAATCAATGAAACCGTTTCTTTGAATCAATGAAACCGTTTCTTTGAATCAATGAAACCGTTTCTTTGAATCAACGAAATCGTTTTTTTAATCAATGAAGCCGTTTCTTTGAATCAGTGAAAGCGTTTCTTTGAATCAATAAAACCGTTTCTTTGAATCAATGAAACCGTTTCTTTGAATCAATGAAACCGTTTCTTTGAATCAATGAAACCGTTTCTTTAAATCAATGAATCTGTTTCTTTGAATCAATGAAACCGTTTCTTTGAATCAATAAAACCGTTTCCTTAAATCAATGAAACCGTTTCTTTGAGTCAATGAAACCGTTTCTTTAAATCAATGAAATCGTTTCATTGAATCTATGAAACTGTTTCTTTGAATCAATGAAACCGTTTCTTTGAATCAATGAAACTGTTTCTTTGAATCAATGAAACCGTTTCTTTGAATCAATGAAACCGTTTCTTTGAATCAATGAAACCGTTTCTTTGAATCAATGAAACCGTTTCTTTGAACCAATGAAACTGTTTCTTTGAATCAATGCAACCGTTTTTTTTAATCAATGGAACTGTTTCTTTGAATCAATGAAATCCTGTCGCTTATGTTTTCATTCAAAATATGTTCGCAGACTGTGATACCAATTTTTGAATTATGTTTTATTAACTCAAATTTGTTTCTACAGACAATTACCTTTTTTTAAATGCCCTGAAGGCGTAAAACTCTCAGTGTATGGACATAAGGTACTGAATTCATAATATCGGTACATTGGCTGAAACCGAGTTGAGCTGTGAGCAAAGTTGCTGATCCAGTTTGACGACCGATGCTGAATACATTTTCGCCCCTCTCGCCAATACATTGCAAAGTACTACGAGGCCACATGTTTTTGTATTGAACGCACGTGCGAAAATCGGAAGTTGATGACGTGTGGCACAAAAAAATAAGAAATAACCAAGTTTCGAACGAGTTGTCTCGCACCCTTTTAGCCACTCGTTTCACAATTGATTTGTATTCCGTATTATATAATATACGCTGTACTGTACTTGCGTATATTCCTACAACTCCAAGTTGGGTCTCCTAATGAAGCGTTTCGCCCCAGTGCGTTCATTCACGGTGCGTTAATTGCAACTAGGGAAGTACCAAAAGAAAGCGAACAATCGCCAGGATAATCGCAGCTATAACGACGTGAATAATAACAATAGTTCGGTACAAAAGACTCCCCTGACATAACGGCATTGGCCGCGACGGACAACGAGGGCGTTTTCGTGCACGTCGCGGTTCCGTTCCCGAATAAATCCTCGAGAAACCAGTCGGGAACTTCTAAAGGATTCTTTCGAACAATGAAAAGTCCTTCTCCTCCTTCTACGTCACTGGAATCTTGCATTTTCACGATGAATATGTATATATATATATATATACATATATATTTTATTTTCTTTGTTCTTACCTTAGCAGCATTATACAAAGATCGTTGTCCCGGTAAAAGGATCTACTGTTTTTACTTCCTTATCGAAAAAGCTTTGTTTTCGTGGTTTTTTTTTCTTTGTCAACTTTTTGACGTCAGGATATCAACTTACTGACCTATTCAGAAAAGTGAGTTAGAAACAATGCAACTACACTGAGAAAAAAGGTTGGTTGGGTTTGGGATACTCGGAGAAATCGGTTTGATCGGTTTTTTTTAAATTAATAAAATTTTATTTGAATCATATAAATTTGATTAATTTTTATTTATTTGAATGAAGTAAATTCTATTTGATGGAAATAAAATTCTATTATGCTAGCATTTGAAGAAGAAATTTATTTAATGACTGGCCTAATGGGATTTTATTTCGATCAAATAGAATTTATTGCATACTAAAAAATCGTATTAATTTTTTATCAATTTTATTTGATTAAAATGAAATTTCATTTATTTCAAATAAAATTGATTAAAAATTAATCAACTTTCTTATTTTAGATTAATTTTATTTTAGATTAGATTAATCACACGCTCCGGCTTTGTGAAAATATAATAAGGACGAACAGCCCGGAAACTTCCTCGAAAATATTGACGTATTTTTTCTGTTAATCATGAATCTGGTATTCATTTAACTCCCAGCTTGATATTTGATACCAAAATTCGTATCGGAGAAAAAAAATTCAAAAAATTCAAAAAATCAAAACCTCGTCAAATTTTAACGGTTCAACCAATTTTAACCAAATTTAATAGGGATCACCGGTGTATGAAAGCTCACATTCATCCCAATTTTGAGCTCGATATCTCGAAAATTAAGAGTTATCGCGTAAATAGATATTTTTGAAAAAATTCAAAACCGCGTAAAAATTTAACGATCAGGGGGATTTTAACAAAAATTGGTATGCACGACTCCCAGCTCGATATTTGATACCAAAATTCGCATCGCAGAAAAAAAATTAACAAATTCAAAAAATCATAATCAAAATTCAAAAAATCATAATCTCATAAAATTTTAACGTTTCAACCGATCTTAACCAAATTTAATAGGGATAACCGGTGTATGAAAGCTCACGTACATACCAATTTTGAGCTTAATATCTCGAAAATTAAAAGAGTTATCGCGTTAACAGACATTTTTGAAAAAATTCAAACCCGCGTAAAAATTTAATGATCATGGGGATTTTTACAAAAATTGGTATGAATGATGAGGATTGACTCCTCTATCTATGGTGTAAATTTCAGCGCTTCATCTCGAGGCGTTCCCGAGTTATAAAGGTTCACATTTTTTAAGCGTGTAACATACACTCACACACACACATACAGACATTTTTTCTAAATCCCTTTTCTCGACGTTTTGGACTATTCTGAGTGTACTGACATGAAAATCTCGAAAAAAAAAATTTTCACCAAAAAAAAGCTTCCTCTATGAGGGAGCAAAAATTAATAAATTTTTTTCTGCCTAAGAATCGGAAGTGCCACTGAAGAATTTTTTTCTCAGAAATCCGCTGGGGAGGAAATGAAAAATGACACCTCGACGTTAAAAAAAACGAAAAAAAAAATTTCACCTGAAATAAAATAAAATTGAGACCGTGAGATATAACGTTTGCTTTTCGGTATACGTTTTTAAAAGTATTCCTCTGCAATCTCGTTACTTACGATTTACAGATAACGTTTATCAATGTGCCTATCTCGATTTCAGCGAGTTGCTGCATGTGCTCATTGTCGCCAGTATTAGACAACTCGATCCAAAGCGCGTGGAACTTGTGTAACAGTGCGACTAATTGTGTTTTTCCTCTCAGCAATACCGTAATTACCGAGACTATTTATTTTATTACATTAAATGCTATAGACTCTTTCACAAATATATGAAATATAAAAATAAGTAGGCTGAACGACCGAGATCAAGGATCAATTAACAAAGTATTACGTAAGTCAATAGGAATTATAATTATAATTTGAAATTTTCGACCCAAAATAATTAAGTATTTTTTTGTCAATAAATCACGATTACTACTACTACAAATAAGTATATTTCATATATTTGACATATATTAATAATAATAATAATTAATAATTAATAAAAACGCCCTAATAATTATTATATTATCTATCATTATTAAATGATAGATAATATAATAATTATTAGGGCGATTGAAAAAAAGATCATTTTTTTTATTGTCCTGCTCATTGAGATTCTCATCACGTCATTTAATTTTAAAAACCATGTTAACCAAAAAAAACTAGAATTTTGAAAAAAAATTCATTGGCAAAAAGGCAAAAAACGGATGTTTTTTTAATAAATATTTTTTCGGCAACGTAAAGTTAATTTTCTGTGATGAACATCTTAAAATCATCAAATGAACGATCGTTCATCCACAATTTTGTTCACCTGCGTTTACATATATTATTGTTCAAGTAAATATTAACAAGACTAAAATGAACAGTCGACATTCAAAGATTTGAATGCGTTCAGTATAAGAAGTTCATTATTTCGTTGTATATTTTTAAGAAGACGAAGACGTCATCCAAACATTTATTTTAAAAAACTCTCTCACCCGTAATATAAAAAAAATTAAGCGTTTTGCATAAACCTGTTTTTTTTTTTTGTGGCAAGGAATCCGATTTCATGTCGGATTGCTCAAATATTAATTTCCAAAATATTTTTAACAGTAAATATTACTTTACGGACCAGCCAATGAGCAGAAAAAGAAGCTGAAGATTTATGTAGAATGAGCATAATAACGCACCGAAATTGGGCCCTGCGCTTGTCGATTTTTTTGATTGTGTGCGTTTTGCTGTACGTTTGTGTCCACTTGACATTTTCGGGCCCTTTGATCGAGGAGGCACCAAGCAATTCGGCAAATGCGGTACCGCTTGGCGAGACTTACGGCTCATCCGATAATATACAGGTGAACACGAGTCAGAAAACGAGGGTGTTGACGATTCTGGCAGTAACGAGCCAGAATCAGAACGAGAAAAGCAGCCCAGATGGCGCCAAACGGCAGCAACAAGAAAACCAGCAAATTGATACTTTGACTGAAAGCGTAGGTACGAAATCGCAAGTCGCTGCCAAAGCTACTGACAATGAGAAGAATCAGTTGGATGCAAGAAATAAAAATTCAGTGGAATCAAATGAAAATCAAACGGATGACAGAAGGATGACGGTGAGACGGATATAATGAAAAGATCAACAAAAATCCAAGAATCTTCACGTTCCTTCACTTCCCAGTTTTATTCTCTTCATCCTTAAGGAGGTTGGAGCGCTCCGCACTAGTCAAATCAGTGGTAAATTTTTAAAAGCGTTCGTACAATTTCAGATGGTTTAATAATCTGTTCCAAGGTGTTGATCACATAGCAGCATTAGTTCTTGATATTCAAATACATTCACAGCTGTGATATCAACAGTAAATCGATCAATATCTGCAAATTTCCGATGTTATGTTTTTTCATCCAGTTTTTTAAAAGGGAAAACCGTAATATCAGTCCGATTATGACGACCAATAGCTCATTTTGTTTACTAAAAGATATTCTATCGATTGGCCGTCTATTTTTTAAAATCGTATTAGTAGTTCAAAAGATACAACCGTTTGTTTATCCTGTCATAACCTAACATCAAGTATACAAATGGCTGTAACTTTTGAACGCCTGATACTATAGAAAATCCGGACGGTCAATCGATTAAGGATCTTCCACTGATCAAAATGAGCTATGTTTCGTCATAATCGGACTGATATTACGGTTTACCCTTTTACAAAACTAGATGAAAAAACATGACATCGGAAATTTGGAGATATTGATCGATTTACTGTTCATATGACAGCTGTGAATGTATTTGAATATCAAGAACTAATGCTGCTATGTGATTAACACCTTGAAACTGATTATTAAATCATCTGAAGTTGTAGAAACGCTTTTAAAAATTTAACACTGATTTTACTAGTGTGGAGCGCTAAAACCTCCTTAAAACCTGATCCATAATGATTTACAATCGGTTTTACACACAGCTGGAAATAATTGCAAAATTAAACTTTCTTTTATCCGTTCTTTACATTCGTTGATGAAAACACATTAGTTTTTTTTTTTAGCAAATTGATAATGAATTTATTATAACTGGTGAATGAATAAACCTGTCGATTAATTACTAGACAATGATAAGAAAAATTGTAGCTGTTTTGTTTTAACGCGACAATTATTATTGCAATTTGATTCAATTGTGTAAAATGTAGAATTACAAATATGTTATGTTTGAAAATGGATTTTTTTTAAATAACAGGTGCAGAATAATGGTACAATGCCGATCATGACACCTCAAGATGCGATACGGTGTTTCGAAAAGTCGCTGAAGCCGCGAACAGCTCAACGTGGCGATTACTGGGTTCTCTACAATTACGTGCCTATGATCAGGGCTGTCAAATGCTGGGAAAGCGTGACATACACGACTCATGCCGATTATACTTTCCTCGATAATTTGGAACCGCTACTCGAACGATGGCGTGCTCCTGTTTCCATAGCTTTGCACGCTCCAGGCACAGATTTTCAACCAACTGTCGACTCGATAAAATATGCGAGAACTTGCGGCAGTTCACTCATCGCCCAATTCGTCACTTTTCACATTTATTTCAGCAGTAAACATATACCCAAAGTGGCAAGTATTCCATTGCTTCCTCATGGACTTCCTATGTGTTCATGAAAAAAAAGGATGCAAAGTAGAACCTTGCACATTGCTTCCTCATTTTTTTTCGCCTTTTGCAAAGCCGCCTCTATGAGGAAGTTTCTTTGTTTTATTTTCGGCTTCCTCATAGAGGAAGATTTGCGAAAGATGAAAATTATTGACGAAGATGATGATTTCTGACGTTTTACAAAATCCAGGGCGACAACAATAAATTTGTAAAAAATTCAAAATCACGTAAAATCCGAACCGCTTTACCGATCATCACCAAATTTGGTACGTAGCCGGGCTGATTGTTATTTTTATTGTGTAGAAAATTTCAGTCGATTAGTTGAAATTTTACCTCAGTTAGAGCAAAATGAAGTTTTTTCGAAAAATTCAAGATCTCATAAAAATCGAAACGCGTTATCGATTTGGCCCAAATTCAATACCAAAGGTTGTATCACTTTGTTCAATTGTAATACGAAGTTTCAGCTCGATAGCTAAAAATTCGTTCGAGCTAGAGCATTTACGTTCTTTTTTCAAAATCTCAAAATTCTTATAAAAATGAAATGCATTTAGCGATTTTTGTAAAATTTATACCAATTGAAGATTAGCCAGTACTGTATATGTTGTTTAAATTTGAGCTGATTCGATCGAATACTTTATAAGTTACAGTTATATGAATTTTTGGTCGAATTTGTGGTATGAAGGTCGGCATTGAATTTGAGCAAAATCAATAAAGCGGTTTAGATTTTATAAAATTTTGAATTTTCGAAAAAATTTTGTTTTTGTTCTTATTCAAGTTAAGTTCGACCGAACCTGCTCAAATCTTTTACAAGGTAAAATTAACATCCAGTTGTAGTAGATATCGAATTTGGTGAAGATTGATAAAGTGGTTCAGATTTTATAAAACATTGAATTTTTCAAAAAATCTCTGTATGTTCTCTAGCTGCCACAATTTTTTAGATAATGAGCTTAAACAGTTTTTGACGAATAAAGCCATGAAAAATGACGATCGGTATTGAATTTAAGCGAAATACATAAAGCGCTTTAGATTTTATAGAATTTTGAATTTATGAAAATTTTTGTTTTCGTACTTATTTTAATTTGTATTTAAAATAAGGATGCAAAGTAGAACTTTGCACATTGCTTCGTCAATAATTTTCATCTTTGGCAAAGCTTCCTCTATGAGGAAGCCAAAAATAAAATAAAGATACTTCCTCATAGAGGCGGCGTTGCGAAAGATGAAAATTAATCACCAATGTGCAAAGTTCTACTTTGCATCCTTATTTTCCTTGTATTAATAACGACAATCAATTATTCAGGTGCCGTCGAGCGAGAAAGTCGTTTCGGAGTCGTACAACTGTAGCTTAGGGCCTCCCTGGGCGAATGTCGTCACCGCCAAGATGTATAAGAACGAGAAAGAGCTTCTGTACCCTGTAAATGTTGGTCGTAATATTGCAAGGGAGTCGGCACCTACGTATTACATTCTTGCGAGCGATATCGAGCTCTATCCGAGTCCGAATTTACCGAGTGCATTTCTGAACATGATCGCACGAGGAGATCAGGATGAACTTTGTAAGCCTAATCCCAAAGTCTTCGTCCTCTCGATCTTTGAGGTTGACGAGAAAAGCAAACCACCGCTCAACAAGACTTCTCTCGTAAGTAATTTCTAGTACTTTAACCCTTTAAGGGGATGCTGGAGTAGATTTGTTTGCCGACTTTGGTCGGTAAGTTTTCCGATCAGGACACAGGTGGCGCCGACGTAGTCTCCTTATTTTTGGCAAAAGATACACCGAGAGAATAGTACATTACGATACAAGTGCGAAAAAACTTTTTCTGGCGAGTGTGAGTTTGCAACATGAGCCGAAGGCGAGTTTTGCAATCACACGAGTTAAGAAAACGTTTTTCGCACGAGTATCGTACAAAATTTTGTTTCACGAGGTGTGTAAATGGGGTTTGATGCACGCGAAGCATGCGTAAAACCGCGTTTTACGCACGGAGTGATATAAAAGATTTTATTGACGCCAAAGAAATGGGTGGATTGATTTTTTTTCATTGATTTCAACAAAATATTTTTTCGATTTCAATGAAATAGTGCATTTGAATTTCAAAGAGAACATTTCATTGCCTGTAAATTAAGATTTACTTAGTGAGCATATAATAAAGAAACAGTTTCATTGTTTTAATGAGACGTTTTCATTGGTTCAAAGAAACGTTTTCATTGATCTCTCTCTCGCACCTAACCTCACTATTTCGTTTTCCGGTTCTCCCGAACGAACGGCTTTGAGTTTCGAGGAGTTAGAAGCTTAGCCTATTTGTGCCGTACTTCCTTACATACTCACAAAATTTGAGCTTTATCTGCCGCGTACTTCAGGAAAAAATAGGTTTCGAAATTTTGAGGTGGTAAGAAGAAGGTTTCATTGAATCAGAGACGATATCTTTGAAATCAATGAAAAAGGTTCATTGGTTTAAAGAAATGATTCTTCGAATCAATGTCACTACTTTTCATTGAGTTGAAGATCATTCAAAGAAAAGATAGTATTGAAATTTAAGTATTTCATTTCATTGGCAAAGATTTACTTAGTGAGCATATAATAAAGAAACTGTTTCATTGTTTTAAAGAGACGTTTTCATTGGTTCAAAGAAACGTTTTCATTGATCTCTCTCTCGCACCTAACCTCACTATTTCGTTTTCCGGTTCTCCCGAACGAACGGCTTTGAGTTTCGAGGAGTTAGAAGCTTAGCCTATTTGTGCCGTACTTCCTTACATACTCACAAAATTTGAGCTTTATCTGCCGCGTACTTCAGGAAAAAATAGGTTTCGAAATTTTGAGGTGGTAAGAAGAAGGTTTCATTGAATCAGAGACGATATCTTTGAAATCAATGAAAAAGGTTCATTGGTTTAAAGAAATGATTCTTCGAATCAATGTCACTACTTTTCATTGAGTTTGAGATCATTCAAAGAAAAGATAGTATTGAAATTTAAGTATTTCATTTCATTGGCAAAGATTTACTTAGTGAGTATATAATAAAGAAACAGTTTCATTGTTTTAAAGAGACGTTTTCATTGGTTCAAAGAAACGTTTTCATTGATCTCTCTCTTGCACCTAACCTCACTATTTCGTTTTCCGGTTCTCCCGAACGAACGGCTTTGAATTTCGAGGAGTTAGAAGCTTAGCCTGTTTCTGCCGTACTTCCTTACATACTCACAAAATTTGAGCTTTATCTGCCGCGTACTTCAGAAAAAAAAAGGTTTCGAAATTTTGAGGTGGTAAGAAGAAGGTTTCATTGAATCAGAGACGATATCTTTGAAATCAATGAAAAAGGTTCATTGGTTTAAAGAAATGTTTCTTCGAATCAATGTCACTACTTTTCATTGAGTTTGAGATCATTCAAAGAAAAGATAGTATTGAAATTTAAGTATTTCATTTCATTGGCAAAGATTTACTTAGTGAGCATATAATAAAGAAACAGTTTCATTGTTTTAAAGAGACGTTTTCATTGGTTCAAAGAAACGTTTTCATTGATCTCTCTCTTGCACCTAACCTCACTATTTCGTTTTCTGATTCTCCCGAACGAACGGCTTTGAATTTCGAGGAGTTAGAAGCTTAGCCTATTTCTGCCGTACTTCCTTACATACTCACAAAATTTGAGCTTTATCTGCCGCGTACTTCAGGAAAAAATAGGTTTCGAAATTTTGAGGTGGTAAGAAGAAGGTTTCATTGAATCAGAGACGATATCTTTGAAATCAATGAAAAAGGTTCATTGGTTTAAAGAAATGTTTCTTCGAATCAATGTCACTACTTTTCATTGAGTTTGAGATCATTCAAAGAAAAGATAGTATTGAAATTTAAGTATTTCATTTCATTGGCAAAGATTTACTTAGTGAGCATATAATAAAGAAACAGTTTCATTGTTTTAAAGAGACGTTTTCATTGGTTCAAAGAAACGTTTTCATTGATCTCTCTCTCGCACCTAACCTCACTATTTCGTTTTCCGGTTCTCCCGAACGAACGGCTTTGAATTTCGAGGAGTTATAAACTTAGCCTATTTCTGCCGTACTTCCTTACATACTCACAAAATTTGAGCTTTATCTGCCGCGTACTTCAGAAAAAAAAAGGTTTCGAAATTTTGAGGTGGTAAGAAGAAGGTTTCATTGAATCAGAGACGATATCTTTGAAATCAATGAAAAAGGTTCATTGGTTTAAAGAAATGTTTCTTCGAATCAATGTCACTACTTTTCATTGAGTTTGAGATCATTCAAAGAAAAGATAGTATTGAAATTTAAGTATTTCATTTCATTGGCAAAGATTTACTTAGTGAGCATATAATAAAGAAACAGTTTCATTGTTTTAAAGAGACGTTTTCATTGGTTCAACGAAACGTTTTCATTGATCTCTCTCTCGCACCTAACCTCACTATTTCGTTTTCCGGTTCTCCCGAACGAACGGTTTTGAGTTTCGAGGAGTTAGAAGCTTAGCCTATTTGTGCCGTACTTCTTTACATACTCACAAAATTTGAGCTTTATCTGCCGCGTACTTCAGGAAAAAATAGGTTTCGAAATTTTGAGCTGGTAAGAAGAAGGTTTCATTGACTCAGAGACGATATCTTTGAAATCAATGAAAAAGGTTCATTGGTTTAAAGAAATGTTTCTTCGAATCAATGTCACTACTTTTCATTGAGTTTGAGATCATTCAAAGAAAAGATAGTATTGAAATTTAAGTATTTCATTTCATTGGCAAAGATTTCCGTGAATCAATGAAACTTTTTCTCTCGGTGTGTAACATTTTTTTGTAATTCTCAATTTGCTTTTAGATACAGATGTTGAAAGCTGGCTCGGCGATACCTTTCCACAAAAAGATCTGTGCAGGCTGTCATAACGTGCCGAAGAGCAAAGAATGGCAAGAGGCTGCAGAGTCGGAGCTTCTTCACGTTTTTCATGTGGGAAAACGCATTGGCAAATTTGGGCACTGGGAGCCGATTTTTATCGGTACCAACAATGATCCACTGTATGAGGAAAGACTCAGCTGGGAAGGAAGAAGTGACAAAATGACACAGGTAGATTTTATTTTAATTTTCAATCTTGGAAATTAAATTTATAAAATTCACTTATTAAAAATCTTCTGCTGGTTACGAATAAAATGAAGTTTATTTGCAAATCACTTAGTGAAACCCTCGCTTCAATTTAAAAAAAAACAAAAAACAATAAACATCGGTTCTCTGAAATTTGTAGAAATACTTCGTTAATATAAAATTATATACCGAGGTCGATATTAAAACCTGTAATCCCCTTTACTCCAAAATGCTTAATATGTCAAATAAAATCAAATCACGGTTCCAAATTTTTTATCTACGCTGCAGACTCCAAAACTTGTAGTCTTATACCTTTTAAAGATAATCTGTGATTAAATTTAATTAGTTTTTCATATTAACAAAAATAGCGAAGGGCAAGAGAATGAATAAGTTAAGTCGCCTCAAATTCGAAGTCTGCGGAAAAATTCCGAATTAATTTCAGAAAGATGTCAATATTAGAGAAAAATAAATAAAAATTAAAAAATTTAAATAAATATTAAATATTTATTATTTATTACTATATATTATAAATATTAAATATATAATAAATATTTCATTTAAATATAAAAATTTAAATAAAAGTATTTTTTAAAAAATCTAGGATTATCATTATTAGTAATAGTAATGAATGGAGCATAAAGAATTTGTAAATGAATCTCTCGCTTTTTTTCAGGGTTACGCACTTTGCGTTCTTGACTACGATTTTCTAATCCTGGACAATGCTTTTCTCGTGCATCGACCGGGTATAAAAGTTTACAAGAAGGACACGCGGCGCGCCAAATTAACTGCCGAGACGAATAAGCTCATCAATAAGATAATCTTTCCAGAGTTGAAAGTGATGTACGGAACGAGAAAGGGTTGCGCGGTGTAGCCCAATTAACTTAGTCCTTGCGACCCATACTAGTCTATTACCGCACTGTTCCGAAAATTCTGTAAATGTTAACATTTTTATATATCTACACATTCAATTAATCACAGTGAGAATAAAAACGTATTTGTAGATGCTTCGTAAACTTAAAAAACATAAATTGTATTAACTAAAATATCTCATCAGAGTCTCGCTTGAACGCGTAGTGGTATTGTATCATCTCGCGGTCAGAGCTTAATTTGGTCGTTTTAAAAGTAAATTTGTGACACAAAACAAAAAAAAAAGTAGATAGAAAATCTAATTTTTGCGCCACGAAAAATCGGGTCGCTGAAACCAAGGTTGAAACGGCGCCGGTTGACACTGGAGGTTATGTTGATTTCTATCATCGTCCGCTACATCCGGTTATCCGTAACTTCTGAGTGGCGATGATGTGTTTGACGTTGGAATTACACCCAAATACTTCGATAACGTCCCTTTTTGCTTCCTCATAGAGGAAGGTTTGTTTTCGTGAAAATTTTTTTTTTCGAGATTTTCATGTCAGTACACTCAGAATGATCCAAAACATCGAGAAAAGTGATTTAGAAAAAATGTCTGTATGTGTGTGTGTGTGTGTGTGTGTGCGTGTATGTGTGTGTGTGTGTGTGTATGTTACACAATCGAAAAATGTAAACCTTTATAACTCGAGAATGCCTTGAGATATCAAGCTGAAATTTGGACCATGGATAGAGGGATCAAGCCTCATCGTTCATACAAATTTTTGTTAAAATCCACTTCATCGTTAAATTATTACGCGTTTTTGAATTTTTTGAAAAATGTCTGTTTACGCGATAACTCTTTCAATTTTCGAGATATTGATCTTAAAATTGGTATGAATTTGAGCTTTCATATGCCGGTGATCGCTATTGAATTTGGTTAAGATCGGTTGAGCCGTAAAAATTTTATGATGTTTTGAATTTTTCAAAAAATTGACATTATCGCTCTATTGTAACTTTTGCAAAACTTAAGATAGCGAGCTCAAATTTTGTATATAAATGAAACAATATTCAGCCATTATATATGTATAATTTAGTGACGAACGGTATGAAATTTTTGATTTTATGGAATGTTGAATTATTTTTAAAAATATACATTATCACATACACTTCGGAAACGCTTTAATAATCACGAAATAACGCAATAACGAAATAGAAAAAGCGAATCTACAACATGTATATTTATCTAATTAAAACAAGGATGCAAAGTAGAACCTTGCACATTGCTTCATCATTATTTTTCGCGTTTTACAAAGCTTCCTCTATGAGGAAGCCAAAAATTGAATAACATACTTCCTCATAGAGGTAGCTTTGTAAGAAGCGAAAAATAATGAGGAAGCAATGTGCAAGGTTCTACTTTGCATCCTTTTTTTATATTTTATACGGAATCGTGATACTTTAAGGAATCCATAGCACATTTGATATTGTATAAAAGTTCAGTTTATACATGTTACTTTTCGTTCCGAAGTACGAAATCCATTAGTTTCCCATAAGAGCCCGTGCATAAGAATTCTTTTTTAAATATTTATTTTCTCGGTAATTTAGTCTATAACTCAGCTTGACATAATAAGGGCCGTTACTCCTCTACCAGCGTACCAAATTTTACCTTGATTGTTAAAGCCGTTTTCGAGATACAGCGATTGTGGATGCCAACAATGATTTTTACTTTAAAAATTCGGCAAGAATCAATTTGTGCTCCGTTAACATAAATATTTATTTTTTTATGGCACTGTAAAAAAATATTTTGTACTCCAATAAATAATTTCCCAAAAATTAAACATACATTTGTATAGATTACGTTAATTTATTTGTGAAGTGAATGTCGGTTTAGTTCTATTAAAAAAAATGTTTCACTTGTCTCAAGAACTATTATCCAGAATTTAAAAAAAAATTATTCTTCTTGTTGTAACTTATACGAGAACATCAGTTTCATTAGTCGTAGTATTCAATGAATTTGTCATTGAAAATGACTGTTCCACTCTGGGATTAACTCTTTTTTTTTTTAGTAACTAAGAAATATATTTAGAATACAAATCTCTACATATTCATAGTGAATTTAATATTTTTTATTTAAGGGGAGGGAGTCAGGTAAAAAAAATTGATTTTGTAAATTCAATATCATCCAAATCCTATTGCATATAAAAATGCCCAATGCACTATATTGTTGGTGCTCGATGAAAGGATTTTTTACTGTCGTCTGACTTGCATATGCTTTTCAATATTATCTTAAGCAAAGTTCTTAGGTTTTCCATTCTGCGCATGATTCAGATCAAACTACTAGGCAGATTGGAATGGTTGACATCTCATTTTCTTCTTCATGAAAAGATACACCGGCTAAATGGAGCAAACAATTTTTTTTCATTCTGAAAGCAAAGTTAATCACTGATTTAGAAAATGGCATAAAATTTATTTATTAATAATTATGTCACTTAAAAAATATTACCTTTTATTAACATTTGCTCCATTTAGTCGGTGTATCTTTTCATGAAGAAGAAAATGAGACGTCACCCATTCCAATCTGCCTGGTAGTTTGATCTGAATCATGCGCAGAATGGAAAACCTAAGAACTTTGCTTAAGATAATATTGAAAAGCATATGCAAGTCAGACGACAGTAAAAAATCCTTTCATCGAGTACCAACAATATAGTGCGTTGGGAATTTTTATATGCAATAGGATTTGGATGATATTGAATTTCCAAAATCAACTTTTTTTACCCCTTGATGAGAATATTAAGAATTAAGAAAAAATCAATATTCAATATGTGAAAAATTTTTAACGCAATCAGATATAATTATTCCTCAGCGTATTTCATAAATGTGAATAAAGAGTATATACATGTAGCTCGCGTATGTTCCAAGAAAAAATATTCATACGGATGCCAAGTACATAGGAAAATACACGAAGATTTATAACTTTGAAAATTTCATTGAGAAACTCTACAAACAGGATATTCAGTAGAGCTAACGACGCAGCAAGTGGGAAGATGAGAAAAGTTTTAGCATCTTATTGTAAATCTAAACACATTTTTCTATCTGGGAAGAATACGAAAGTGCAGAGCGCAAAACTTAAGAGGGCATTTTTCGGCTCCTATATTTTCCAATAAATTCAAATTAATTTATTTTTTATGTCTGATGAAAATTATCATATTTCCCGTCACGTATTAAATTCACCGGTAAATATAGCTAATTGGAGTTATGGAATTTAATGAAAATCGTAATTACGTCGATCATGCGGTAAATTATTCGGATTGACCTATATGACCAAATGTGGAAACGAAAAGCCTCGCTTTATTTCACCAACCGGTAACGTTTAACGAAGTTTCAATGAAATTCCTAGTGGTTATATCGACGTGATGATTACGTTCCTTTGAAAGTTCCGGGTTTCAATGGTCCGTCTGTTTGATTGACCCTGTGTCGTATGCACCGATCAAACCAAAGCGAAGCTTCCTATCGAGCCAATGTAAATGACAAATATAGGAAACGTGCTTTATTTTCTGTTATTCTTCATTATTTATATACGTAGACGAGAATCAATTTACAAATAAGGTTAAGCTTTGGATTTCTCGTTGTCGAAAAATTTATACATTAGCAGAATAATTGAAATAAAATAACTTTAACCTCCATGACGTTTTTTCTTTATTTTCAAAAAAAAAAATAAGAAAAGTATTGATAACATTATTATAATTTCGAATTTATTATATTATTATTTTCGAAAATCTATGTCATATAATTTGCACATTATTGATTATGTTAAATTTAGAATTTTAAGTCGTACGAAAATTGAGGTGTTGATAAGTTTATTTTTGTTGATAAAATAAAAAATGTTGTCTACTTGAATTTGGAAATGTGCTTTATTTTCTGTTATTCTTCATTATTTATATACGTGGACGAGAATCAATTTACAAATAAGGTTAAGCTTTGGATTTCTCGTTGTCCAAAAATTTATACATTAGCAGAATAATTGAAATAAAATAACTTTAACCCCCATGTCGTTTTTTTTTTAAATTTTCAAATAAAATAAGAAAAGTATTGATAACATTATTATTATTTCGAATTTATTATATTATTATTTTCGAAAATCTATGTCATATAATTTGCACATTATTGATTATATTAAATTTAGAATTGTAAGACGTAGGAAAATTGAGGTATTGATAAGTTGGTTTTTGTTGTTATAATAAAAAATGTTGTGTACTTGAATTTGGAAATGTGCTTTATTTTCTGTTATTCTTCATTATTTATATACGTAGACGAGAATCAATTTACAAATAAGGTTAAGCTTTGGATTTCTCGTTGTCGAAAAATTTATACATTAGCAAAATAATTGAATTAAAATAACTTTAACCTCCATGACGTTTTTTTAAATTTTCAAATAAAATAAAAAAAGTATTGATAACATTATTATTATTTCGAATTTATTATATTATTATTTTCGAAAATCTATGTCATATAATTTGCACATTATTGATTATGTTAAATTTAGAATTTTAAGTCGTACGAAAATTGAGGTGTTGATAAGTTGATTTTTGTTGTTATAATAAAAAATGTTGTGTACTTGAATTTGGAAACGTGCTTTATTTTCTGTTATTCTTCATTATTTATATACGTGGACGAGAATCAATTTACAAATAAGGTTAAGCTTTGGATTTCTCGTTGCCGAAAAATTTATACATTAGCAGAATAATTGAATTAAAATAACTTTAACCTCCATGACGTTTTTTTAAATTTTCAAATAAAATAAAAAAAGTATTGATAACATTATTATTATTTCAAATTTATTATATTATTATTTTCGAAAATCTGTGACATATAATTTGCACATTATTGATTATGTTAAATTTAGAATTTTAAGTCGTAGGAAAATTCAGGTGTTGATAAGTTGGTTTTTGTTGTTAAAATAAAAAATGTTGTGTACTTGAATTTGGAAATGTGCTTTATTTTCTGTTATTCTTCATTATTTATATACGTGGACGAGAATCAATTTACAAATAAGGTTAAGCTTTGGATTTCTCGTTGTCCAAAAATTTATACATTAGCAGAATAATTGAAATAAAATAACTTTAACCTCCATGACGTTTTTTCTTTATTTTCAAAAAAAAAAAAAATAAGAAAAGTATTGATAACATTATTATAATTTCGAATTTATTATATTATTATTTTCGAAAATCTATGTCATATAATTTGCACATTATTGATTATGTTAAATTTAGAATTTTAAGTCGTACGAAAATTGAGGTGTTGATAAGTTGGTTTTTGTTGTTAAAATAAAAAATGTTGTGTACTTGAATTTGGAAATGTGCTTTATTTTCTGTTATTCTTCATTATTTATATACGTGGACGAGAATCAATTTACAAATAAGGTTAAGCTTTGGATTTCTCGTTGTTGAAAAATTTATACATTAGTAGATTAATTGAATTAAAATAACTTTAACCTCCATGACGTTTTTTTTTAAATTTTCAAATAAAATAAAAAAAGTATTGATAACATTATTATTATTTCGAATTTATTATATTATTATTTTCGAAAATCTATGTCATATAATTTGCACATTATTGATTATGTTAAATTTAGAATTTTAAGACGTAGGACAATTGAGTTGTTGATAAGTTGGTTTTTGTTGTTAAAATAAAAAATGTTGTCTACTTGAATTTGGAAATGTGCTTTATTTTCTGTTATTCTTCATTATTTATATACGTGGACGAGAATCAATTTACAAATAAGGTTAATCTTTGGATTTCTCGTTGTCGAAAAATTTATACATTAGCAGAATAATTGAAATAAAATAACTTTAACCTCCATGACGTTTTTTCTTTATTTTCAAAAAAAAAAAATAAGAAAAGTATTGATAACATTATTATAATTTCGAATTTATTATATTATTATTTTCGAAAATCTATGTCATATAATTTGCACATTATTGATTATGTTAAATTTAGAATTTTAAGTCGTAGGAAAATTCAGGTGTTGATAAGTTGGTTTTTGTTGTTAAAATAAAAAATGTTGTCTACTTGAATTTGGAAATGTGCTTTATTTTCTGTTATTCTTCATTATTTATATACGTAGACGAGAATCAATTTACAAATAAGGTTAAGCTTTGGATTTCTCGTTGTCGAAAAATTTATACATTAGCAAAATAATTGAAATAAAATAACTTTAACCTCCATGACGTTTTTTTAAATTTTCAAATAAAATAAGAAAAGTATTGATAACATTATTATTATTTCAAATTTATTATATTATTATTTTCGAAAATCTGTGACATATAATTTGCACATTATTGATTATGTTAAATTTAGAATTTTAAGTCGTAGGAAAATTCAGGTGTTGATAAGTTGGTTTTTGTTGTTAAAATAAAAAATGTTGTCTACTTGAATTTGGAAATGTGCTTTATTTTCTGTTATTCTTCATTATTTATATACGTATACGAGAATCAATTTACAAATAAGGTTAAGCATTGGATTTCTCATTGTCGAAAAATTTATACATTAGCAAAATAATTGAATTAAAATAACTTTAACCTCCATGACGTTTTTTCTTTATTTTCAAATAAAATAAAAAAAGTAGTGATAACATTATTATTTTCGAAAATCTGTGACATATAATTTGCACATTATTGATTATGTTAAATTTAGAATTTTAAGTCGTAGGAAAATTCAGGTGTTGATAAGTTTATTTTTGTTGATAAAATAAAAAATGTTGTCTACTTGAATGTGGAAATGTGCTTTATTTTCTGTTATTCTTCATTATTTATATACATAGACGAGAATCAATTTACAAATAAGGTTAAGCTTTGGATTTCTCGTTGTCCAAAAATTTATACATTAGCAAAATAATTGAATTAAAATAATTTTAACCTCCATGACGCTTTTTTTTATTTTCAATAAAATTAAAAAAAAGTATTGATAACATTATTATTTTCGAAAATCTATGACATATAATTTGCACATTATTGATTATGTTAAATTTAGAATTTTAAGTCGTAGGAAAATTGAGGTGTTGATAAGTTGATTTCTGTTGTTAAAATAAAAAATGTTGTCTACTTGAATTCAAATAATTCTAACTCCCGGGATTTTTTTTTTAAATTTTTAATAAAATACGAAATATATTGATAACATTGTTATTTTCGGAAATCTATGACATATGATTTGCACATAATTGATTATGTTGACTAAAAAATTTTGTCTACTTGAATTAAAATAACCGTAACCATCGTGATATATTTTTTTTTTAATTTTAAATAAAATAAGGAATATATTGATAATATTATTTTTGAAAATCTATGGCATATAATTTGCACATAAATGATTATGTTAAACTGACAATTTTTTAAGACGTAGGAAAATTGAGTTGTTGATGAGTTGCTTTTTTTTCATGAAATAAAAAATGTTGTCTACTTGAATTAAAATAACCTTAATTCCCATGACTTTTTTTATTCTAAATAAAATAAGAAATATATTGATCACATTATTATTTTTAAAAATCTATGGCATATAATTTGCACATAAATGATTATGTTAAACTGACAATTTTTTAAGGCGTAGGAAAATTGAGTCGATGATGAGTTGATTTTTTTTGATAAAATAAAAAATGTTATCTACTTGAATTAAAATAACCATAACCACTGTGACATTTTTTAAATTTCAAATAAAATAAAAAATATATTGATAATATTATTATTTTCGAAAATTTATGGCATATAATTTGCACACAATTAATTATGTTAAACTGACAATATTTTGAGACGTAGGAAAATTGAGTTGTTGATGAGTTGAGTTTTGTTGATAAAATAAAAAATGTTATCTACTTGAATTAAAATAACCATAACCAATTTTTTATTTTAAATAAAATAAAAAACATATTATATTATAATATATTATAAATAATATAATATATTTATAAATATAAATATTATAAATATATTATATTATAAAAATATATTATATATTATATAATATATTTTATTTTAAATAAAATAAAAAATATGTTGATAACATTATTATTTTGGAAAATCTATGACATATGATTTGCACATAATTGATTATGTTGAACTTAAAATTTTTTAAGTCGTAGAAAAATTGAGTCGATGATGAGTTGATTTTTCTTGTTAAAATAAAAAATGTTGTTTAAAGCCGAGACTCAAAGTAGAGCAGCACTTAAAGCAGATTACGGAAAGATCGATTCACCAATGGGCGAACATTGTTTCTAGTATCCCGCTAAGCCCTGAGAATTCCTCTCTAAGTGTGTGTACTAATGTAATGGGGGCTGTAATGGTGATACTCTCCGAGATATCCGCGTATTCCGGAAATATGCTAGATGTGAGGGGAAATGTAAAGTATTCAAGGGTCTGGTTAGCATAGCTTTTATACTACGATAGCCACAACGTCGTTGAAGCTCAACTACCACTAAGGAAAACGTGTGAAAACAACAACCCCGAGTGGCAATAAGCCGGAACGATAACGCTCGGGCTTTTGCATCCCCAAGTGCAACAACATCAACATTCCAAGGCATCGGCAAACATTGAATTTATTTTTCATCGTGATTTAGATTTTAAGGATACCGAAGTTTATGACGGATAAAAAAAGAACTTTAATTGTTAAAATAATCATTAATTTTTTTGTATAGATCATAACCTTTCATTTAAAAAATCTTATATTCAAATTTCATTAAAGATGTAGGAGCGCGATGGGGTGCTCAACTTCCTCGATGGAATAAAAATCTGAAAAAAATCAAGCATACAAAAGGTGCGGAAAAGATTAATTTTGCATATTAATAATTGCAAAATGTTATTAACAAATAGGTGAAAAAAAAATTGTTCAACAAATTATCCGTCAACCTAACTTTTTTTCGAATGAAAATGATTCGTTAATTTTTCTGAATACGTATAAATTTTTTCAGAATTTTTTCTAATCATCGAAATTTCGTTTTTTTGGAATTCATTTTTTTTTTTTGTTAAATGCATGTTAAGTTGCGAATTTTTCATATGTGCTTGTCACAAAACCACCCATTACACCCAAGAAGTTTCGAAACGATTGATCAAATATATTCGCGATTACAGCTCATACAAGAAAAAAAACGCAATTTTCAAACATTAGACAAAATTCTGAAAAAATTCATACGTATTCAGAAAATTTAACGAATCATTTTCATTCGAAAAAAAAGTTAGGTTGACGGATTATTTGTTGATCAATTTTTTTTTCACCTATTTGTTAATAACATTTTGCAATTATTAATATGAAAAATTAATCTTTTTCGCACCTTTTGTATTCTTGATTTTTTTTCAGATTTTTATTCCATCGAGAAGTGTTTGAATTTCTCTCTGAATTCTCAGTTTTATATCAAGGACTACAATTCTGCAATTTTTTGAAGACTTTTATTTAAAGTTAAAGTAAAATTCTTTACTTGTCGTAGCTTTAAGACCAAACCAGTGAATAGATTTTAGTGTTCGATATCTTATTTTATCCGTCGAAGAGTGCATTCCATTTTGTGTATAGGACTTTTCATTTCAGGACTTTATTACACAGTTATAATTTTAAATATGTAAATAAATATTTTTTTAATTATTAAACTCACCAAATAATTAGTTGCAATTAATTCAATTTCTACTGCATCCTGGAATCGCGATACTCAAAATGGAATACACTTTTCGACCGATAAAATAAGAGATCAATCTTTAAAATCTACTCACCGGTTTGGTCTTAAAGCTACGAAAAGTGAAAAAATTTACTGTTCACCGCACACCATTTTGGTGCACTTTATGTCTTGACAAAATTGCAGAATTATAGTGCTTGATATGTACTTGACGAGGTTTTGATATAAGATTTTTTAAATGAAGGGAATTAACAATATATATTTTTTCTTATGAATTTTTTTAGTTGACTTTGGTATCCCCTTAATTGTGATCGGTCTTCGAAAAAAAGCGTTCCACCTTTTTTAAGTCTAATAATAATAACAATAAGAATATCCATGTGAAAATATTATATTAAGCTTAAATTAAAATAATATATAAAGATTTTTATAAAATCTATATACGAAAATGGATATAAAGAATCTTCATATATTTTATTTAGTCAATACGAACTTCCAAAATTAATTTTTAAAGAATTATATAAAAACAAATATTTTTTTATATATTATGTATTATAGCTTATATTCGTATTGTACATAGCCGATATAATCTATATACTAATTATATCGATATAATATATTGTCTGTCAGAAATATAATAATATGGATTTCATAAACACATAGCCAAAATTTGTTGATACTATATAAAATATATTTACTGTTATATAATTCTTTAGAAATTAATTATATAAATACATATGGACTATATACAAAATATATAAAGTTTCCATATATCCACTTTAGTATATAGCTTATATAAAAATATTTATATATATAATTTTAATATAATTTTTATATAATATTTTCACTTAAATAATAATAATAGTAATATTAATGATGTGAAAGACTTAAAAAAAGAAAAAAGAGAAAGTGAAAATGATTCATATTACTGTTTGAAACTTTTGCTTGGGAATGTACGTGTGATATATCCTTGAACGTTAGTTTAGTTTTCAATGCAGTCGTTTGCTTACGTTAACATAAAAACATTCGTGTTTTAGTTTTTTCTCCTTTTAGTCTTTCCAGTAAATGGCAGTTTTTTTCATTTCGCTTGGATGGCTTAAGTGCAGCGGGGTGGTAAGCCAAAAAAGAAGTAGATCGACGAGAGGGCAAAGTCACTGATATAGCTAAAGGAGAGGCAGAAAGAAACAAGTAGGTATAAGGTTGCCTTGGTTTCACCATTCGGGGTAGAGAGTAGCACTGGCTAATTGAGGTTACACGAAGACCCCCTTAAGATCGCTTATCACACTGACTCCTTCTTCTGATTTTCTTTTTTTTTTTTTCTTTTCTTTTCTTTTCTTTTCTTTCTCCATTCCATTGACGTTACTGTACAAATGCCATCACCGGTTGTGTTTCTATCTGCCTCTTCTTATTTCGACGCTAACAGCCAACGCTAATCGCCTTCTTTCGTGTATTTCCTGTGTTGCGTTTGCAAGAATTGAAACTATTTAGGCCCTCAAAGAACGACCGACCGTAATAACAACGGTTACATTTTACAATCAAAATGTGCTCACTCAAGATCACTTTAAGTTTGCGGATAAAAGAAACAATTAAAACTAAGTGGAACTGTTTTATTTCCGTACACGACCTCGGTAAACCTAATTGTTCGATACAAACTTTTTATTTATAGATGTTATAGTTGTGATCGCACTACCAATTTTTTAAAGTACGTTTAATTTTCTTTAAGATATCGAATTTTGGTCTTTACTATCATTCTTAAGTCGTATTTTCTACCCCTGAAAACACCCGTTTCAACACTTTTTACTGTGATTTTGGAAAAAAGTGTCTTTTGTCCGTTTCTGATTGCAGAATTTGCAGATCCGACTGCAGGTCAGAAAATCCTACTAAATTTCTTTTTCTTCAAGGTATCGAATTTTGGTCTTCACTATCATTCTCAAGTCGCATATTCTACCCCTAAAAACACCCGTTTCAACACTTTTTACTGTCATTTTGGAAAAAAGTGTCTTTTGTCCGTTTCTGATTGCAGAATTTGCAGATCCGACTGCAGGTCAGAAAATCCGACTAAATTTCTTTTTCTTCAAGATATCGAATTTTGGTCTTCACTATCATTCTCAAGTCGCATATTCTACCCCTAAAAACACCCGTTTCAACACTTTTTACTGTCATTTTGGAAAAAAGTGTCTTTTGTCCGTTTCTGATTGCAGAATTTGCAGATCCGACTGCAGGTCAGAAAATCCGACTAAATTTCTTTTTCTTCAAGATATCGAATTTTGGTCTTCACTATCATTCTCAAGTCGCATATTCTACCCCTAAAAACATCCGTTTCAACACTTTTTACTGTGATTTTGAAAAAAGTGACTTTTGTCCGTTTCTGATTGCAGAATTTTCAGATCCGACTTCAGGTCAGAAAATCCGACAAAATTTTTTTTTCTTCAAAATATCGAATTTTGGTGTTCACTATCATTCTCAAGTCGCATATTCTACTCCTAAAAACACCCGTTTCAACACTTTTTACTGTCATTTTGGAAAAAAGTGTCTTTTGTCCGTTTCTGATTGCAGAATTTGCAGATCCGACTGCAGGTCAGAAAATCCGACTAAATTTCTTTTTCTTCAAGATATCGAATTTTGGTCTTCACTATCATTCTCAAGTCGCATATTCTACCCCTAAAAACACCCGTTTCAACACTTTTTACCGTCATTTTCGAAAAAAGTGTCTTTTGTGTGTTTCTGATTGCAGAATTTGCAGATCCGACTGCAGGTCAGAAAATCCGACAAAATTTCTTTTTCTTCAAGATATCGAATTTTGGTCTTCACTATCATTCTCAAGTCGCATATTCCACCCCTAAAAACAACCGTTTCAACACTTTTTACTGCGATTTTGAAAAAAAAAGTGTTTTTTGTTCGTTTCTGATTGCAGAATTTGCAGATCCGACTGCAGGTCCGAAAAACCGACTAAATTTCTTTTTCTTCAAGATATCGAATTTTGGTCTTCACTATCATTCTCAAGTCGCATATTCTACCCCTAAAAACACCCGTTTCAACACTTTTTACTGTGATTTTGAAAAAAGTGACTTTTGTCCGGTTCTGATTGCGGAATTTGCAGATCCGACTTCAGGTCAGAAAATCCGACAAAATTTTTTTTTCTTCAAAATATCGAATTTTGGTGTTCACTATCATTCTCAAGTCGCATATTCTACCCCTAAAAACACCCGTTTCAACACTTTTTACTGTGATTTTGAAAAAAGTGACTTTTGTCCTTTTCTGATTGCAGAATTTGCAGATCCGACTTCAGGTCAGAAAATCGGACTAAATTTTTTTTTCTTCAAAATATCGAATTTTGGTCTTCACTATCATTCTCAAGTCGCATATTCCACCCCTAAAAACAACCGTTTCAACACTTTTTACTGCGATTTTGAAAAAAAAAGTGTTTTTTGTCTGTTTCTGATTGCAGAATTTGCAGATCCGACTTCAGGTCAGAAAATCCGACTAAATTTATTTTTCTTCAAGATATCGAATATTGGTATTCACTATCATTCTCAAGTCGCATATTCTACCCCTAAAAAAACTCGTTTCAACACTTTTTACTGTCATTTTGGAAAAAAGTGTTTTTTGTTCGTTTCTGATTGCAGAATTTGCAGATCCGACTGCAGGTCAGAAAATCCGACAAAATAAAAAAAATGTATTGTAATCTGCATAAACTATTAATTCTCAATAAGATTTCACAGTAATCCTTTTGAATAAATGGAAAAACATAATTAATGCATTAAGAAAATAATAGTCTATTTTATAATCAGTACACGTTACTATTATGAAATCATAATTACAAAACCAACTATACTACGAAGTATATTCCTTGAATTAATGGGGATGTAAAAATGGTAAAATACACAGTAGAATATTTCACAATACAATGCATATTCCGGTTTTGTATTGTATCAAGATGTGAAGATGCGAAAAGTTTCAATTTCGTCCATGACATTTGACGGCTATAGTGTCAGTGAGAAGTTTGCAAATGTCGTCCTATAATAATGGTGGGTCGTTAAATAGGAAGACAATGGACAAAAATCTCAAGCCTTCCGGAAGAAGAGCGCGAATCTTCTGTACCGGACGGCAAAAGAAAACTACGTCAAGTGTGAGCAGGTGACCTAGCTAACACGAGACTGGGTCAACGATGAAGAATCTCTGATTAAAAGAGACCGGGAGGTGGGCGGTGCTATGGGAAAGGTCACGTGCTATCGATCCGTCCAAAGAGTGTGGGAGAGCTGCATCGCGTTGGGAGATATGATTTTTCAAAAAAATTATAATACACATTACTTTTTGGTACACCGAGAGAAAAAGTTTCATTGATTCACGGAAATCTTTGCCAATTAAATGAAATACTTGAATTTCAATACTATCTTTTCTTTGAATAATCTCAAACTCAATGAAAAGTAGTGACATTGATTCGAAGAAACATTTCTTTAAACCAATGAACCTTTTTCATTGATTTCAAAGATGTCGTCTCTGATTCGATGAAACCTTCTTCTTACCACCTCAAAATTTCGAAACCTATTTTTTCCTGAAGTACGCGGCAGATAAAGCTCAAATTTTGTGAGTATGTAAGGAAGTGTGGCAGAAATAGGCTAAGCTTCTGGCTCCTCGAAACTCGAAGCCGTTCGTTCGGGAGAACCGGAAAACAAAAAAAGTGAGGTTAGGTGCGAGAGAGAGATCAATGAAAACGTCTCTTTAAAACAGTGAAACTATTTCTTTATTATATGCTCACTAAGTAAATCTTTATTTACAGGCAATGAAATGTTTTCTTTGAAATTCAAATGCACTATTTCATTGAAATCAATGAAAAAAAAAATCAATCCACCCATTTCTTTGGCGTCAATGAAATCTTTTCTCTCGGTGTATGGACTGAATCACATGATAAGTCAATCAACTCAATGGGTCGGGGTTTAAAATAGCGAATATCTAAAGTAGCGAATTTCATAATAATGGCCATTTTAGATTTAGACGACCATTATTATGAAATTCGTTATTTTAACAATTTGCTATTTTGATCATTCGCTATTTTCACTCTCATCCAACTAAATCATCAGGCCACAAATTACTTTCTTCTTTATTAAAGTTTTTTTCTTTTTTCTCGTCTCCTCAACTTTGTCGTTAAATATTTATTCAAGATCAAGTCTTCAAATTTGAATTTTATGTCTGTAACCCATTTCATTATATATATTATGCAAAGTCTGGAGATACGATTTAAAAAAAAATTATAATACACATTACTTTTTGGTATGGACGGGATAACATGATAATTCAATCAACTCAATGGGTCTGAATGGCCATTTTAGATTTAGACGACCATTATTGTAAAATTCGCTACTTTAACCATTTGCTATTTTCATCATTCGCAATTTTCACCCTCATCCAACTCAATCAACAGGCCTCAAAATTGCTTTCTTCTTTTTTCCAGTTTCCTCCATTTTGGTGTTAAATATTTATTCAAAATTAAGCCTTCAAATTTCAATTTTATGTCTGTAATCCATTTCAACATTTTTTAATTCAATAGAATTTGATATTTCACTTAAATTTCAACATTCATTAACTCAACAACTATACAAAATTTGGAGACACGTTGCAAAATAATGTATAAGCTGCCAAAATCATATTTACCAACATATTCTCGACTTAAGGTAGTTTTGTCGTGAAGGCAATCCAAACTCATATGCATGAATTTTTGACATGTTATAATTTAGCTATTCAATTTTACTTACACAAAATCTTGAAGGCTCTTACCGAGTATTTGAATGAACAATTAAAACTTGAAAATCGATCTTTTTACACAGCGCCAACGGGAGGGCTGGAAAAATTGATCTTTAAATCGAAAATTAACATACTTAGATCAAAGATAGAGAAAAAATAAATAGTACTACAGATTCGCGAATCATTCAGGAATTGATGGATCATGAAAAAAGGTGAAGTCTCCGGAATAATGTTTAATTGAACCAAGGTCAAAGTGCGCGATACCGGGCCAAATGACGTTTCCTAACCTAATTATCGTAAAAATGAAGTCAAATCCGCACTAAACATATCAACTATTTACAAATAATCGTTTTTATTTGATTACGACAATTTCGAAGGATTCTCGATTATTTTTGATATTATTATTGAGGCAGTCAAAGTGATGCGTATGATTATTTTTTAATGTCATATAGACTCGGAGATTTATGACTCCGGCGTACAGACAGAACTACCTTAAAGTTCCATATCGTTGGAATTTAAGCATTTTGCGATATAAAAAATATTTAACAAGATCAATAATCAATTTTGAATTATAGCAATGTCAACAAGTTCTTGATAAATTAATTAAAACAAACTGAGTCTTCAAAACTTTTAATAGAAACTTTAATTCCTTACTTTGGAAATGGAAGTTTCCGACCATTAAAAGGAAATATCCTCTGTATTAAAAAAAAAAAAAATCACAGAATTTATGTCAATGAAAAAAAAAATTAAATGGAAGTCATTTTTTAATTTTCCAATTTTATGTATTCTACATTATTGTACAAAATCTTTTGATTCCGATGTAAATCATTCTCAATCCTATTATTGATTGTACTATGATATTCACTGTGATTTTGAACACGGAGATTCAAAGGAACATCATAAATGACCGAATTCCTGGGAGTATTATAAGTATCTCACTTGACTCGAATGTTATGATGTCTTACTCAGATGTAGTATTACGCTACACTTATGCTGCAAGGGTCTGCTATACCTTGATACTCTCCACGCAGGGATGATGATATACGCTTTCGCGGTTGTGTAATAATTCACTATCCACTCTTGGGTTCCTCTCTTTTGACTCGCATAGCATAGCTGCTGCTGCTGCTTGGCTCGTGCGGGTTTCAAGCTAACGTTCCGCTACCCCAACGTACGTTTTATTAACCTACCCACGAGGCAAGCTGCAGTCATAAGCAAAAGAGGAGAAGCAGAAGCAGCAACGCGGCAGAGACTGCGGCTAGTACACGTAAGCCTTGTATAGAAAAAAAAAAAAAGAAAGAAGAAATAAAAAATAAAAATAAAAAAAAACATTTCCTGTGCCCTCAACATGGAACGAAATGGAAGGACCATCATAGCGGGCTCACGCTCCTGAGAATCGTAAGTGGTAGCTTCGTTACGTCGGCACTTAACCTACCTAACAGAGAGAAATAATTTTTAGTTTCTCGAGCGTGCCTCTCGCGCCTGCTGCTTTTTTCTAACCACCTCAGTCGGAGCTTTATATTTCTATAGATATAATACTTAATATCTCGGATTTTTTTTTTTTCGCCATGAAAAAAAACAAACTTGACTACTACTATATTGCATCTAGCATCGTCCATACACACTTGAGGTTTATCCGTTTCAGTGATTTCTCGTAGCACAGAATTCAGATTCAAGTGGACTTGTAGATATCGACTCGTTATTATACCGACCGCCACGACGTTTCCTCGGAGATATAACGTTTGTTACTTCAACCACAATTTTAATCTGACCCTTCTGCCCACCTGCTTCCATTCTTTTTCCGCTTCTCATCACGGTCTTGGAGATATTTCTGGATGCACTAATTAGTCGGCGACGTTGTTGGTTTAATTAATTACTGAAAAAATTCCAAATAAATTTACTGCTCGTAAAAGAGGTTGTTGGAATTGACGTTAGTATTAAGCTTTGTTAAATATATTATTATTATCAAGAGCCTCAATAATACACTTGGAGATATTCTCAACCGCATGTTTGATTGGATCAGAGGATTTTCAGCATTTCCTTGTGGATACACGAATGGCAATATTTAATTCAAATTTGAAATAAGCAACGCTTTATGATAAACGATTTTATCTCATTTTCATTGCAATTCGATAGGAAGCTCTAAATATTATTCGTACGCTCTGAAACTTCAGCAAATGTTTTATTTACCGATTTGACGTAGCTTTTTCAAGTGTGAGATCGATCAAAAAATTAACTTCAAAATGCGCAAAAATGGAAGTAGGAAAACAGTATTTTTTAAATACTAACTGAGTCTTGGATTATGTATGCCAAGTCTGGAAAATTGGAATAAGGTATACCGAATAATATCCAGACTAAATTAAAAAAGTATTAAAACAGTATTGAAAATAGTGTAAATAGTAAGTATGATCTATTGGACTGAACAATAGTAAAAAGTATTAGATCGAATTATTAGTATTTACACTGAAAGAAAAAAGTAGTTGGAAGAACCATCTTCAGCATATGCTGTACCGCTGAATAAATGCAGCAACTAACTCGCTCCTGTAACCAATCGCAGTTCTGTTTTCACCAATACAATAGTTGTCATAACCCACTGAGTAGTTGTCATAACCCACTGAGTATTTGTCATAACCCACTGAGTAGTTGTCATAACCCACTGAGTAGTTGTCATAACCCACTGAGTAGTTGTCATAACCCACTGAATAGTTGTCATAACCCACTGAGTAGTTGTCATAACCCACTGAGTAGTTGTCATAACCCACTGAGTAGTTGTCATAACCCACTGAATAGTTGTCATAACTCACTGAGTAGTTGTCATAACCCACTGAGTAGTTGTCATAACCCACTGAGTAGTTGTCATAACCCACTGAGTAGTTATCATTACCCACTGAGTAGTTGTCATAAACCACTGAGTAATGACGCTATTTCAACTCTTTCGAATGGTTGTCGGAACCCATTTATTGGTTTGTCCAACTACTTTTTTTTCTCCGTGTAGGGTCGATATCTACATGGCTCTCGGTGTTCAGGTCAAAATTCCATGGTTTTCGGTGTCCAGGTCAAAATTCCATGGTTTTCGGTGTCCAGGTCAAAATTCCATGGTTTTCGGTGTCCAGGTCAAAATTTCATGGTTTTCGATGTCCAGGTCAAAATTCCATGATTTTCGGTATCCAGGTCGATATGTCCATGATTTTCGGTGTCCAGATCGATATCTCCATGATTTTTTATCTTGAAGTAGATCGCTCCATAGTTGAAATTGGCGAGGTTGATGACTCCATAGCTTTAGGTGTTTAGCTCGATATTTTCACAGTTTTCGGTATTCAGATGTACCCGTATTGTCATTGTTTTTTAAATGTCGAGACCGACCTGATCACCGGAAACCTTGGAGATATCGATCTGCACACCAAAAACCATGGAGATATCAACCGAGACACCAAAAACCATGAAGATATCAATTGAATTCTTTGCATTGAAAGATATCGATCTGGACCCTGAAGTCGGTGGAGATATCGACCTGGACCCTGAAGTCGGTGGAGATATCGACCTGGATATTGAAGTTGGTGGATATATCGACCTGGACCCTGAAGTCGGTGGAGATATCGACCTGGATATTGAAGTCGGTGGAGATATCGACCTGGATATTGAAGTTGGTGGAGATATCAACCTGGATATTGAAGTTGTTGGAGATATCAACCTGGATATTGAAGTTGGTGGAGATATCGACCTGGATATTGAAGTTGGTGGAGATATCGACCTGGATATTGAAGTTGGTGGAGATATCGACCTGGATATTGAAGTTGGTGGAGATATGAACCTGGATATTGAAGTTGGTGGAGATATCAACCTGGATATTGAAGTTGGTGGAGATATCGACCTGGATATTGAAGTTGGTGAAGATATCGACCTGGATATTGAAGTTGGTGGAGATATCGATCTGGACACCGAAAACCATGGAAATTTCGATCTGGACACCGAAAACCATGGAAATTTCGATCTGGACACCGAAAACCATGGAAATTTCGACTTGGACACCGAAAACTATGGAAATTTTGACCTGGACACCGATAAATAATAATTCGCTCTAATATCCTTTAGGATTATTTGATCCAATAGATCACACTTAAGTCTTTTAACTTTTTACACTGGTTTTAATACTCTTTCAATACTTTCTTTAATTAGACGCGATATTATTCTGTATGTCTTTTTCCAATATGCCAGCCTTCCCGCGTAAAAATAATGATGTCAAATTGAGATCACAAACTCATATGTCAAAAAGTGTCATTTTTAAAATGCATTAAGGCAAAACATCTTAGAAAATTTCAAATCGATTTTGAGATCGGTTTGATATTACGTTTACTGATATTCAATTGTAATTCGATATCAGTAAACGTGATATTAAATTGTAACCTGATATCAATAAACATGATATTAAATTATAATTTGATATTCGTAAACGTGATATTAAATTATAACTTGATATCCGTAAACGTGATATTAAATTATAATTTGATATCAGTAAACGTGATATGCACAATTGATTTTGATCTTTCAAATGTACAATTGAATTTAAGTACAATAATTGGGGTGGCGGTCAAAATAGCCAATGGTAAAAATAGCGAATGGCTAAAATAGCGAATTTCATAATGATGGCCATTCTATATTTAGACGTTCCTTATTTTGAAATTCGCTATTTTAGCCCCTCGCTATTTTGGTCATTCGCTATTTTTACCCCCTGCCAATAATTGCGCTCAAATTAGTAAAAAAAAACTTGGTATCAAATCGATCTCAAAATCGCTTTGAACTTTTCTAAGATTTTTCGTCTTAACGTATCTAAAAAAAAGGCACTTTTTGAGATATGCCAATTCATGATCACAATTTGACATAATTATTTTTACTCCAACACAGTCATAATCCAACCCAGTTTCAACATAAAAAAGAATACTATTTTCATACTTCCGTTTTTGCGTGGGCTGCACATCGATAAACTAAACTCAGAATAACCTCGTTTTTGCAGCCCCCATAAAAATAACAAAAATACGATTGTTATATGAATACAATAGAAATGAAAAATAATTGAGGGCCCTATCATACAGAAGTGTATATTATTGTCTCTCTATAGTCTCTATAGTTGGAACATTCGGCTACCGGCTTCACTGTACCGATCAATAAATTCCAGGATTTGTGACTGCTCCTATATATATATATATATATATATATATTTATATATACCATCGACGGTTGTGGACCACGCGGGTAGTTTCACGTCTCGTTCGTTCTTGCAGACTCTTCCGCATCGAGGCACTTAGCTGGTCTCACAGCTGGCTTCGCGAAACGCCTGACGGTATAGCGCCGGATTCATCGGGCGTTCGTTCGGTGTGGCCAAAATCTATAGAAAATATCCAAGTGGGCAAAACTCCGCGGAAGGAGTTGGTCTGGCCGCACGTTTCGCGATACTTGGTCGAGCGCACCGCTTTTGCACTATACGTGGCCGAGTCCGGACACCGGTTTCCGCACCAACCGACTCCGTGGGTCTTGATTACAATATATGAATATTCAGTGGCGCGAGTACCCGCGCCACTTCCCCTCTTTCGTCTCTTCAACTCCCTTAACACTTTTCATTTCTTTTTTCCCTCTTTTCTTAACTTCTCTCTTTCTATTTCTCTTTCTCTTTCCATCTCAGTCATGGTCCGGCATTATGCACTGCAGAAATGCAAGGATACTAAGCCCCAGGCTCGGCTGCAGCACCTACAGTCTCTTAACCACCGACACCGGCAAACTTCGCAGAATCCACTTAATTAATTCGCCGCAGAAGTAAAATCTTCGTTAACGCCGGTTTACCCTAATTAAGACAAATTAAGAGATATATTCGCGGGTTATTATTATTTTCGGACATCAGTTCGATGATTGGCGAATTGGGTGATGGTTTTTCGGTCGAGAGTCCGACTTAAGGGCAGGGAGAAAAAAATTTTATTTGAAAATTCAATATCATCCAAATTCTCTTGCGTATAAAAATGACCAATGAACTATACACGGAAAAAAAGACTTGGTTGAAATAACCAAGTGCCTTGGTTATATATGCGCCAGACAATTAATTGGTTAGACCAACGAAGTTATTTGTTAGGCTACCAATTTCTTGGTTGGACTAACCAATTCACTTGGTAAGCTACCCAAGTCAGAGTGGTATGGATCGAGCTTCCGGTATAAAAAAAAAATATATCCCCGTTTTTCGAAACTTCCACACGAATAATTTTTTTTCATACCGTAAGTTCGATCCGTACCACTCTGATGATTTTTTTGCAATATCTACAGTCAGGCAAGAAGAAAAGTCCCGCGCAGAAAGAAAAGTATTAAAACAGTATGAAAAGTATAATATCTCAAGTATGATCTATTGGACTGAATTAATACTAAAAAGTATTAGACCGTATTATTAGATTTCAGGGTCCGGATTGATATGTCCATGGTTTTCAGTGTCCAGGTCGATATTTCCATCGCTTTCGATGTCCAGGTCGACCGGCCCATAGTTTTAGTTGTCTAGATCGATTGCCCCACAGTTTTAGGTGTTCAGGTTGATATCTTCATAGTTCTCGGTGTCCAGGTTGATATCTTCATAATTCTCGGAGTCCAGGTCGATCGATTCATAATGTTTGTTGTAAAAATTATATTCGTTTACAGTTTTTGAGCTGTAGGTTAATCGAACCTCAATTTTGCTTCCTCATAGAGGAAGCTTTGTTTTCATGAAATTTTTTTTTTTCGAGATTTTCATGTCAGTATGCTTAGAATCACCTAAAACGTCGAGAAAAGTGGTTTAGAAAAAATGTCCGTATGTATGTATGTGTGTGTGTGTGTGTGTGTGTGTGTGTGCTGGGCTTCGAAAATTCAATCTCCTCTCACTCGGTAACCGTTCGAGCGATCCGGCTCAAATTTGGCACGCAAGTAGAGTAGCTGCCCCTCTTTGAATGTTGTGATTTTTGCCAAAATATGTGAAGTCATTAAGATTTTATGTTGATTTTAATTTGTTGAAAAAAGGGCGTGGTCGCTCTAACTTTCGTAAAAGTTCGCCGATTTGGCTAAATAGTTCTTCATAACTGAAGATACGTTCAATGTTGTATGGTATTGAATTTCGACGAAATCGGTAAAGCGGTTCGGATTTTATAGAATTTTGAATTTTTCGAAAAAAATAGATTTTGATCTAAATTACGTCGAATTTCAACAAATGAACAGAAATTTTGTACAGACGAAAAATAACATTCAGAAATGCCATGTACCAAATTTGGTGATGATCGGTAAAGTCGTTCGGATTTTACACCATTTTTCATTTTAAAAAAATGTAGATTTTCGCTATAACTTCCGGAAAAGTTGAGACAGTACGACAAAAATTTGTATCTAATCAAAATTAGATGTAACGGTGTTTGCAGAGGTGATTTATAGCTGTATAAAACACCTCTGCAAAAGAGACACAAGGTATAAAAAAAAGATGCAAAGTAGAACCTTGCACATTGCTTCCTCATTATTTTTCGCTTTTTACAAAGCTTCCTCTATGAGGAAGCCAAAATTGAATGAAGCAAAATTGAGGTTTTTATTATCCAGTCCGGTCTAGTTACTTAAAAAACAAGTGGGAGTATATCTAGATATCGAAAGCTATGAAAAAATCGATCTGATCACTGAAAACTATGAAAAAATTGACCTGGACATCAAAAGCTATGAAAAAGTTGACCTGGACACCAAAAGCTATGAAAAAATTGACCTGGACACCAAAAGCTATAGAGATATCGACCTGGACATCAAAAACCATGGAGATATCGACCTGGACACCAACAACCATGGAAATATCGACCTGGACACCAAAAACTATGGAGATATCGACCTGGACACTAAAAACCATTGAGATATCGACTTGGATACCGAAAACCGTGGACATATCGACCCGGACCCTTAAAACTAATAATACGGTCTAATACTTTTTAGTATTAATTCAGTCCAATAGATCATACTTGAAATATTATACTTTTCATACTTTTTTTAATACTGTTTCAATAATTTCCTTTTTGCGCGGGCTGTAATTTTATTAGCCAAAAAACGTAACCTTTTTTTTATCAAAAAAATAATAATACCCCCGTTTTTCGGAACTTTCACACAAATGCATTTTTTAATACCAGAAGATCGATGAGCGCCACTCTGGCGATTTTTCTGTGATATCAACAGTCATGTTTCAATACTCTGTAATTTTTTCAGTAAAAAAAAATATCCTTTTTTTAATTAAAAAATAATTCCTCCATTTTTCGGAAAAAAATCATACTCACAGGAACGTGACAATTATTTGGAATATTCAGCTCGAAAGCTAACAATAATCGACAACTTTTATGTGCAGACATTTTTTTTTCAGTAACTTCAAAATTCTGAGATATTTGCACTTGAATAAAAAAAGCCATTTTCTGAAAAATTATTTTAAAAAATCTGAAACAATTCACATAGAGTGTCTTTTAGTGGTACATTCATATAACCAATTACAGGGCAAATCGGAGAGGGTCGAAAAAAAAAGTGGCTGAATTGACAGAGAATGCTTCATATAACGTTGATAAGTGACTCGTGAACACAACTGGCACCGTTTGCCATACTGTATATTAGAGACGAAAAATTCGTGTTAATGTACTGCATGGCAATCATCGCCAGACTGGTCGAATAAACTGAATTTACTATGTTGTATGGGAAACAATCATCAAACTTTTTGAATTGTGATTACCAGTAAATTCTCTCCGTGTGTATTTGGAAATATTGATATGTGATCTGTGAGGATTGTCACTCGAATCGGTAACTCATAGCATTTATGGATTTCGATACAATTTGAAGAACATTCAAGCTTCGATGAGGATAGTATAAGCCAATGACACAAAGTTACAGTATAATGATCGCATAGTTAACGCCAATGATCATGGTGGAGCCATATTGGCAGGAAACGCGAAACTAATGTGTGCTATATATGGTCACGGTCTCCCATCATGGTAAACAAGCTACTATCGTGTACTGATATCCCATATAGCTCTGTGGATTTACTCAGACGTACTCAAACAGAATAATCCTCATATCGATAGTTTGTTTAAATTGTTGGAACCTTTGACGTGTCGTAAATTGACAATAAAATTAACTTATTTCGGAATCTGATAAATATCGATTTTTGCTGTTACGATTTCAGTGTACGATATTGCCTAGAGGTTTGAGCCGTAAATATGACCGGTAATTTTACCGTATTTTACCGTAAAAAACGTAAAAATCATATGGTCCCATCGTGATTTAAAATCTCGTCACACGGAGAAAAATTTCTGTGTTGTGACAATATAAATGAGGACAACAAAAATCGTTTCGTTAGGCTGGCAAATCTTTTGTTCGGCTGACAAATCAGTTTTGCTTTGGTGACAAATCTTTTTGCTGGGCTGAGCAATTTTTTTGTAAGCCTAACGTAACGATTTTTGTTGTCCTCGTTTTATGTTGCCACAACACAGAAATTTCTCTCCGTGCACGATAAGGTGAAAAAATATTACATTAATTTTACAAAAAAATGTGTTACCGGTAATTTCACAACTATATAGACGAAGTTTACTATTTTTTACGGTAAATTTATCAACAAAATTTGTGACCGGTCAAATTTACGAGCAATTTTCGTGACCGTATTTTCGCAACACAAAGTTTGTAAAAAAAAAATGATGTTGAAATACGGTAAAAGTACCGTACGGTCATTTTATTGAAAATAAAAATACCGGTATTTTCACATCTCTACTACTGCCATTTTGACGAGGTGTACACTGAGAGAAAAATCTGGTAATTTAAAAAAAAATATAGTTAGATCTATAAACTATAATTCCCAGGAGGAACGTCTACATTTTATGATTATGGCAAATATAAGAAAATAATTGGATGAACCATTAATATAATTCCCAGAAGGAACGTCTCTATTTTATGGTTATAGCAAATATAATTATAGCAGCAATCATCAAAATAATAATAGTTTCAAATGTGCCGTTTCGTTGTATATACGATTTCAACATTTGTTTCCAATAACTTTGCAAATATCGTTTATTGAACCATTTTATAATCGGTTCAACCATAAAACATTGCAAGCCTTCCTATATTCGCACTAAGATAAAAATCTGATAATAAAAAAAAAAAAAAGTTAGACCGACGATAATCTAACTATAAACTATAATTCCCAGAAGGAACGTCTACATTGAGAGAAAAGATTTCAGTGACGCCAAAGAAATGGGTGGAATGGTTTTTTTTTCATTGATTTCAACGAAATATTTCTTTGATTTCAATGAAATAGTGCATTTGAATTTCAAAGAGAACATTTCATTGCCTGTAAATAAACATTTGCTTAGTGAGCATATAATAAAGAAACAGTTTCATTGTTTTAAAGAGAAGTTTTCATTGGTTCAAAGAAACGTTTTCATTGATCTCTCTCTCGCACCTAACCTCACTTTTTTGTTTTCCGGTTCTCCCGAACGAACGGCGTCGAGTTTCGAGGAGCCAAAAGCTTAGCCTATTCCTGCCGTACTTCCTTACATACTCACAAAATTTGAGCTTTATCTGCCGCGTACTTCAGGAAAAAATAGGTTTCGAAATTTTGAGGTGGTAAGAAGAAGGTTTCATTGAATCAGAGACGATATCTTTGAAATCAATGAAAAAGGTTCATTGGTTTAAAGAAATATTTCTTAGAATCAATGTCACTACTTTTCATTGACTTTGAGATCATTCAAAGAAAAGATAGTATTGAAATTCAAGAATTTCATTTAATTGGCAAAGATTTCCGTGAATCAATGAAACTTTTTCTCTCGGTGTATATTTTATAGTTATAGCAAATATAAGAAAATAATTGGATAAACCATTAATATAATTCCCAGGAGGAACGTCTTTATTTTATGGTTATAGCAAATATAATTATAGCAGCAATCATCAAAATAATAATAGTTTCAAATATGCCGTTTCGTTGCATATAAGATTTCAACGTTTACTTCCAATAACCTTGCAAATATCGTTTATTGAACGATTTTATAATCGATTCAACCATAAAACATTGCAAGCCTTCCTATATTCGTACTAAGAGAAAAATCTGGTAATAAAAAAAAAAAGAAAGTTAGACCGACGATAATCTAACTATAAACTATAATTCCCAGAAGGAACGTCTACACCGAGAGAAAAGATTTCATTGACGCCAAAGAAATGGGTGGAATGGTTTTTTTTTCATTGATTTCAACGAAATATTTATTTGATTTCAATGCAATAGTGCATTTGAATTTCAAAGAGAACATTTCATTGCCTATAAATAAAGATTTGCTTAGTGAGCATATAATAAAGAAACAGTTTCATTGTTTTAAAGAGACGTTTTCATTGGTTCAAAGAAACGTTTTCATTGAACTCTGTCTCGCACCTAACCTCACTTTTTTGTTTTCCGGTTCTCCCGAACGAACGGCGTCGAGTTTCGAGGAGCCAAAAGCTTAGCCTATTCCTGCCGTACTTCCTTACATACTCACAAAATTTGAGCTTTATCTGCCGCGTACTTCAGGAAAAAATAGGTTTCAAAATTTTGAGGTGGTAAGAAGAAGGTTTCATTGAATCAGAGACGATATCTTTGAAATCAATGAAAAAGGTTCATTGGTTTAAAGAAATATTTCTTAGAATCAATGTCACTACTTTTCATTGAGTTTGAGATCATTCAAAGAAAAGATAGTATTGAAATTCAAGAATTTCATTTCATTGGCAAAGATTTTCGTGAATCAATGAAACTTTTTCTCTCGGTGTATATTTTATAGTTATAGCAAATATAAGAAAATAATTGGATAAACCATTAATATAATTCCCAGGAGGAACGTCTTTATTTTATGGTTATAGCAAATATAATTATAGCAGCAATCATCAAAATAATAATAGTTTCAAATATGCCGTTTCGTTGCATATAAGATTTCAACGTTTACTTCCAATAACCTTGCAAATATCGTTTATTGAACGATTTTATAATCGGTTCAACCATAAAACATTGCAAGCCTTCCTATATTCGTACTAAGAGAAAAATCTGGTAATAAAAAAAAAAAAGTTAGACCGACGATAATCTAACTATAAACTATAATTCCCAGAAGGAACGTCTACACCGAGAGAAAAGATTTCATTGACGTCAAAGAAATGGGTGGAATGGTTTTTTTTTCATTGATTTCAATGACATATTTCTTTGATTTCAATGCAATAGTGCATTTGAATTTCAAAGAGAACATTTCATTGCCTGTAAATAAAGATTTGCTTAGTGAGCATATAATAAAGAAACAGTTTCATTGTTTTAAAGAGACGTTTTCATTGGTTCAAAGAAACGTTTTCATTGATTTCCCTCTCGCACCTAACCTCACTTTTTTGTTTTCCGGTTCTCCCGAACGAACGGCGTCGAGTTTCGAGGAGCCAAAAGCTTAGCCTATTCCTGCCGTACTTCCTTACATACTCACAAAATTTGAGCTTTATCTGCCGCGTACTTCAGGAAAAAATAGGTTTCGAAATTTTGAGGTGGTAAGAAGAAGGTTTCATTGAATCAGAGACGATATCTTTGAAATCAATGAAAAAGGTTCATTGGTTTAAAGAAATATTTCTTAGAATCAATGTCACTACTTTTCATTGAGTTTGAGATCATTCAAAGAAAAGATAGTATTGAAATTCAAGAATTTCATTTAATTGGCAAAGATTTCCGTGAATCAATCAAACTTTTTCTCTCGGTGTATATTTTATAGTTATAGCAAATATAAGAAAATAATTGTATGAACCATTAATATAATTCCCAGGAAGAACGTCTTTATTTTATGGTTATAGCAAATATAATTATAGCAGCAATCATCAAAATAATAATAGTTTCAAATATGCCGTTTCGTAAATATAAGAAAATAATGGGATGAACCATTAATATAATTCCCAGGAGGAACGTCTCTATTTTATGGTTATAGCAAATATAATTATAGCAGCAATCAACAAAATAATAATAGTTTCAAATATGCCGTTTCGTTGCATATACGATTTCAACGTTTATTTCCAATAACCTTGCTATCGTTTATTGAACCATTATATCATCGCTTCAACCATAAAACATTGCCAGTCTTCCTATATTCGTTTTGTCATGTGAAATCGTTAAGTCAACAATATGCTATTCTCTCAGTGTATCATTGTTCAATTTCCGTTATAGGAAAAACCATGGATCTCAGGTAGGTCATTAAATCGAATTATATTTTACCCTGAACTTTGAAAAGTTGAAACAGTACAAAGTCCGAGAAGGTTGAAGTTCTGAATATATTCAAGCCAAAGGTAGTTTGAAAAAAAAAAAAAAAATTACGAGACTTTTTCTTCAGAAGAGAAAAAATATCATTCGCCGCGAGACGTACGAGTTGTTCATTATTCTTGCCATAAATATGTAGTACTTCGAAACGAGAGTTTTCATTTGCCCTCGGGCACTGTCTTTGCTTCGGTAACTGCCGAGGAGAGAAATATTTTAAGGAATAAATATTTGCATAGCAGACATCTCCAGGGCAGTTCATTACTTTTGAATGGTACATCTAATCTACGAAGATTAGTGTCAATAGGATCTATAATGCAACGCAAATAAAGCAACCTAACGATGATAGAACGATGATTAAAAATTCTTCCCTATATTTAATTTGTCTTTATTTGTATTAAACAATATTTTCATCCCATAAAATATATATGTATTTCATTGAAATGTTCAATGTATTGATACCGATAATATTTATTTATTATACAGATTGTTTATACTGATGATGATAAAAAGATTTATTTTAATCGAAAACATGTGTATTTCATGTTGATTACTCGACGATACGATTTCAACGTTTGTTTCCAATAACCTTGCAAGTATCGTTTATTGAACCCTATTATCATCGCTTCAATCATAAAACATTGCAAGCCTTCCTAAATACGTTTCATCATGTGAAATGGTTAAATCAATGATATGCTTTTCTCTCAGAATGCCCCTGTTTCATAATGCCCCACGTTGCCATTTTGCCCCGCTTTCCCCTACGTTTCAACGAAGGATGTCGATGGTGAGACAGGAATCGTGCTGAAGGGTTCTCGTTGTGAACGAATCAGAGTTTAAGTGGTGTCGTCTTTGATCGATGAAGCCGAAGGAACGTTTTTTTTTCTTTCTTTTTCTTCCCTAGGCTGGTCACTTGATCTTGGAGTGTCGACAGTGAACGCGTCAAAGACTCGTACCACTTGGCCTCGAGTCCACCAGCGCTAATTCAATCTGTTCTGTCACGGACTCGGAACAAAGTTCCAAAGCCTGCGGTTCGAGCTAATTCTAACATCTCTCGATACTTCCTGACCCGTAAGTCTGTTTAAACCTTTATATAGGTAACCCTCTCGACTCGATACCGAAACCGGGGCGCTAGAGGCATTCAGAAAAGTGGGGATAACACGGAGCTATAAAAAGCTTAAAGAGTAGGAGGATATTCTTCTCATATCACTTGTACGAAAGGTTAAGTGCACTCAAGCTTTGTAGCACTGCCAGAGCCAAGTCTATTGCATATCAGAATTTAATAATGGCCAACTCTATCACGTACCGCAATGTCTACGTCATAAAATTTTGGCTGAGTTCGCTAGAAAATGATATATAAGATTAATTGGAAAAAAGGGCGACAATGAAATTCCTAAGGACTCCTGAAGTCCTGCAATTTCTGAGGCCCCAGGGGCCCCCGAAGCCCGGAATTTTCCAAGTCCCCCAAGGGTCCCCGAAGCCTCGAATTTTCTAAGTCCCCCACGGGTCCCTGTAACCCAGATTTTTCTCAGTCCCTCAAGGTCCCCCGAAGCCCGGAAATTTCTAAGTCCCCCAAAGCCCGGAATTTTCCAAGTCCTCCTAGGGCCCCCGAAGCCCGAAATTTTCCAAGTCCCCCTAGGGCCCCCGAAGCCCAGAATTTTCCAAGTCCCCCACGGGCCCCTGAAACCCAGATTTTTCTCAGTCCCTCAAGGTCCCCCGAAGCCCGGAAATTTCTGAGGTCCTCTACGGCCCCCGAATTGTGGATTTTTCTAAGACCCGGAATTTTCTAAGTCCCCCAAAGCCCGGAATTTTCCAAGTCCCCCTAGGGCCCCCGAAGTCCGGAATTTTCCAAGTCCCTCAAGGTCCCCCAAAGCCCGGAATTTTCCAAGTCCCCCTAGGGCCCCCGAAGTCCGGAATTTTCCAAGTCCCTCAAGGTCCCCCAAAGCCCGGAATTTTCCAAGTCCCCCTAGGGCCCCCGAAGCCCCGGATTTTCTACGTCTCTCAAGGGTCTCGGAATCCTGGCTATTTCTTAGTTTCCCTATGGCCCCCGAAGCCCGAATTTTTTCAAGACTCCCTAGGGCCCCCAAAGCCCGCAATTTCCTAAGTGCCTCAAGAGCCTGCGAATCCTGAATATTTCCAAGTCTCCCAAGGGCCCGTGAAGCCTGGAATTTTCCAAGTCTCCGAAGGGCCCTTGAAGCCCGGAATTTTCCAAGTTTCCTAAGGGCCCTTGAAGCCCGGAATTTTACAAGTCCCGTAGGGCCCCCGAAGTCCGGAATTTTCCAAGTCCCCCTAGGGCCCCCGAAGCCCGGAATTTTCCAAGTCCCCCTAGGGCCCCCGAAGCCCGAAATTTTCTAAGTTCCTCAAAGGCCTGCGAATCCTGGAATTTTCCAAGTTCCTCAAAGACCTGCGAATCCTGGAATTTTCCAAGTTTCTCAAAGGCCTGCAAATCCTGGAATTTTCCAAGTGTCTTATGGGCCCCAAGGCCCGTTTTTTCAAAATCCTTTACGAGACCAATAAAAAGAAGGCAATGCGAAACGCCCGAGCTACAATAATCCCTAGTATGGAAATATATAAGGTTCTACAACCTTTCCAAGTATCGCAGGATTTGAATGTTCCATTTATCTTCGCAATAGAAAGATTCGTCAGAGCCGTTTAGCCTCTTCCCTTAGAGAGTTGATTACGCCACGATGTCGCTATTATATCTGTTACGACCCGGAAAACGTATAACGCACGATATGACGGGATAAAAAAAATAATGGCGCACTCGTAAAAGACGAATATATATAGGGATGGTAATAATGGCAGGTTACGAGAGTTACCCTAGGTAGAAATAGAACGAGGCGGACAGGGCGTCCGCGAGCTTCGTGCGACTTGCTTATATGACGCGACACGCGGCGACCGAATATAATATTGCGCCAGAGTGCTACGCAGCCTCGACTCTCCATCGTTGCGCTTCTCACACATATACTCCCCTCGAATAATATCGATAAGTCGTAATATTTCAAACGACCTCGTAATTCAATTACAACGACAGAACCGTCACGCTGATACGAATCCTATCGTGGCATCCTTAACCTCCGCAATGTTACGGCGACTTAACTATTTTCCTTTCTTGGTAATATAACAGCTGTGAGATAGACCAAGAATTTCAATCCAATTATTCGTATCTTTATACCGTTACATTTAAACTGGAATTAGGAACAAAAAAAAAACAGGAATAAATCAAAATTATTATTTTTGCTTTCCTAAGAAAGATTTGTTTTCGTGAATATTTTTTGTTTCAATTTTCATGTCAATTTTCATTTCAAAAATATTGATTTTAGAAAATGTCTCTATGTGTGTGTTCATATCTTTTTAGATGTCGGGTGCAAATTCGGACTACACGTAGATTGAGTTCGGCATTGAATCTGTCATGAATCTTCTTTTTTGTTCTTTTGCGTTTTTCTCGAAACGACCTTTTTCAAACTGGTGTATACGATATCTCAAAATCTACTGGACCGATTTACCTGAAATTTTTAACACAAATTCTTTATAATATTGTTTATAGCGCTACGTAGGGATTTTTTGATTCGATGTACCGTTTTTAAGTTATAATTTTAATTAACTTAAAATTTTCATGAAAATTCATGTCGTTTTCGTCAAACCATTGGCATTTTTGCAAATAAAATTTAATTTCTTTTTCCTTACGTAGCGCCATAGCTACTACCTTCATAAACAAGAAAATCTTGAAACGAGGAGGCTAATGGATGACTCATATCTCTGCCATTTTGTATTTTTTTCAATTTTTTTTTAATTGTTCTTAAATATGTTCTTTATGTATGTGAAATAAATTTAAAAAAATAAATTTCATGCCTCAGAAAAAAAAATCGTTTTTTAACGATTTTTCCGACCGTCAGGGTGGTGTAACCCCTTAAGGGGTTCAAGTTTTATGGCAATTTTTTAAATAAAGGTTATTTTCCCTTCAATTTCTACAATTTTTTAGATATCGGGCTTAAATTTGGTTTACAAGGAAACTATCATCGCCCAAGATTTGGGATTGAATTTGGCATTAATCCAATCAGCGGTTCAAATTTTATGGCGATTAAAATTTTTTTAAACAAATTTTGTTTTTCCTCTTTTATAATTTCACACGCAAAATAACTAATTATTATCGAACAAAGCTTCCTTCATGAAAAAGCCAAATATTTCATAGAAATTTTAAAAAACTTTCTACAAAGTTTTAAAGAAAAAAAATGGTCTCGTACATTCACTGTTAAAAATATTTTGAAAATTAATATATGTATTGGAAGTTCTTTTCCAGATACGGTATATTAAATTTCATTAAATTTCATTTAATATACAGATATATTGTAAAGTTCCAATAATTATATTATAAACACAACTTTTATGAAGTGTTTACTATACTGTATATTAATTTTATAACAATTTTTTTATATATTAATTAATATTTGTATATTAAATTTAATATACGCGTATCCGCAAAAAAATTTCCAATACTTTATATTAATTTTCATACAAAAATTTCTAACAGTGTTGCTTCCTCATTTTGCACCTTCCTCAATGCTTTCTTTATAAGGAAGCAACGAACAAGACCCAATTTTTCAACCTTTTTATCATTTAGAGCGACTTTTCCATGAGTAAGCCAGAATTAATTACCAATATTATTCACAGTGAATACTTTGCGAAATAAAGATAACGTTATTTCATAGTAGTAATTACAGGATTATTAACGAATTAAATAATTCTAACCGTTTACTGTTATTTTCACACGTAACTCGCGGACCTGTGGTCTATTAGGAACAATAAAGAGTGAATAATGTTCGCACGGGGCACTCAAAATTCCGCCGAATTAATATGGAAGCGGTAGAAATTTAGCATGACAACAGAAACTCTTTTTTTTTATTTCAGCGTAGGGATGATGGCTTTTTACGTGCACCGTTGGCCCGAGGATAGTGCGACTGAACCACGGACAAAATTTATCGGAGTCCTATATAGATATATATATATATCATACATATATATATATACATATATATAGGTACATATAGAAAATGTTTCGAGGCATGTAATCACGTAATAGAGTGAGCTCGATTCATAAAACCCACGGTTAGTCGGCATTGAATCCATTGGATATTCGCGTCGGGCATACACAAAAAGGCCCGCTTGGCCTCGTTGCCCGTGGCATTCCACGAGAAACGTGTATACAATAAAATTGCTTCCGTTGCGCATTCCTCCCGGATTTCGGCCCGATGAAATACAATTTTAAATGACAATTTGTGTGCTGTTTCCCACTGTCACATTAGCTTGACACCATTTAGATACAAACTGTCCAATGTTACAATTTAATTAAATCATCAATTTTTTGTTTTTCATTTTTCAATTAAATATCTGCATTCCATGAAAATTTTTCAGTTGATTACAAATATGAAAGAATTTATATTAAAAACTTGTGAATCACAAACGAAATGTGAAAGTTGTTTTTTTTTCGAATTCGAAGCCTAAATTTGAATCTAATGCGCTCAAGTATATTGGTACAGTATTTAACAACAGCAAAAGTTACATTGCAGTTTTACATTTCGACAAAAAAATCGGAGTTTCACTAAAATGGTTATAATTTGAAAAAAGAACGGAGCAGCAACTACGAATCGCGCTTGTTTTATTTATTTATTTTTTAAGCCCGATGAAATACAATTTTTAATTACAATTTGTGAGCTGTTTCCCACTGTCACATTAGCTTGACACCATTTAGATACAAACTGTCCAATGTTACGATTTAATTAAATCATCAATTTTTTGTTTTTCATTTTACAATGAAATATCTGCATTCCATCAGAAATTTTCAGCTGATTACAAATATGAAAGAATTTATATTAAAAATTTGTGAATCACAAACGAAATGCCAGTGAAAGTTAATTTTTTTTTTTTCGAATTCGAAGCCAAAATTTGAATCTAATGCGCTCAAATATATTGGTACAGTATTTAACAACAGCAAAAGTTACATTACAGTTTTACATTTCGACAATAAAATCGGAGTTTCACTAAAATGGCTATAATTTGAAAAAAGAATGGAGCAGCAACTACGAATTGCGCTTGTTTTATTTATTTATTTTTTATGCCCGATGAAATACAATTTTTAATTACAATTTGTGTGCTGTTTCCCACTGTCACATTAGCTTGACACCATTTAGATACAAAATGTCCAATGTTACGATTTAATTAAATCATCAATTTTTTGTTTTTCATTTTTCAATTAAATATCTGCATTCCATCAGAAATTTTCAGCTGATTACAAATACGAAAGAATTCATATTAAAAACTTGTGAATCACAAACGAAATGCCAGTGAAAGTTAATTTTTTTTTTTTTCGAATTCGAAGCCAAAATTTGAATCTAATGCGCTCAAATATATTGGTACAGTATTTAACAACAGCAAAAGTTACATTACAGTTTTACATTTCGACAATAAAATCGGAGTTTCACTAAAATGGTTATAATTTGAAAAAAGAACGGAGCAGCAACTACGAATCGCGCTTGTTTTATTTATTTATTTTTTAAGCCCGATGAAATACAATTTTTAATTACAATTTGTGTGCTGTTTCCCACTGTCACATTAGCTTGACACCATTTAGATACAAACTGTCCAATGTTACGATTTAATTAAATCATCAATTTTTTGTTTTTCATTTTTCAATGAAATATCTGCATTCCATCAGAAATTTTCAGCTGATTACAAATACGAAAGAATTTATATTAAAAACTTGTGAATCACAAACGAAATGCCAGTGAAAGTTAATTTTTTTTTTTTTTCGAATTCGAAGCCAAAATTTGAATCCAATGCGCTCAAATATATTGGTACAGTATTTAACAACAGCAAAAGTTACATTACAGTTTTACATTTCGACAATAAAATCGGAGTTTCACTAAAATGGTTATAATTTGAAAAAAGAACGGAGCAGCAACTACGAATTGCGCTTGTTTTATTTATTTATTTTTTAAGCCCGATGAAATACAATTTTTAATTACAATTTGTGAGCTGTTTCCCACTGTCACATTAGCTTGACACCATTTAGATACAAACTGTCCAATGTTACGATTTAATTAAATCATCAATTTTTTGTTTTTCATTTTTCAATTAAATATCTGCATTCCATCAGAAATTTTCAGCTGATTACAAATACGAAAGAATTTATATTAAAAACTTGTAAATCACAAACGAAATGCCAGTGAAAGTTAATTTTTTTTTTTTTTCGAATTCGAAGCCAAAATTTGAATCTAATGCGCTCAAATATATTGGTACAGTATTTAACAACAGCAAAAGTTACATTACAGTTTTACATTTCGACAAAAAAATCGGAGTTTCACAAAAATGGCTATAATTTGAAAAAAGAACGGAGCAGCAACTACGAATCGCGCTTGTTTTATTTATTTATTTTTTAAGCCCGATGAAATACAATTTTTAATTACAATTTGTGTACTGTTTCCCACTGTCACATTAGCTTGACACCATTTAGATACAAACTGTCCAATGTTACGATTTAATTAAATCATCAATTTTTTATTTTTCATTTTTCAATGAAATATCTGCATTCCATAAGAAATTTTCCGCTGATTACAAATACGAAAGAATTTATATTAAAAACTTGTGAATCACAAACGAAATGCCAGTGAAAGTTAATTTTTTTTTTTTCGAATTCGAAGCCTAAATTTGAATCCAATGCGCTCAAGTATAATAATATAGTATTTAACAACAAAAATTATATCACAGTTTTATATTTCACTAAAATTACTATAATTTGAAATAAGAACGGAGCAGCAACTCCGAATTGCGCTTGTTTTATTTATTTATTTTTTATGCCCGAAGAAATACAATTTTAAATGACACCATTTAGATACAAACTGTCCAATTTTACGATTTAATTAAATCATCAATTTTTTTTCATTTCAATGAAGTATCCACATTCCATCAGATATTTTCGGCTGATTACAAATATGGAAGAATTTATATTAATAACTCGTGAATCACGAATGAAACACAAGTGAAAGAAAAGAAATTGGAAATTGTGAAAATAACAAGTTTTCTTTTTCGAAATCGAAGCCTAAATTTCAATCTAACGCGCTCAAATACATTGATATAGTTGTTCGAAAAAAAAATATTACCTTATTCTTTTACATTTTCACCAAAAAAAATCGGATTTTCACTAAAAAGGATATAATTTGAAATAATAAGGAAAGAAAAATAAAATATGTTGTGTTATGAATTTTTTACACATGGAAATATTTGGAGCAGCAGAAATTGAAAATTTGCCCACACTTTTTATTATTTTCGGGCATTTTTCAAACTGATCTCAAGGATGCACAATTTTAGGTATCGCAATAATATCCTGGTCATTTTATTTATTCATACGAGAAAAAAGAAAATTTAAAATAGGTCGAGCCAAACAAAAAATTATGTTAATAAAAAATTTTGAATTTCCGTAATTCTGACGATTAGGCCGATCCAAAATCAGAATTTAAAAAAATTCGGCAGGTCACTTCTTAGTGTTGATCATAATCTTGTGCATAATAAGATGCTGATCTTTCAATCTCCCAATTTTACGAATTACGGATAAAATTATTACAATACACTATAAAAATTTTGACATTAACGATATTTCGATCTGCCAACTAATTAAAGGAGCTTTTTCGAATTTGCTATTTTCGGTCATGTGCGCAATCAGCAATATGCAAAAACTGGATGTAAAATTCGAATATTAATTAGTGCACCGAGAGAAAAGATTTCATTGACGCCAAAGAAATGGGTGGATTGATTTTTTTTTTTCATTGATTTCAACGAAATATTTCTTTGATTTCAATGAAATAGTGCATTTGAATTTCAAAGAGAACATTTCATTGCCTGTAAATAAAGATTTACTTAGTGAGCATATAATAAAGAAACAGTTTCATTGTTTTAAAGAGACGTTTTAATTGGTTCAAAGCAACGTTTTCATTGATCTCTCTCTCGCACCTAACCTCACTTTTTTGTTTTTTGGTTCTCCCGAACGAACGGCTTCGAGTTTCGAGGAGCCACAAGCTTACCCTATTTCTGCCATACTTCCTTACATACTCACAAAATTTGAGCTTTATCTGCCGCGTACTTCAGGAAAAAATAGGTTTCGAAATTTTGAGGTGGTAAGAAGAAGGTTTCATTGAATCAGAGACGACATCTTTGAAATCAATGAAAAAGGTTCATTGGTTTAAAGAAATGTTTCTTCGAATCAATGTCACTACTTTTCATTGAGTTTGAGATCATTCAAGGAAATAGTATATTATGCAACAAGGGCGTAAAACGTACGCCCGTGTCGCATACGATATTTTTTAGCATAACGTGCGTAAAATTCGCATTGTGTTTAGGGGAATACAACGCGGAGGTCCAGGGGCGAAGCCCCGGTGGGGTGCAGAGGTGAAGCCCCTGCTGGGGTCCAGGGGCGAAGCCCTGGTCGGGTGCAGGGGTGAAGCCCCTGCTGGGGTCCAGGGGCGAAGCCCTGGTCGGGTGCAGGGGTGAAGCCCCTGCTGGGGTCCAGGGGCGAAGCCCCGGTGGGGGGTTAGGGGGGCGAGGCCCCCCCCCCCCCACTGAAGACAGAAATAGATTTATTATGCATTCGCAAAAAAAACAGAACGTGTTTAATTGTGAGTAAACTTTGTTTATAATTATAATTACTTTATTTGGTAATATAATTATTAGTTATTGCATATAACATATAGCATCACAGAGAAAATGCGCTCAATAATACTGAATTTCTGATTTGAATTTCTGAGTTACATTTCACGAACTATTTCTTTTTTTGTAACTGTTATGGTAGTTTTCACTTTTTTGGAAGCTGGAGCATTATCTTCATCATTAAAAGCGTCCGCGATTCGCATTGAAATTCTTCTTTTGTTACCCGTCGAATCTTCGATATAACCTTCCGCGGTTTGTCCCGACTTTCAACCACCGTGGCGTTTTAGCGTCGTTATTTCGGCACCGCTGTCTTAGTGTGAGCGAGAGAGTTAGAATTAGGCTAGCCGCACGCTCGCGGCGCCACTGTTTTATATGTGCCGTACAACGTTTTTTTTTAAAACGTGGTAAAGAAAAGTAAAAATAATTTGTTTATTTTACGCACACTGTTTCATAAAGTTGCATTTTACGCACTTATATGGGTGTGTAAAAACGAATTTTACGCACACTATGCTAAAAAGATAGTATTGAAATTCAAGTATTTCATTTAATTGGCAAAGATTTCCGTGAATTAATGAAACTTTTTCTCTCGGTGCGAACAGTTGAGGTTACTATTCGATATGGTAACTCATTTTTGGGAAATTTTGTACAGCAAATTGAAAACGCAGTTGTCACAACCAAACATTTATTTCCGTGCAGTATAGCAAATACAGTAGCAAGCAAAATACCGTAATGCGTGTATACTGTCGTTTCTATCAACGTTTTTCACCTATACAGTGTATGATATATCGGAATCGTAAATCATGCAAAGCCTGCCGATGGTATTGTAAAAACGTCGGTAAATTAATTTCAATTCAGCATTGAAAGTCGCGTGAGGAGGAGGGGGGGATAGGGGTGGCTGGCAACTCGAGGTGGGTGACCGCCGGGTGGCGATTCTAGCTGGAGACAGAGATCGAATGGGCAGTTGGGTATGCGGAGGGCGTATTCGTGATACAATTTCGTTGTTCCGACAGCTGGAGTAAAACCGAGAACACGTCCACGTCCCCCGTGGCCCGCAGCTTGTCCGATCGGACGTTTCTACCTATACTACTTTGTATATACATATATATATATATAAATATAATACATATACATTTGCGTATGTCTGTGCAGCTTTAACTTCGTATGCAGATACGTAGAAACACTAGCATGTGTGTGTATGTACGTGTGTGAGAAAATATAGGGCATTCCAGGCCAATTCGACAGATTCGTGATACTCGAACTCATTTTTAATTTTTAATTAATTTAGTATCGGTAATTTTGCTTCTTCATGGAGGAAACTTTGTTTGCGTGAATTTTTTTATTTTTTTGTTGAGATTTTTATGTTAGGATACTCAGAATGGTTCGATATGTCGAAAAAAGTGGGTTAGAAAAAATGTGTGTGTGTGTGTGTGGCAAAATTGAAACTTAGATACCTAAAGAACGGGTTTATCAATCGAGCTGAAATTTTGCACACACGTGGAGTAGACAAACTCCTTTGTTTGTGATCATTTTCAGAAAAATTCAAACATAAGATTACTTTTTATTCAATTTTGAATTTTTCCAAAAAATCTGGAGATTCTCTAGCTTCCGCAAATTTGTAGCCATCGAGCTAAATATTTTTTTACAAATAAAGCTATGCTAAAGGAAGATCGGTATTGAATTTGGGATGATTCTATAAATAGGTTTGATTTTTATGGGATTTCGAATTTTTCGAAAAAATTACGTTTTGCTCCAATTCATGTTAAATATCACTGAATCAATCGAAATTTTCTAAAAACTAAGAATAGTGCTTAACGCTCCTACGTACCAAATTTCGTAATGATCGGTAAAGAGGTTCGAAATTTTTGACATTTTGGGTATTTTCATAAATTTACAGTTTGCTATAAATCACGCAAAATATTGTAAAATAAATTAAAATTTATTGAAATATTGAAGTTATTTATAATAATTTACACAACAATTTAAAAAAATCTTTATTCACCATTTATTAAATATTGACTAAAAAAAGTCTGCACACATTAAATAATGATTCTATAATTTCAGTGCAATGTTCTACTTTGCATTTTTTTTCTCCACATCACATTATTGAAGAGAATCAATACGAATAAACACTAGGAAAAGATTGAAAGAATGTCAATTGAAATGAACATTTTCAAGTCCACCTGATAAATTTAGATTTTCATTTATTTGTTTATAAAACGCCTAATTTTTATGGATACATTAATAGATCCCAAATTATTATAAAAATATGTTATATTACGTATCCCATTATATTAAAAAATGAAATAAAAATAAAAAAAATCCTAGAGCAATTTTTGGCTAGATCTCACATGGAATGCTCCATATATATATGCACATAAAGTATGTGGAGCGCGCGAAGTGAATATAGTCGTGTAGGATTCACGAACAGGAAACTGCTTGCAGACCCAGTACAAATACTATGTGTGTACGTACCGAACTGGCCTCTAACCCTGCTATTAATTATCTCCGCGAGAATATTGAAATGAGGATTTATCTGTAATATGTGCATAGAGGGTTGACTTCACTGCTACCTGTGGGAAATCGTACATATTGTACCATTCTCACGTTGAGACTGTCGAACATTGCGGCGCTTGCAAGTTTTATGCTGTGTCCTTCATCCATTCTCTCATTTTTTTGTTCGCATCGCTGCTCTTTCTTGTTAGGAACATGGTGACGTTGAATTTTTTACTGAGCAAAAAAAAAAGGAGAGATTGAACACCTATTTCAATCAGTAGACCCACGGATGGGTTCTATTGTGTGAACTTGGATCAAATTGTTCGTGGAAAAAGAGTTTTTTTTTTTTCATGTCAGCGCTTCGTATATTAGAATTTCGATAGATAAACTGGAACTTTCGCGAGCTATTTTTCTATAGATCTACACGGAAAAAAAATCATTTGCTAGCATAGTGACAACCAGAGTTGTAAATGCCTAATACTTATAGAAATAATGATGATGATACGATCAGCTCTATAATTATGATTTTATAATAATAACATGTAGCGATTGTAATACGATGATCAAACTTTGGAATGGCTGCAAAAATTATTATTTTTCAATAAAAATTCACGGTAATCCTTTTGAAAAAATGAAAAAAAATAAGTAATGCATTACTTATTTCTTTCATTTTTTCCATTATTTCTTGCAATATTAAAGCGAAAATTAGTATTTTTTTCAGCTGTTCAAATGTTTATACTGTATTTTATAATCACTACATATTATTATTATGAAATCATAATTACAAAACAAATTGTACTGTAAACTGTATCTCATGAATTAATGGAGATTTACAACTCTGGTGACAGCAAACTTTATTTGTTGGGCTAGAAAATCTATTTGCTGGGCTAACAAATAATTTTGCTGGCCTAGCAAATCATTTTGTTGATCTAGCAAATTTTTTGACAAGCTTAGCAAATCATTTTTGTTAGGCTAAGAAATAAGGTTTTGCTGTCACTATATTAGCAATTGATTTGTTGATGCAACAAAAGTTTTCTCTCCGTGTAACAATGTCAGATGTAATTTTTGAAAAATTACTTTTCGATCGATACGCCGAGAGAAAAATTTTCATTGATTCACGGAAATCTTTGCCAATGAAATGAAATACTTGAATTTCAATACTTTCTTTTCTTTGAATGATCTCAAACTCAATGAAAAGTAGTGACATTGATTCGAAGAAACATTTCTTTAAACCAATGAACTTTTTTCATTGATTTCAAAGATGTCGTCTCTGATTCATTGAAACTTTCTTCTTACCACCTCAAAATTTCGAAACCTGTTTTTTCCTGAAGTACGCGGCAGATAAAGCTCAAATTTTGTGAGTATGTAAAGAAGTACGGCAGAAATAGGCTAAGCTTCTGGCTCCTCGAAACTCGAAGCCGTTCGTTCGGGAGAACCGAAAAACAAAAAAGTGAGGTTAGGTGCGAGAGAGAGATCAATGAAAACGTTTCTTTGAACCAATGAAAACGTCTCTTTAAAACAATGAAACTGTTTCTTTATTATATGCTCACTAAGTAAATCTTTATTTACAGGCAATGAAATGTTCTCTTTGAAATCCAAATGCACTGTTTCATTGAAATCAAAGAAATATTTCGTTGAAATCAATGAAAAAAAAATCAATCCACCCATTTCTTTGGCGTCAATGAAATCTTTTTTCTTGGTGTATGCTACCGGTCTTCACGAAATGTTTGTCAATATTCAGGAACGAATACAGTGTAAAAAAATGTTCAGGAAATGACTATACATTTATTGGAAGTTTTTTGGCATAAACCGGTATATTACATTTAATTTCAATTATATAAGTAATATTATTGTACTTTTATATTAAATGGAATTTTTTGTAATAGTTAAAAATATTTGCAAATTTATTTTATCGGAGATTTTATTCATCAGCTGATATATTCAATTTAATACACGAGTGTAGTAAAATTACAAATTTTTATATTAAATTTCCTAATTTTTATAGGATTCAGTAAAACAAAATGTAACTTTGCATCTGGCTTCTATATCAAAGTTAATATACCAAAATCCCAAAATATTGTTAACGAATTGGTGAATAACAAAATTGAATTAAATAAAAAAAATTTCGAACGAAAATGATTTGTTAATTTTTCCGAATACATATGAATTTTTTTTTCAATCTTAAAAAATGCTCGAAAAATAACGAATTTTAGATATTCATTTGGCATAAAACCATCCATTACACTCAAATTTTTTTTTTTTGATAATTAAAAAAAGATAAAAAATTTTTTTAACGCAACTCTGTTGTGCTTTAATTTCTTTAGCGACATGTTAATCTATAGATTACGTTTTTCTGTCAGTGTCTCGAAGTCGATTTCTTTGAAATCAATGAAAAACGGTATCTTGGTTCAAACAAAATTTTCATTAATTTAAATCACTAAATTTAAATGAATTTCTGAACATTAAAAAAATGCAATATTAGCTCAACTATATTATTTCATTGATTTCAAAGAAATGTTTAATAGGTTGAGATTTAAATGAAATATCTTTGAACAAAGGAGACGTTTTTTTCTCTCGTTGTACAACATACGAAAAGCTTGTGAAAAATACGAGGGTCACAATCACGTCGATTGGGCCAGAATCGTCCATAGATATCCTGCGTACCCTCATAAATTGGCTGCTTTATTTTTGTTGGAAGGTTTTTGATCACCAACACTATTCAATCGAGGTTCGTGCTTCGGGATAAAGAAATGAACGACAGGGCATCTATTCCAGATGGTTGATGGGGAATGTCCGTTCGTATGGAATTGTTTGTGAAACTTGAATGATACAAGAAGCCTTTTATACGCGTTACAACGGAGTATCGATGAAATGGATAGCCCACGATTTCATTCAGAGGCTACGAGACCATTCAACTTTTTCATCAGTTGTTAGGTATGTGCACCGTGAATCTAAACGCGTACAAGCGCTGCGATATAGTCTGTGGCGGTGTATCTACCGTGGCTAAAGCAAGTTCGTTTATTTAGCGCACGTGCATAGACGACGATAGTTGTGACAGTAGAAGCACGTTGGGTCTGGAGGCTGTGTTGAATGATTGTTGCTACCAACACCACTGGCATCCAACTGGTATCCCCAGTATTGCGTTTACGCGCCAAATGCCTCTAGGGCGCGTAAAGCTTCGGCTAGAGATAGTCAGTTGACAATTTCACGGCGATGCTAGTCTCCCGTGCTTCCAGCGAATCGCATGTTCCCACTGATTGCGATCCGCTAGTGCGTCCCAGTTATTCTTCCTTCCTTCCTTCCTGGTTCTTCTTCCTATCACACTTTTTTCTCCTACTATTTCCATTATTGACTATGTTAAATGCCAACGTAGCTTTAGAAAAAACAAACCGAAAAGGAATATATTCATTGGTGCAACAAAAACTTTTTTTCTTAAGGGAAATAGATGATTATATTGGATTTTTTAATAAATTTGTTGAGCTCCAATTAATAAATAAACACTAGTTCAAAATCAGTCTGATTAATAAACTTAAGGTAGTTCTGTCGCTTCACGCTCACTTCGCATAAGTTTCCGAAAAATGAGAGCGAATTGCAAACACTTCTCGATGATATAAAAATCTGTAAAAAATCGTGCATATTAAAGATGCTGAAGACATTAATTCGGCATAATAATAATTCCAAAATGTTATTAACAAATTGATGAAAAATAAAATTGTTTAACAAATTTTCCGACAACTTAATTTTTTTGATTGGGTGAAAATGATTTGTTCATTTTTCTGAGTACGTATGAATTTTTTCCAATTTTTTTCTTTGCTTTGAATTTTTCGATTTTTTACATGGAAAAAATCACAAAATTCAAAGCAAAGAAAAAAATTTGAAAAAATTCATACGTATTCAGAAAAATGAACGAATCATTTTCATCGAAACAAAAAAATTAGGTTGTCGGAAGATTTGTTGAACATTTTTATTTTTCATCAATTTGTTAATAACATTTTGGAATTATTATTATGTCGAAATAATGTCTTAAGTATCTTAAATATGCATGATTTTTTTCAGATTTTTATATCATCGAGAAGTGTTTGCAATTCGCTCTCATTTTTCGGAAACTTATGCGATGTGAGTGTGAAGCGACAGAACTACCTTAAGGATGTAGGAGCGCGATGGGGTGCTCAACTTCCTGAAAAGTGAGAATTCAGAGAGAAATTCGAACACTACTCGATGGAATGAAAATCTGAAAAAAATCAAGCATACAAAAGGTGCGGAAAAGATTAATTTTGGATATTAATAATTGCAAAATGTTATTAACAAATAGGTGAAAAAAAAAAATTTTCAACAAATTATCCGTCAACCTAACTTTTTTTTCGAATGAAAATGATTCGTTAAATTTTCTGAATACGTATGAATTTTTTCAGAATTTTATCTAATGTTTGAAAATTGCGGTTTTTTTTTCTTGTATGAGCTGTATTCGCGAATCTATTTGATCAATCATTTCGAAACTTCTCGGGTGTAATGGGTGGTTTTGTGACAAGCACATATGAAAAATTCGCGACTTAACATGCATTAAAAAAAACGAAATTTCGATGATTAGAAAAAATTCTGAAAAAATTCATACGTATTCAGAAAAATTAACGAATCATTATCATTCGAAAAAAAAGTTAGGTTGACGGATAATTTGTTATACAATTTTTTTTTCAATTGTTTGTTAAAAACATTTTGCAATTATTAATATGCAAAATTAATCTTTTCCGCACCTTTTATATGCTTGATTTTTTTCAGATTTTTATTCCATCGACAAGTGTTTGAATTTCTCTCTGAATTCTCACTTTTCAGGAAGTTGAGTACTCCATCGTGCTCCTACATCCTTAAGGAGGTTGGAGCGCTCCATACTAGTAAAATCAGTGCTAAATTTTTAAAAGCGTTTCTAAAATTTCAGATGGTTTAATAATCTGTTCCAAGGTGTTAATCACATAGCAGCATTAGTTCTTGATATTAAAATACATTCACAGCTGTCATATGAACAGTAAATCGATCAATATCTCCAAATTTCCGATGTCCTGTTTTTTCATCCAGTTTTGTAAAAGGGTAAACCGTAATATCAGTCCGATTATGACAAAACATAGCTCATTTTGATCAGTGGAAGCTCCTTAATCGATTGACCGTCCGGATTTTCTATAGTATCAGGCGTTCAAAAGTTACAGCCATTTGTATACTTGATGTTAGGTTATGATAAGATAAACAAACGGTTGTATCTTTTGAACTACTAATACGATTTAAAAAAAATAGACGGCCAATCGATAGAATATCTTTTAGTAAACAAAATGAGCTATTGGTCGTCATAATCGGACTGATATTACGGTTTACCCTTTTAAAAAACTGGATGTAAAAACAGAACATCGGAAATTTGCAGATATTGATCGATTTACCGTTGATATCACAGCTGTTAATGTATTTGAATATCAAGAACTAATAATGCTATATGATTAACACCTTGCAACAGATTATTAATCCATCTGAAATTGTAGAAACGCTTTTAAAAATTTAGCACTGATTTTACTAGCGTGGAGCGCTCCAACCTCCTTAAGTTGAATGCACATGTCATTAAATAAATTCCTGCGAATTTACGGATTCATTGTGTGTGTGTAATTTATTTGAATACTCTTAAATTAATTACCACCGAGTTATTCTTCCTTCCTCTCTTTGGCACTTCTTCCTATCACACTTTTTCTCTCTTACTATTTCCATTATTGACTATGTTAAATGCCAACGTAGCTTTAGAAAAAATAAACCGAAACGAATGTATTCATTGGTACAACAAAAACATTTTTCAAAAGGGAAATAGATCATTGTATTGTATTTTTTATAAAATTTATTAAGCTCCAATTAATTAATAAACACTAGTTGAAAATCAGACCTGATTAATGAACTTAAGTTGAATGCGCGTGGAGTTAAATAAATGCCTGCGAATTTACGGATTCATTGTGTGTGTGTGTGTGTAATTAATTTAAATACTCTCAAATTAATTACCACCGAGTTATTCTTCCTTCCGCTCTTTGGCACTTCTTCCTATCACACTTTTTCTCTCTTATTATTTCCATTATTGACTATGTTAAATGCCAACGTAGCTTTAGAAACAAACAAACCGAAAACGAATATATTCATTGGTGCAATAAAAACTTTTTTTAAAAACGAATATATTCATTGGTGCAACAAAAACTTTTTTCAAAAACGAATATATTCATTGGTGCAACAAAAACTTTTTCAAAAACGAAATAGTTTTTATCAAATTCATCACGCTCCAATTAATAAATAAACACCAGTTGAAAAGCTAGCGATTAATGAACTTAAGTTGAATGCGCATGTAATTCAATAAACGCCTGAAAATTTATGGATTCATCGTGTGTGTGTAATTAATTTGAATTCTCTCAAATTAATCGCCACCGAATAATGAAGATTATTCTAGAAATGCAACGTCCACATTTTTCAAAGTAAATAGTCGATGATTCATATTCATATATTTTTAAATAGTCTCTAATATGCCTTTCTAATGTGTTATCGTTTTATAAGAAAAATCTTTAAGCCATTTTTAACTTGCAGGTAGATATAAATCATATTCTTAAATTGTATGTGTTCATAAATTCCCAATAATTATATATATATCTCGTAAAGACTCCTTTTTAAAATTTAAAAATAGAAAAGCTGTCGACACTTTTCACTCAGTCTGTGTCTGTTTTGTCTCCGAGCATCTATGAATAGAATGTATGCATTCAATTGTGGTCTCAGAGGCCTCATTGGGTTGTCCATACCAAAATCGATAACAGCAGAAGCTTGTAATTAACTCTGTGATGCATTCGCAGTGTTTGTTACTAATTTTAACCGACATATCTTAACTTTTCAATGGTGGATGACACAGCGGATAGAAAGTAGAATGTCGGGAACATGTCGAACGTCAATGGTTGACAATTGGTCGGATCTTCGAGGACCAATCACTGAAGCGTTTATCCTACAATGGCAATCTCATATATTGTATAGCTAGGATAGAACGCGGAGCGCATAAAGCTCAGGCTTTTCTGGGGGCGTAGAGATCGCTCAGGAAATTGACATCGGCTCGACCAACAACAGGAGCAGCAGCAGCAGCAGCAGCAGCAATCCCGATTGACGAGATTCGTTCTTTCTGGCTCTTTTTCGTTGTCGTCGGTCGTCTTCGTCTCCTCTATTCCCTATTTTCCGTTTATCTTCTTCTTTTTTCCCCCGCTTTCCTTACTCCTGTGAACACCTCGACTTCCTGACAATCCCTTATTCCCTCGGTTCGTTCGTTTCAACGTCGTGTGGTGGTATTCATTTTGGAATCGACCGCGATCCAACGAACGAGACGAGACGACAAGACGAGAGATGCTTCTGCCACTGCTGTTGGATGCTGTGTACGGATGCTGTTGAGCAGCGCACGTGAGCTCACATTCCGCTCTGATTCGAACTGATAATGGTTCGGCATTCCTTAGATGGATGTCTCTATATCCCGTTGCACCCCCAACATCCGAGAATTCTCATTCTTCTTCTAGATTGCACCACCCTACCGACAAGGGCCATTTGAGACGCTGCGTTCTTCTTTCTCCAGAGACTTGATGTTACATTTCCAGCAACAAACGACAATACGTATGATTTTGAGAATCAATCCAATGCAGGAAGAGAACGAATGATACTACAAGGAAAGAAATGTTTGGTTGTGACAACTACGTTTCCAATTTGCTGTACAAGAGGTCTCAAAAATTAGTATTGAATAGTAACCTCAACTATTCATGAATAGTTCTTGGGAGATTATTAAGCGTACACGGAACAAACGACTTGGTTGAGATAACGAAAACAATTCCCACATAGAAAAAAACATATATGAAACATATGCGTTAAATATATGGCGCCAAAAAGTTCTATATGCTGCATATATTCTGCATATATGTGTGCAAAAATATATTCAAAATATATGGGATATATGTATGGAATATATGTAAAATATATTTCATATACGTTTAGCGCCAAAAACTTATATACGTCGAATATATGGCGCATATATTTCTATTTCCATGTGGGTTGTTGGATCCAACCAAGTGTCTTAGGGGTTTGAGGGTCAGATAATTAATTGGTTGGATCAATTATTTTCACTTAGTTGTCTTGAACATAACTCCACTTTGTCAAAAATTGGACAACAGCACAAACCGTTATTTTCACTTTGGCGGATGATACCGACATTCTTTATTAAACCTCACTCATGTTTTTTATACCTCATAATCTTCGAAGTTTTTTTTGTGCAGACTCGTATAACGTCGTCACTTTATATGGCTTCACTTGATTTTACGATAGAACAATGGCGGTTAATACTCAAATACAAAACCGCCACCGTTGGTTGGTCCAAACTATCTGACTTAGTTGGAATACGAATAAAATTCATTGTGTGATCTATTCAAGTCAACTAACTCTGAATGGTAAATGTGACTAATACTAGGTTGTTACACTGACCAACCTGATGGTTGTGACAAGAAATTTTCATTCAACTAACAAATAATTAGTTGGCTCAACGAAGCCGTTTTTTTCCGTATTATATGCAATGTAAGGACGTCACACATCTCCCCTCATTGTACTCAACGTCCTCGGCGACAGTGCAGAGTTGGGTTTCCTGTTACGCGATTGCAGTGGAGTTATAGATAGATGCTACGCCAAGGGATCCAACGTCGGACCTCTTCTCTTGGCTGTGTTGAATCCCGCGATGTAGCTCTTCAGTTGTGTGGGTTCTCCATCGGTGCAATGCGGAATTCAAGACGTTTTTGGGTCTGGGACTTCTGACACCTTGTAAGGATCAGGCGGAGAATTTGGGGGAAGGGTAGATATTGGTATTGCGGATGGACTGACGAAGTATTAAAGAGAGGCAATATATGGTCATCACTGGGAATTGAAGCCGGATTTTTCAGGTATTGAGTAAGAGCGCTAACCACTGCGCTAATGTCACCTATAGATTTCTCTCATTCGAATCGTCTTCTTATGTTTAAGAAATTTTGTTGAATCATTGAAACTTTTTCTCACAGTGTATGGTTCCTGTGTGTGTGTGCTCCATCGGTGCAATGCGGAATTGAGGACGTTTTTGGATTCGTAACTTCTGATACTATGTAAGGATCAGGCGGAGAGTTTGGGGAAGTGTAGATATTGGCATTGTGGATGAACTGACAAAGTATCGAAGAGAGAAAAGATATGGTGATCACAAGGAATGGAAGAGCGCTAGCCACTGCGCTAATAATCATCTGTAGATTTCTCTCATTCGAATCGTCTTCTTATATAAAATGTTGGGTGTCACATTACAATTTTAAAGAAATTTCTTTGAATCAAGGAAACTTTTTCTCTCGGTGTATGGTTTCCGTATGTGTGTTCCATCGTTGCAATGCGCAATTGAGGACGTATTTGGATCCATAACTTCTAACACCATGTAAGGACCAGGCGTTGAGTTTGGGGAAGTGTAGATATTGGCATTGTGGATGAACTGACAAAGTATCGAAGAGAGAAAAGATGTGGTGATCACCGAGAATGGAAGAGCGCTAACCACTGCGCTAATGTCATCTGTAGATTTCTCTCATTCGAATCGTCTTCTTGTATGAAATGTTAGGAGTCACATTGGAATTTTAAAGAAATTTCTTTGAATCAAAGAAACTTTTTCTCTCGTTGTATGGTTTCTGTATTTGTGCTCCATCGTTGCAATGCGGAATTAAGGACGTTTTTGGATCCATAACTTCTGACACCATGTAAGGACCAGGCGGAGAATTTGGGGAAGTGTTGATATTGGCATTGCGGATGGACTTGACAAAGTATCGAAGAGAGAAAAGATATGGTGATCACCGAGAATGGAGGAGCGCTAACCACTGCGCTAATGTCATCTGTAGATTTCTCTCATTCGAATCGTCTTCTTATATGAAATGTTGGGAGTCACATTGAAATTTTTAAGAAATTTCTTTGAATCAAAGAAACTTTTTCTCTCGGTGTATGATTTCTGTGTGTGTGTGCTCCATCGGCGCAATGCGGAATTGAGGACGTTTTAAGATTCACAACTTCTGACACCTTGTAAGGATCAGGCGGAGAGTTTGGGGAAGTGTAGATATTGGCATTGCGAAAGGACTGAAAAAGTATCAAAGAAACAAAATATATGGTCATCACCGGGAGTCGAACCGGATTATTCAGCTACTGAGTAAGAGCGCCACCACTGCTCTAATATCACCTATAGATTTCTCTCATTCAAATCGTCTTCTTATATAAAATGTAGGGCCGTCACATTGGAATTTTAAAGAAATTTCTTTGAATCAAAGAAACTTTTTCTCTTGGTGTATGATTTCGGTATTTGTGCTCCATCGATGCAATGCGGAATTGCAGACGTTTTTGGATCCATAACTTCTGACACCTTGTAAGGATCAGGCGGAGAGTTTAGGGAAGTGTAGATATTAGCATTGCGGATGAACTGACAAAGTATCGAAGAGAGAAAAGATATGGTGATCACCGAGAATGGAGGAGCGCTAACCATTGCGCTAATGTCATCTGTAGATTTCTCTCATTCGAATCGTCTTCTTATATGAAATGTTGGGAGTCACATTGGAATTTTTAAGGAATTTCTTTGAATCAAGGAAACTTTTTCTCTCGGTGTATGATTTCTGTGTGTGTGCTCCATCGATGCAATGCGGAATTGAGGACGTTTTTGGAACTTCTGACACCTTGTAAGGATCAGGCGGAGAGTTTGGGGAAGTGTAGATATTGGCATTGCGAAAGGACTGAAAAAGTATCAAAGAAACAAAATATATGGTCATCACCGGGAGTCGAACCGGATTATTCAGCTACTGAGTAAGAGCGCCACCACTGCTCTAATATCACCTATAGATTTCTCTCATTCAAATCGTCTTCTTATATAAAATGTAGGGCCGTCACATTGGAATTTTACGGAAATTTCTTTGAATCAAGGAAACTTTTTCTCTTGGTGTATGGTTTCTCTATTTGTGCTCCATCGATGCAATGCGGAATTGAGGACGTTTTTGGATCCATAACTTCTGACACCTTGTAAGAATCAGGCGGAGAATTTGGGGAAGTGTAGATATTGGCATTGCGGATGGACTTGACAAAGTATCGAAGAGAGAAAATATATGGTCATCATCGGGAATCAAGCCCGGATTATTCAGGTACCGTCATTAGAACACCTATAGATTTCTTTAATTCGAATCGTCTTCTTATATGAAATGTAGGGCTGTCACATTGAGATTTTAAAGAAACTTTTTCTCTCGGTCTATGGTTCTTTACTTTGTTGGTTGACTATATAGTATCTGCCCTATATACCGTATAGTTATGGGGTGAATCGAGGCAAGGGGCCACGGTAGAAGTAGCCTGACAAGATCTTCCCAAGCTCAAGACAGTAGTAGTCCAAGGGACACGATAATAGTATATAGGGAAGGTTGGGCGAGGTATTGTCGTCAAGTGGCCGCGGTGCTGCTCCCCCAAGGTGTTGTGGTGAAAACGGAAAGAGCTAGATGGAAGGGTGGATGTCGAAGTAGGGAAAGGTGCTGGTGTTACGGGAAAGGAAGGGTCCTCGTTTGAGGACGGACCTATAGGAAGATTGCTGTCTTGTGAAGGGCGTCCACGACGATATCGCGAGCAACCATCGAGTACCATCGACCCGGCACCCCTGAAGCTTCGATGATACGACACGAAGTTGTGTGCCCTAGCGATCGAGGCCTCCTCTAATAGGTAGGTAAGCCTATTTTCGGGTAAACCCCGTCGGCGATGAGAACGACGAACAAGAGGCCAAATAAGACGGCTCACTACTTTCTCGTCGTAACATCCATTCATTTTTTTATACGCACTATCATGCCAACCAAGTATCATCAAGTGTATGAGAGACACGATCGTCGAATACCCGAGTTTTCTTATCTTCAAAATTGCACCACAGATGACACCTTGTGGCGCGTGATATAAGACGATTTTACCTATTAGCCGTTGTATCGTTTAGTGGTAAAACGTTATGATTTTGGACGTGCCTTCCGAACAGTTTCGTCTTTGTACATACCTGTAACAGAAAACAAACAATATGTGATTTAGTAAACAAGATAAATACCGTTATTAGATGTATGCAGTGTGTAAGAAGTATCAAGTGTCAAATAGGGGAGATCATTTTTTTTTGTTTGTGAATTTTATTAGGGGCAAATTACGCTGCTCGTTTCGGTTATCATTTTGCTACGTACTATTAATGACTTGAGTATACGAAAGATTTTGGTTCGAGTCTTTAATCTACACGGTGAAAGAGAGAAGAAAATATAGAGTTAAAGAATAGTGAGTACAGTTGGCGAACTCGAGGTGAAATATGCAACGGTTCATGAGACACACGGTACGTATATACGTATCTGACTCTCGTGTGCTTTACATGGGCTCGAATATCCACGCCACTATATACTCTTTGTCTCTGCCGGGCGGAGAGGCCGAGGTCACGCACCGGCTACAATCTCGGATGCTGCGCGCTGGGCTATCCTCTCGTTCTCAATGCACGCTCTGTACATACTCCAACTAGCGCACTCACGGGAGCTACGGGCTACGGTTGCAAAAAAAAAAAAAAAGGCTTAAGAAAGAAAAAAAAACAACAACCTTCACTAACTTGGCGGATGTAACGAGAAAAAAATGATGATACGCACACAATCGTATGTGTGAGCACTGATATATCTACTTTACTGCGGTGTTCGCACATTTCATTACTGCGATAATGATTAATACACGGACAAGAAATGTGCGGTTATGACAATAACGTTTCTAATTTGCTGTATACAAGGTATCAAAAAAGTAGAACTTTGCAAATTGCTTCCTCATTATTGTTGGATTTTTACAAATCTATCTCTATGAGGAAGCATGTTAATATATTTTGGCTTCCTCATAGAGCAAGCATTGTAAAAATCCAACAATAATGAGGGAGCAATTTGCAAAGTTGTACTTTGCAGCCTCGTTTAAAAAAGTTTTTAATGGCATTAGTTTTGAACCCCCTGACAGATTCTCATCAGATTCGAACCGATGCTTAGTTTAGTCACACTCTACTTGTGGACCAAATTTGAGCCCGATATCTTAAAAATTGCGGAAGTTAGAGCACGAACGAAAGATTTCAATTTTTTTTTCAAAATGACATAGATTTAGAACCTCTTGACGGATTCACTCCAAATTCAATCCCATATCGTGTTTAACTACAGTCTACTTGTGGACCAAATTTGAGCCCGATATCTTAAAAATTGCGGAAGTTAGAGCGCGAACGAAAAATTTCAATTTTTTTTTGAAAATGCCATAGATTTAGAACCTCTTGACGGATTCACTCCAAATTCAATCCCATACCGTGTTTAACTACAGTCTACTTGTGGACCAAATTTGAGCCCGATATCTTAAAAATTGCGGAAGTTAGAGCGCGAACGAAAAATTTTAATTTTTTTTTTCAAAATGCCATAGATTTAGAACCTCTTGACGGATTCACTCCAAATTCAATCCCATACCGTGTTTAACTACAGTCTACTTGTGGACCAAATTTGAGCCCGATATCTTAAAAATTGCGGAAGTTAGAGAACGAACGAAAAATTTTAATTTATTTTCAAAATGCCATAGATTTAGAACCTCTTGACGGATTCACTCCAAATTCAATCCCATACCGTGTTTAACTACAGTCTACTTATGGACCAAATTTGAGCCCGATATCTTAAAAATTGCGGAAGTTAGAGCACGAACGAAAAATTTCAATTTTTTTTTTCAAAATGCCATAGATTTAGAACCTCTTGACGGATTCACTCCAAATTCAATCCCATACCGTGTTTAACTGCAGTCTACTTGTGGACCAAATTTGAGCCCGATATCTTAAAAATTGCGGAAGTTAGAGCACGAACAAGAAATTCAAAATGCCATAAATTTTAAACCCCTTAACGGATTGACGTCAAATTCACTCCTAAATTTTATTTAATAACAGTACACTTGTAGACCAAATTTGAGCCCGATATTTTAAAAATTGCGAAAGTTAGAGCACGAACAAAAAATTTCAAAAAATTAAAAAATGCCTTAAATTGCGAACCCGTTAACGGATTGACACCAAATTTAATTCCAAATACTATTTGATAACAGTCCACTTCTGGTCCAAGTTTGAGCCGGATATCATTAAAATTGCGGGAGTTAGAGCCCGAACTGACATTCTCCAAAAAATTCAGAATGCCATAAATTTTGAACACCTTGATGGATTAACTCCAAATTCAATCCCATACCTTGTTTAACGACAGTTTACTCGTGGTTCAAATTTGAGCCCGATATCTTAAAAATTGCGACGGCTATCGTGCTTAGTGATGCCGTCAAGACTCGAGAATTCTCGATTTTTCGAGACAAGACAAGAAATTTCTTGTCTCGAGCCCAAGAATTCTTGTCTCGAATTGAAATTGTCTTGTCTCGACTCGTCGAGACAAGACAAGACATAGATCTCGAGACTCGAGATTTCTCGACGAGAAATCTTGTGTCTCGAGATTTTTCGAGATTCTCGAAATTTTTCGAGATTTCTCGAAATTTTTCAAGATTCTCGAAATTTTTCGAGATTTCTCGAAATTTTTCAAGATTCTCGAAATTTTTCGAGATTTCTCGAAATTTTTCAAGATTCTCGAAATTTTTCGAGATTTCTCGAGATTCTCGAGATTTCTCGAGATTTTTCGAGATTTTTCGAGATTCTCGTGATTCCTCGAGATTTCATGACATTTCTCAAGATTTCTTACGATTTTTCGAGATTGTTTGTAAATAGCGTCTTTTTTAAATTATAAAATAAAAAATCAGAAACAATTCTGAAAAAATGTATACGTAGTCAGAAAAATAAACAGATTTGCTTCATAACAAAAAAATTAGGTTGCCGAGTCATTTGGTGCACTATTATTTATTAAAATAATTTATTAATAACATTTCTCAATTATTATTGCACCAACGAAAATTGTTCACAGATTGTTTATTTTGACCGAGGACAAGCGTCGCGGTTTTCTCGGCCACTGTCGACTAGCGTAGAAGAGACAGTTGGCTTTTTTTACACCGAAAGACATTTAGCTGTAAGCTACTTTGTGATACGGAGCGGATGTTTACTGTAATAAAATATAGGAGCGGATTAATCGTTTTCATTTATTTTTTTTTTTTCGTCAATGATTCGCAGCATTTACAAAGAATCGTTTATTAATATTTTGTCTTCGAAATATTGATTTACATCGATCGTACCTTTTTAAACGGCGTACGTGTGTGTCTGTTGTGTGTGTGTGTATGTTTGTCGTCTGTCCCTGTAGATGTTTTTTTTACTGCGAGGATCGTTACTTCCCGTCGCAAATGCAGTCACACGCGCGTTCTTTCCGGCGCAAAGAGGTAAATCGTTTATTCTATTTTGTTTACTCTGCCATTTCGGACTGACGATCTCTCGGATGACATTAAACGTCGATCTGAATGACACATTTCTGGCACAGCCTCCGTGTATATTTATTTATATATATTATTACTAAAAAAAAAATTATGAGACAAATGACGTTTTTGCTTCCTCATAGAGGAAGCTTTGTTTTCATGAAATTTTTTTTTTTCGAGATTTTCATGTCAGTATGCTTAGAATCACCTAAAACGTCGAGAAAAGTGGTTTAGAAAAAATGTCCGTATGTATGTATGTATGTGTGTGTGTGTGTGTGTGTGTGTGTGTGTGTGTGTGTGTGTGTGTGTGTGTGTGTGTGTGTGTGTGCTGGGCTTCGAAAATTCAATCTCCTCTCACTCGGTAACCGTTCGAGCGATCCGGCTCAAATTTGGCACGCAAGTAGAGTAGCTGCCCCTCTTTGAATGTTGTGATTTTTGCCAAAATATGTGAAGTCATTAAGATTTTATGTTGATTTTAATTTGTTGAAAAAAGGGCGTGGTCGCTCTAACTTTCGTAAAAGTTCGCCGATTTGGCTAAATAGTTCTTCATAACTGAAGATACGTTCAATGTTGTATGGTATTGAATTTCGACGAAATCGGTAAAGCGGTTCGGATTTTATAGAATTTTGAATTTTTCGAAAAAAATAGATTTTGATCTAAATTACGTCGAATTTCAACAAATGAACAGAAATTTTGTACAGACGAAAAATAACATTCAGAAATGCCATGTACCAAATTTGGTGATGATCGGTAAAGTCGTTCGGATTTTACACCATTTTTCATTTAAAAAAAAATGTAGATTTTCGCTATAACTTCCGGAAAAGTTGAGAAAGTACGACAAAAATTTGTATCTAATCAAAATTAGATGTAACGGTGTTTGCAGAGGTGATTTATAGCTGTATAAAACACCTCTGCAAAAGAGACACAAGGTATAAAAAAAAAGATGCAAAGTAGAACCTTGCACATTGCTTCCTCATTATTTTTCGCTTTTTACAAAGCTTCCTCTATGAGGAAGCCAAAATTGAATAACATACTGCTTCCTCACAGAGGGAGCTTTGTAAAAAGCGAAAAATAATGAGGAAGCAATGTGCAAGGTTCTACTTTTTTAACTGTCAAACTGCGTAAAAAGTAATTGGCAGTGTCGAGAAATTCGGAAAAAGAGAAGGAATCTCGATATTTAACAAGAAATATCGAGATTTCTCGAAAAATATCGAGATTTCTCGAAAAATATCGAGATTTCTCGAAAAACTCGAGATTTCTCGTAAAACTCGAGATTTCTCGAAAAACTCGAGATTTCTCGAAAAAATCGAGATTTCTCGAAAAACTCGAGATTTCTCGAAAAATTCGAGATTTCTCGAAAAATTCGAGATTTCTCGAAAAATTCGAGATTTCTCGAAAAATTCGAGATTTCTCGAAAAATTCGAGATTTCTCGAAAAATTCGAGACAAGACGAGAAATATCGAGACAAGACTCTTGTCTCGAAAAATTTTTGAGTAAAATTCGAGACAAGAAGTCTTGTCTCGAATTTTTTTCGAGACAAGACTTATTTCTCGTCTTGTCTCGTCTTGTGGCATCACTAATCGTGCTAACAAAAAATTGTGCACGTACGCGCACACACACACACACACACATACAGACATTTTTTTAAACCACTTTTCTCGACGTTTTAGACCATTCTGAGTGTCCTGACATGAAAATCTCGAAAAAAAAAAAAAATTTCACGAAAACAAAGCTTCCTCTATGAGCAAGCAAAATTAGTTATCTCAACTATTCACTCCGAATCGTTGGGATTACCATTTGAATCGTTAGGACTACCATTCAAATCGTTTCTAATTTGCTGTATACAAGGAGTCAAAAATTAGTTATCTCAACTATTCACTTCGAATCGTTGGGATTACCATTCGAATCGTTGGGACGACCATTCAAATCGTTGGTATTACCATTCGAATCGTTGGGACTACCATTCAAATCGTTGGTATTACCATTCGAATCGTTGGCACTACCATTTGGGTTGTAAGAGAAATAGAATAATCGATTGGTCGTGTCAACACATTTTTTGGTTGTGGCAACTAATCTTTTCTTTCCGTGTTGTATTCAAGCCTGCTTTGGCTTCCCCAAAATATTTATATTTTTTTATTATTCAAAAGGCAATCTACGAAAAGCCGATTTGTTACGAGTAAAAAATGCTAATTTGTAAAATTTACACCAAAATTCTTACACCGTCCGTTTACACCATGACAATGTAATTGGTTTACACAATGTTGAGGTCCATCAACATTTAGGGGTCCTATTTATACATAACACAAGATAAAATGTTTACGCAACAACCGGCCATAAAATGCCATCTTGTTTCTTTTTTTTAAATTTTAAACTACTTTGTTTTCGAAAAAATGGCTTATTAAATCGACACAAGCTTTTGCCCACACTCTAGGACGTAGCACAAAAATTTTGATATCTAATACCGAATTTTTAAGAATAATTCCAAATTTTCTGGGGAATTTTTAAGAATAATTCCAAATGGGGCACAAAATTTTTATTTAAAAAATTCCCAAAAAAAAAAGTTTCAGTAAAACAAAATCTTAAAAAAATAAACAAATGTTTTTTCGAGCATATAGAATAAGATAAAAAATTATGGAACGAATTATCGCGGTGCTTAAACGTTGTTGATATTAACACCGATTTTTTTGCAGCGTAGAGTAGATCAATCGGTTTTGGCCGCACTTCTGAACTTTTATTCTGCTCCTGAATTCACAAGTGTGAAAAAAAATCCTCTTCACCTTTGCATTAATGTACGAAGAGGTTTTTTTCGTTAATATAATAGTAGTTGTTAAATACTATAGGACATGCGTGTAGTCGTATAAAGAAGAAGGAGGAACGGTGATGGAGTCGTGGTACTATGCTTACACAGTCCGGAGATTGCACCGCCGAGTAATGCGCAACTCTCGACGATGTGTGGTACGCCGTGCGGCATTTCAAATTCCAATTTCGTATTGTCCGGATGGACGAGGTACTAACCTTGTGCAGGGGTAGCGAGAGTGCTCGAGAACTGTGACGCGCTGGTCGAAGTGTGTTTTACCGGAAACATGTACGAAAGCTTTACGATCGGCCTCAGTCGCTAGCGACAATAAAATTTCGATGCGTTTCGTAAAGTGTGCGACTAAGTTAGAACACGCAAGCCCTATACAGAGCGATTTCAATGTTGTATTAAGTAGAAGCTTTCGTTTTTACATTTTCCAAGTAAAATTGTCGAGTCGACATTAAGACTGACCAATAATTTTTTTTTTAAATAATAGCTACGTTGATAATGATGTAATATAATCTAAACATCTAGACATTGATGTATGTGAATTTTTTATCTGCTACTCAAGCATATTTACCGTTTATCAATTAGCCTAATCAGTGAATTTATATTGTATGAAATAAAATAATAGTTCTTTGTTTCTGAATTTATTTATAATTTTTTAAACATTATTACTATTCAAAGTCTATAGTCTTAGTCAATGAGCGATTTTTTTTTGTCGAAAGTACTGAAATTCCAATCGAATGGAACTTTTTGTTGGGTCTCGTCAAGCATCCTTAATAATACTATCATTTTTTGCTTCCTCATAGAGGAAGCTTTGTTTTCATGAAATTTTTTTTTTTCGAGATTTTCATGTCAGTATGCTTAGAATCACTTAAAACGTCGAGAAAAGTGGTTTAGAAAAAATGTCCGTATGTATGTATGTGTGTGTGTGTGTGTGTGCTGGGCTTCGAAAATTCAATCTCCTCTCACTCGGTAACCGTTCGAGCGATCCGGCTCAAATTTGGCACGCAAGTAGAGTAGCTGCCCCTCTTTGAAAGTTGTGATTTTTGCCAAAATATGTGAAGTCATTAAGATTTTATGTTGATTTTAATTTGTTGAAAAAAGGGCGTGGTCGCTCTAACTTTCGTAAAAGTTCGCCGATTTGGCTAAATAGTTCTTCATAACTGAAGATACGTTCAATGTTGTATGGTATTGAATTTCGACGAAATCGGTAAAGCGGTTCGGATTTTATAGAATTTTGAATTTTTCGAAAAAAATAGATTTTGATCTAAATTACGTCGAATTTCAACAAATGAACAGAAATTTTGTACAGACGAAAAATAACATTCAGAAATGCCATGTACCAAATTTGGTGATGATCGGTAAAGTCGTTCGGATTTTACACCATTTTTCATTTAAAAAAAAATGTAGATTTTCGCTATAACTTCCGGAAAAGTTGAGAAAGTACGACAAAAATTTGTATCTAATCAAAATTAGATGTAACGGTGTTTGCAGAGGTGATTTATAGCTGTATAAAACACCTCTGCAAAAGAGACACAAGGTATAAAAAAAAAGATGCAAAGTAGAACCTTGCACATTGCTTCCTCATTATTTTTCGCTTTTTACAAAGCTTCCTCTATGAGGAAGCCAAAATTGAATAACATACTGCTTCCTCACAGAGGGAGCTTTGTAAAAAGCGAAAAATAATGAGGAAGCAATGTGCAAGGTTCTACTTTTTTTGCTTCCTCATAGAGGAAGTTTTGTTTTTATGAAAAAAAAAATTTCGAGATTTTTATGTCAGATTACTCAGAATGGTCTAAAACATCGAGAAAAGTGGTTTAGAAAAATTGTCCGGATGTATGTATGTGTATGTGTGTGTGTGTGTGTGATGAAAGGCCAAAAATTCATTTACCTGTAACTTTTAAACTATTCGACGGAATCAGCTCAAATTTAACCAACATGTGCAGTACTACCTAATCTTCAATTGGTATAAATTTCGGGAAAATCGATTGACACATTTCGTTTTTATAAGATTTTTTAAATTTTGAAAAAAGTACGTAAATGCTCTAGCTCGAACGAATTTTTAACTATCGGGCTAAAACTTCGTATTAAAATTCAACAAAGTGATGCGACCTTTGGTATTGAATTTGGGCCAAATCGGTAAAGCGGTTCGGTTTTTATGAAATTTTGAATTTTTCGAAAAAGTTTCGTTTTGCTCTAATACAGGTAAAATTTCAAATAATCGAGTGAAATTTTCTACACAGGAAAAATAACATTCAGCCCTGCTACGTACCAAATTTGGTGATGATCGGTAAAGCGGTTCGGATTTTACGTTAATTTGAATTTTAAAAAAATTGACTGGTTTCGCTCTGCATTTCGTAAAACATCAGAAAATAAGAATAAAATAAAACAAGGATGCAAAGTAGAACCTTGCACATTGCTTTCTCATTATTTTTCACTTCTTACAAAGCTTCCTCTGTGAGGAAGCCAAAATTGATTAAAATACTTCCTCATAGAGGCAGCTTTGTAAAAAGCGAAAAATAATGAGGGAGCAATGTGCAAGGTTCTACTTTGCATCCTTGTTTATAAATAATAATCATCTTCTAGGTGATTATAAATATAGGAGATAAAAGGTTTAGGATTATATGGCATACAGAGAAAAGCACTTTGGTCATACAAAGAAATGTCATCTAGAGAAGTATATATATGCTAGCGTTTCCACGGGATCGTAAAACCCTTATAGTACTTGATCGATTTTGGCGCTATGGGTGTATAGGTGTGTCATAGCCCTATATATTGAGTAGCAACGCAGTGTGCAGTTTGCAGGAATATAGCTGACATTAGAGTCGCTTTCAAAGACAAGTAGAAGTCGCGAGTCGACTAAGAGCTGTAAAAGTATTACTGTATATACTTCTGGCTCCAAAGAGCGTTCACTCATAATTTCGTAAAGTCGGAGTGAAATTTGATTGAGTGAGTTGGAGAGCTGGCTAGGTAGAGGGGAAACAAGAACAAGAAGAACGAGCCCGAGGGCTGTGGAAGTCTGCAATGGCAACGGTAACCTGCACCGTGAGCGCTAACTAGAATGAACAGAGGAAAAATATAAGAGAAGCGCCATCGGGGGAAAGGCTAACACAGAAGCAGTAAGGTAGCAGAACACCGATAACACCATGATCATTATCTCACCAACGATCTATGTATTATTCTGGACACCCTTAAACATCTTGTTTCTCCATAGAAGAAGGTTTATTTTCATGCATTTAACAAAATAATACATTAGTGATAGAACATTGAATTTTTCAACTCAGAAGTACGGCTAAATAAAAATTCTCTAACTTGAGATTGATTTTTAATTTGCCACTGTATATGCCGAAATACAAAGGAATAGTGGAGTTTAAATGATAATTATCTTGACTTTAATTGACAATCTAATATCTTATCCCGCGTAAAAATGATAAGTCCAAAATGGAGTTTGGGCAGTTCCGAATAGACTCTAGATAGTTCAGGATGAAGAATGGGATTTGATACGATCGCATTGTGTATCTTGGTCTTTATTCTGGACTGCCCACACTCCACTCTAGATTGCCCTGAGTCTATTCTGTCACCATCCTGAATACTGCCTTGGATTCTGACCTGGATTGCCCTGAGTCTATTCTGACACCATCCTGAATACTGCCCTGGATTGCCCTGAGTCTATTCTGACACCATTCTGAATGCTGCTCTGGAATCTAACCCAGATTGCCCTGAGTCTATTCTGACAGTATCCTGAATACTCCCTGGATTCTAACTTGGATTGCTCTGAGTCTATTTTGACACCATCCTGAATGCTGCTCTGGAATCTAACCCGGATTGTCCTGAGTCTACTCTGACACCATCCTGAATGCTGCTCTGGAATCTAACCCGGATTGCCCTGAATCTATTCTGACACCATTCTGAATGCTGCTCTGGAATCTAATCCAGATTGCCCTGAGTCTATTCTGACAGTATCCTGAATACTGCCCTGGATTCTAACTTGGATTGCTCTGAGTCTATTCTGACACCATCCTAAATGCTGCTCTGGTATCCAACCCGGATTGCCCTGAGTCTATTCTGACACCATCCTGAATGCTGCTCTGGAATCTAACCAGGATTGCCCTGAGTCTATTCTGACACCATTCTGAATGCTGCTCTGGAATCTAACCCGGATTGCCCTGAGTCTATTCTGACACCATTCTGAATGCTGCTCTGGAATCTAACCCGGATTGCCCTGAGTCTATTCTGACACCATTCTGAATGCTGCTCTGGAATCTAACCCAGATTGCCCTGAGTCTATTCTGACAGTATCCTGAATACTGCCCTGGATTCTAACTTGGATTGCTCTGAGTCTATTCTGACACCATCCTGAATGCTGCTCTGGAATCTAACCCGGATTGCCCTGAGTCTATTCTGACACCATCCTGAATGCTGCTCTGGAATCTAACCCGGATTGCCCTGAGTCTATTCTGATACCATTCTGAATGCTGCTCTGGAATCTAACCCGGATTGCCCTGAGTCTATTCTGACACCATCCTGAATGCTACTTTGGAATCTAACCCGGATTGCCCTGAGTCTATTCTGACACCATTCTGAATGCTGCTCTGGAATCTAACCCAGATTGCCCTGAGTCTATTCTGACAGTATACTGAATACTGCCCTGGATTTTAACCTGGATTGCCCTGAGTCTATTCTGACACCATCCTGAATGGAGCCCTGGATTCTAACCTGGATTGCCCTGAGTCTATTCTGATACCATCCTAAATGCTGCTCTGGAATCTAACCCGGATTGCCCTGAGTCTATTCTGACACCATCCTGAATGCTGCCTGGAATCTAACCCGGATTGCCCTGAGTCTATTCTGACACCATCCTGAATGCTGCTCTGGAATCTAACCCGGATTGCCCTGAGTCTATTCTGACACCATCCTGAATGCTGTCCTGGATTCTAACCTGGACTTTCAATGCAGGTACTAGGAAGGAATACTTTTCTTTTTTCCCGACTTCGTTGAAATAAATGCATTCACATTCATGCATAAGCGGCAACTTGACAATTGGTCGACAAAAGTGCTACACTAAGTTCGGATCCCGTCATTGCTCCCGCCGGGAGCTTCATTATTCCCTCCTAAAACTGTATTACTCCCTCCGGAAGTACCGCACATGCATATTGGTCATTTATTAAAAATCGACCAGTTCGATCTCGAGTTCACGCCAGGAATGGGGTAATTTCAGCGAAATTGAGAAAAAAGTAATTTGCAAGTATATCGGTCCGAGAACAATAGATACTGTAACAGTTGAAGAGAATTAACACGTATTTAAAAAAAGGATGTAATGTTTATTTCGATTTGTAATGAATTGTGTTTTTGCTTGTGACGTTTTTCGTCTCGTTTCGTTTTTGGTTCGTCTGAAATCTCAAACGAGACTGACTGTTGATTTTGCGATCGACGCGAAGTTAGTTCGTTGTCAAGTCCGTTGTCAAATGTCGTGTTCGGTAAAACCCCAACAAAAGAGCAAAGCAACGACTCTTAAATAACTAATCGCACCATCCGTTACAATATGATAGCCACTTGGAAATCGCGGCGCGTAAAAATTTAATCCAGTACTTAACCCTTCGTCACTGCGTGACCCACCTGTTTTCGCTCAGATTTAAATGTTCTAAACTAATTTCTGCCAATAATTAATGAATCTTTTCATTTCGGAAACAAAAAAGGTATGGCTCAAAGGGTTAAGACGTGAACCGAATGGAAACTACTAATAGCGAGAAGGAAGATCCTCCCAAAGGTTTACAGCGTCCAACACTATGACAACAGCGTCGAACAGGTGAAATAGCGGTAGCGGCCACAAGTACAGAAAGGCGACCAACACAGGCAGCAAGGTTCGTAGAAGCACGAGCACATTGCGACATAGCGCAGCGTCGTTCACCGAATTACGAAGCTCGGAAGCGCGAGCACGAGAGTACCACGAATTCGGCGCTAATCAAGTTTGCCGTCGCTCAAAATACGAGTCGAATAGTGGAGTTTCAATCCCAATGAAGAGATAGAGAGTGAGAGAGAGAGAGGCAAAGAGAGAGGCGGAGGGTTTCCATGTACCTGTACCGGTAACGGCAACGTTCTCAACTGCAGCGGCTGCAGAATGGGAGGATGCTGGAGTAGGCAGAGGCGAATGAGGGACGCTAGCTGCGCTGGTTACATTGTGTATTCATGCGGCGTATATCATCCGTTGTGCTATGTGGTGGCGGGTAAGGTTGGACGGTGTGGGAGAGAACATTCCGCTGGCACACACCTGCGTGTATTATTTCCGAGACGTACGACACCAGCCATTGGCGACAGAGTCATCCGCGGTGATGCTACTGCCGCTGCTACTGCGTGACAGAGCAAGCGAGGCATCGAAAGCCGTTCGTTTGTTCGTCACTCGACAGTGATTGGACGCCCGCCAGTGAATGTCCTATGCGGCAACATTTACTCGCAGGGGACGACAGTCTGCCAATGATGCCTCGTTCTTCCCCGTTATTAAGGGCCAACAACTGTCGCGCCATTTATCGTCGTTACCATATAGCAGGTATGGTATGTAGTGTATGGTGACAAGGACGACGAACAAACGGAACCGCGGGGAATAACCGAGCAGTGGGGCCCTCGCATCGATTCACTCTTCGCGCGGTATGTCGGGGTGAGATGCGTCGTTGGCATCACCATCCAGCGCCGCGACGACTATCGAGCCTTAGAACGAACAAGAGTTACGAAATACAATAGACAAAAAAGAAAAGATTCTTGAAAGAGGAAACGGAATGGTGTGGGAAATTAAAATGCTGTGTTGTTCTTTACATCCTGATTGACGAGACTCTCTTGGGCCAGACGAGGTATAAATCAATGCTTGGTTTAGAAAAGTTGGAAATACCGACTTAACCGGTAGATCATTCTAAAGGTTATCATCTGCTTTGAACATTCCTCTACTCGTTACGTCGAGGGCCAATCTAATCAATAGATGAACAAGGGGACGACCAATGTCTTGGGATTGTTTGAACTACATGGCATTTCCCCTTTTTCCATATTCGTCACCCGAGGCTCGATGGCGTCAGCTTTCGCATCTCGCTATTCTCTCTCACACCTGACAGATAATACGAGGTGTCTATATTAAAAAGGAGAAGCGCTCGATATTAAGCGAAATGATTCCTGGAATCATGACACCCTCTCTGTCGAAATTAGACCATCTTGTAGTATATAAGATGTGGCATTTCTCGATACGATGAATTAGTCTTTTTCCGGACTCCGGTTCATTAACTTCTGTCACTGCACTAATTATTGGCTCCATGGTGACTTTTGCGAATAGTATAACAGTTTGCCATTAACTTCTGTCACTGCACCAATTATTAGCTCCAGAGTGACAGGTTGCGAATAACTGAACAGTATAATAATTAACTTCTGTCACTGCACCCTTGCGGATCTAGGGTGACATTTGCAAACAATTAGATAGCGACTAGTATAATCGATTCATTGTTGCACATCAGCTCTATTATCAATAAAGAAGTAATTACTCAGCATCGTATCCCGAGTTGCTACTTTTCTTCATACCTGCTACCACCTGCCACAAGAAGAGATTATTGCGAGGGAACACAGCATCACACTACGAGTCAACAGGCCCAGATATCGCAACGAGGGAACCGCCGCTACTATCATCAGCCTACAGGAATTGTCCTTCCATCCTATTTGTTAAGCGACTCCTCCGTCCCTGGTGTAAAGGGCTGCCAACCCTTGATGCAAAAGCGAGACCGACCGATTCGTCAACCCAGTTGACAGTTTTGTTATTTCGGTTCAACATGTTAGATTATGGAATATTCATTGATTGAAGGGAAACCTAACTTTCTAGAATGGTGGAGATACGTACTTGGTGTATTTGATACATTACTGAAGCGAAGAAGCACAGTTATTAGCGCATGCCGATCGCCACGATGATAACTTTCTATGCAATGATCTTAAATGTACTACCTGTGATGTGAGATAATACAAAGGAAGGCTAAAATACGGGTGAGTAGATTCTAGACCTGTACTTAACGTAACAATTCCAAGGACCTTGGAATACTGCTTGAACGATCCAAAGCCCTTGACAGGTCGTGAATACCTTTGATTTTCTCTGGAATCCAAACTCGAGTTTCCTTTGTTGTGAATCCCGTGTCTCTCTGCATTCATCATTCCATTCACCTCTTCATTAAGCACCGGTGTCTATTTACCATTGGTCTATAAATTGAATAGTTTCACTCACCCGACACCCACCGCTTTGGATAACTATGTGAATTATTCCATATGCAACGACCGGAGGGATATTCCAAAATTGTAATATCCTTTTGTTTATTTACTTGGCACTGGTGCTTCTACAATAGCAACCATGATTCCCCACGATTTGCATGGCAAAATGAAGGCAGCTATGCATTTCACTATGATTATAACGTCTTAAATTCCACTAAGAGATGTCGTAGTCAAAATTGAAGATAACATTTTTTTAAAATCACGCATCTGAAGGTGGTTAGAATGTTTTTAGAAATTCCAAGTTGGCCCATGATTCAACATCACTTGCTTCAACGAATATGTGGATTTAAGGAGGTTGGAGCGTTCCACATTAGTGAAATTAGTGCTAAATTTTTAAAAGCGATTCTACAATTTCAGATGGTTGATCACCGAGATTCTTTCAAAAGCATAAAATAGTTCTTGTAACCATTCCAATACAGATGCTTCATAGAAATCATTTTCCTGATTGGAATGACAAACAGGATTGTTTCAATTCAACGGGGTTAAGGAGGTTGGAACGCTCCACACTATTCAAATCCGTGCTAAATTTTTAAAAGCGATTCTACAATGTCAGATGGTTTAATAATCTGTTCCAAGATTTTAATCACATAGCAGCATTAGTTCTTGATATTCAAATACATTCATAGCTGTGATATCAACAGTAAATCGATCAATATCTGCAAATTTCCGATTTTATGTTTTTTCATCCAGTTTTTTAAAAGGGTGAACCATAATTTCAGTGCGATTATGACGACCATTAGCTCATTATGTTTACTAAAAGATATTCTATCGATTGGCCGTCTATTTTTTTAAATCGTATTAGTAGTTCAAAAGATACAACCGTTTGTTTATCCTATCATAACCTAACATCAAGTATACAAATGGCTGTAACCTTTGAACGCCTGATACTATAGAAAATCCGGACGGTCAATCGATTAAGGATCTTCCAGTGATCAAAATGAGCTATGTTTCGTCATAATCGGACTGATATTACGGTTTACCCTTTTACAAAACTGGATGAAAAAACATAACATCGGAAATTTGCAGATATTGATCGATTTACTGTTGATATCACAGCTGTGAATGTATTTGAATATCAAGAACTAATGCTGCTATGTGATTAACACCTTGGAACAGGTTATTAAATCATCTGAAATTGTAGAAGCGCTTTTAAAAATTTAGCACTGATTTGACTAGTGTGCAGCGCTCCAAACTCCTTAATGGAGTTCAACAAAATATCGTTATCGAATAGAGAAGAAAAAAAAATGCGCGGTATTAACGATTTTCAAATGAAATGGGCAAAGGAAAACCTTGTGGGTTCATACTTCTCCTGGTGCATACCTGCTGCTGCATCTGCATGTTGGTAGATCCAGCTGAAGGTAGCACGCGCGCACTTTAAAGACCGTCGAGTAGAGATATACTAACGATTTCCCGCTCGACCCAGTTTCACGCGCGAGAGCTAGAGATTCACGGCGTTACCCGCCTACACTGCAAATGTACTACGGTTTCTCTCTGTCTTCGTACATTCTGTCAACTATGTATACGTACTTTGTGAACCTTTTAATTATACACACGGTGTTTGCAGGAACGCGTGTGGGGAAGCACATCATTTAGCTGGCTCTCCCGTCATGCATGTAATATGTGACCACAGCAACCGTACGATCGGAACTCCGTTAACTGGCTACTGTTTTTCATTCCACGCTCACGGTTAACGACCCTGTCGAGATTGTTTAGTGTACGCACACACACTATACCTTCATACGTATTTCATAAATGATTTGATCATTTAACACAAGTGCACATAAAATTTCATACATCAAACGTCAGAATTTCCAGTCCAAGGTTAACTGTTTAGTTTCATGACGTACATTTAAAGTCATGGCTTTAATTTATTTTATTTTATCTTGAATATGACATAAGACATTTAATTTTCTCTATTTAAATTAAATATCTATAAATTCTATATCATTCTATAAAAGTAAATTTAATAAAAATAAATACACATGTTTACCGGAAGTTTAACATTTTTACAAAATCAAATTATTCTTTCGGTTATATAAATGATGAACTGGTTTAAAAAGCACACTTGTCAAATTAGCTGCGCGAGAAATTATTTTCCTTAAAACAGCATGAGACTGTTGATTAACTCAAAAGTTCGCTACAAGGTGTTTAAAAAAAAGGATACTATTTATTAAATTTTATTATTATTATGTATTTTTATAGAATAAAATATCAATTTTTCAATTTTTTAATAATCAAAAATATGTGCGGATGTGACAGTCCAGATTTTTGTAAATAGGGTAATGATCAGGAAAACGAAAATTCTGTCCAAGTTCGTTGACCCATTGGATCCCACTCTCCCCTACAACTTTTAACACCATGTCGCTATACGCCGAACAAACGTGCGCGCGCTTTTTTGTGCGATATCAGTACGCAAGCAGCCATTTCTCTGGCTTCCGTGAAACTCTCACGACTGATACGTGACTTACGTTCTCGTAAAACTCATATCCTCCTGTCGTAAAGAATTTAGAAGGAGCGTGAGAAAAGGCTTGTTATACGTGTACGTACAGTTTTATGCTCATAGCTCTACATGACAAAAAAAAAGACAACTATGACCACGACGGTGACGACTATCCAAGAGTCAGAAAAGACCAACGACGCAGATTCGACTTGTAGTAAAAAAAAAAAAAAAAAAAAAACAAAGCTGCGTGCAAGGCAAAAAGTTGACGATTTCTGTTGCTGCTCCAGCAGCATCGGGGAACGAAATACAGAGGGGGGAGGAAAGCTCTGGGGCACAAAGTTCTTTCCACGTTGAGCAAACTTTTACTTAAGGTAGTTCGGTGGAGTAAAGCTACAGAATACTGCGGCCTCGCTTTTGCGAAAGTCGTCGTAGCTACTGACTCTGCGAAGTTTATCCTTGCTAGCTCACGCCTGACTCCAGGCTTCCATACTATGACAGTACCAAGATTGGCGACTCTCTAGATAGCCTGTATGCTACGGTGTTTTGCCTTGCCCAATTAAATTGAGGCTGTAATGATACACAAAGTTTCCACGACGAAATACACTGGGAACTTTCTCCCATTTGGCTAAGAATTACATCGTCAATTGTGTTCAAGCCACGAACCGTATGTTTTTACTTGCGCCCCCAATGGACTATTGTATCATACTCAGAGTTGCCAACTCAAAAACTCGGCGCGTCATTGACTGACATTGAAAAAATCACTGTTTCAGAACCAAAGTCACTAGACCCTTTATCGAGGCCATTTTTAAAAACGAAATAACTCAAGCACGATTTTAGCATGGCAGTTAATGTATTTCTTATACACGGAAATACTTAAACCTCGCAACGAACTAGCGTAGGAAAGAAAAACTTTGTACTTCCAATTTGGAATCTGTAATAACACGGAAACATAACCTATGAATACAATCATACCGCAGTACGTAATACATCGTGTTCTCACGTTCCATATACGACCAATGTATGAACGCGCAATTTTCAATACGTACCAATTCAAATAGAATCGAAAAACCGAAGATGCGAAGTATATATTATTTCATCGGGCTAAAATTTGATAATCGCTATGAAACGACAGATCGTTCGAGCTTATGCGGTACTTTGCATAGCGGAAGATGGCAACTTCAAGAAAATGTCCTGTTGGTACTCAAAGAACGGTACGAATTGACTAGGTACAGCAAAAAAACGTCGCGTCACTAGAAGTCACTGCATCGGGTTGAAAGTCACCAGTTTAGATGCCGGTCACAAACGAAAAAAATTGTCACCGTAGGAGGGACTGAAGGTACTAAATCTGGTGACAAAGTCACTGAATTGGTAACGCTGATCATACTCAGATTTTTATTTCCAGATGTTAGCAATTGTATTGGTATTCACGGTTTCATGATTTAGCTTCTTAATAAATGGTTGCCGAAGATTCAGTATTCTTTTGATGATTCTATGGTGGTAATTCCCACACAGAACGTACTGTCCATTGGACGTCCATGAATGGTCCATTGGTCCGTAAAACGTCCACATCCACGGTGGACGATATATTTATCTCTATTTAACGTCTATAGCAGTCTTGTAATTGGACATATCATTTGGATAAAAACGGGACATCCATAATACATATCACCTTGATCGGTCGTAATGGATATAAAATGGATGTCCATGGAACATTAACTAGAATACCTCGATTAGATGAATCTGTAGTACTTTAAAGAAACATCCAAAAGACGTTCAAAATTCATCTACAAGGAGATGTATTTGATAGATAAAATGTGAACGTCCATTGCATTATTTCTGCATGATGAAAAATGAACGTCATTCAGGGCCATAAGATGGACATACACTAAACGTCCAGAGGACCGCATTGTATGGCTGCACCGTCAATACGTCAACTGGACATCTAATGTATGTTCAAACTTTGTCTTCGCGGAAACGTACCTAATGAACGTAAAGAGAATGTCTATTGGATGGCCGCGGCGGGACTCTGAATGAATGTCCAGCAAGATCGTTGAGTGAACATACACCAGACATCCGAAAAACCCATTGAATAGCAGCTCGTTTAGTGCATCAGCTGGACATCTGCATAACGGACGTTGTCCTCCATATCCATAGAACATCAGTTGCATTTCGAATGAACATCACTCCATGCGGCCAAAATATGTATACATGACATAGTATATGCGTAAGTCAGATCGTAGTGTAGCTGGTCATTGTCTCTACATTATACGTCTAATCTGGATGAAAAGCTAAACATGCAGGGGACATCTATATGCATTCACTAAACATCCACTGTAAGTAGTAATCAGCACCAATTCTATGTAATATGGATGCCCCTTGAAGATGTAACAGTCGGAAAGGACAGAGTATGGAAGGTGTGTGTGAGTAATGCGGATGGTCTGACGAATTATCGAAGAGAGAAAATATATGGTGATCACCGGGATTCGAACCCGGATTGTTCAGGTACTGAGTAAGAGCGCTAACCACTGCGCTAATGTCATCTAGTACATTTCTCTCATTCGAATCGTCTTCTTATATGCAATGTAGGGTCGTCACATACCTCCACTGACAGAACTCGACGTCCACGTCGACTGTATAGAGTTGAGAGAGTTGTGTTACACGATAGTAGAGGAGCTATCTTCTCCGGTGATAATCTTAGTATTTGCGAGTCTGCCGCTGTGTGCGTGGGCTTACATGTCTTTGCCACTGTAGAAATATATATATATATATACTAGGATTTTATTGTGGCTTGCGCGCCGCGCGCGCTCGCAATCGCCCCCCTCCCAAGGGTGCCACCTCGTAAGCCCCCCCCCCCCCCAAAGGGTGCCCCCCACCCTTGGGGGACCTATGTTTTTGGAAAAGGTCTTAGAATAATTCGGTCTCGGGGCTTGGCAGAAAAGGATTGGGCTAGCCCCAGGGGCTGGGTCATAAAATATATGTTCGTTGAACGTCTTATGGATAGCTGTTATTATATTAGTATATTTGATATCCGTCTATTATATACCTACTGGTACGTTCAAACACCGGCCACATTACCTAGAATTGGTACCAATTGAGACTTTCTGTGGTTATGTGCTGGATGACCATTGATAACTCCGGAACAATCAATTCATCCACCTTGGATGTTCAAAAGACGTACCATGGTCGATATGTACTGTGTGGGAACACCAATGAATCGAACAATAACGGTAAGAAGTTACATGGTTCAAAATGGAATTATTGGTATATCCAAAAATGCTGTATTTGTGATTGTATAAGTTGGAATACGTGTCGTATCGTATTCTGACCAAGTATTTCAAGAGTCGCATGGAACAGCAATTCTCGAAAACGTGCTGGGGGCGAGATCGTGCCGAATCGTGCGTGAAGTGCAAACCTCCATGAATGGTGAGTTTACACGCCACCGAGAACCCTAACCCAGCAGCAAAAGCTTATCTACAATCTCTATGTCCACACGGCGTTTTAGCGGCGAACAACGTTTCACCATTCTCATTCTGCCTCGCTGCGCGAAAACCCTGTAGGTCGTCGTATCGTGGAATCACGCGGTGAGCGCAATTTCGAGGCACAGCCTTACGGATACCAAAGTGCCGGGAGCCAGAAATACGCCATCCATGATTGCAACGGTGGCGTTATAAGTGAAATCAATGCTAGAGCAATCATTTGAGATTTATCCCTCTAGATTATATAAATATCTCGCTGTATCCCGCAAGGGCCTCGAAACCCATTTTTTTCCAAGACCCTCATGTATCTCCAAACCCATTTTTTCCTCAAGACCCTCATGTGCCTCCGAATCTAGATTTTTTCTAACTCGCTTATGGGTATCCCAAGTATTAAGCCCCCTTGTAATAAAAAAGAAAACAAACACCTTATGGTCGTAGTAAAACCTTGTGGCTTTTCATTCATGCGATCAGGCCAACTTTACTATTACAGAGAATTGTAGATGTCCATCATTGAAAATAGTCCAAAATAGGTGACTACTATTGAAGGTACTCGAGATCAAATGAGACCTGCAAATACAATGGAATTTGATACATAACCTAGGGTTTGTTTAAAAGCTCTTAGGATGTGCTAAATGTGCCCTTCGTATCCCGTGCAGAAATATAGTTGGGGCTCCAACGTGGCCCTTTCTAGATTGCCCTAATTGTAGTAGGGGCCCTACACGGAAAAAAGGCTTCGTTGGAATAACCAAGTGCCTTGGTTATATATGCGCCACACAATTAATTGGTTAGACCGCCCAAGTTATTTGTTAGGCTACCAATTTCTTGGTTGGTCTAACCAAGTCACTTGGTTAGCTTACTAAGTGACTTGGTTAGTCCAACCAAGAAATTGGTAGCCTACCAAATAACTTGGTCGGTCTAACCAATTAGTTGTCTGGCGCATATATAACCAAGGCACTTGGTTGTTCCAACCAAGCTTTTTTTTCATGTACTAGGCTAGTCACGCTTAACAGTACTACCCTTTAGAGGCTCAATATGGGCGACCATAGTGAGGGTTCCACATTTAAACCTGATTAGGCCCCGAAGTTTGTCGTGGCCGCCACTGTTGAGTCTAGTAGGGTTCTAGAGTAGATTCCCTATTGTGGATGCCACGTTTATACCTAAAAAGGCCCCTTATTTAATCGCGGCTGCCCGAACTAATTTCGGCACAGGATAATGGTTAAATCCATGTCACTATCTTATTAAATCCTGGTCGACTCTTTCGAGTTGCGCTTTGGGAAGTCGTAACGGCGGTCTCTCTTTCGGTTCAAGGCGTTAGCCCTTTACACCGGGGTCGGAGACCTCGTCATGCGCTATCTCAGTTTTGTATGTTTTCCTTGGGATAACTGGAGACCTGGAGCCAAAATCTCCCAGCATATAAGATAATTCAACTTGCAGAGATTATATTTTAATACTCACAGTTTATTACTTTATCGAAGCGTCGAAATGATGGTACAGACTTTTACTACTTTTACTTAATTAAATAAGCTAACCACACAGGGTTTGGGTCGTGGCTTGGAGCTTTGCGTTCTCTGATTAAGTGTTACAGCAGGACGTTGATCGAAGAATAACTGAATTTAGGAAATTATACGCTGCTTATATGCTATTGTCGCCCTAATGGTTTTCAGATAAGTAGTGAGGTTCGTGAGAATTCATCAACGCTTATGAATTAAAGCTACATACTCGTTAGACGCGGGATTCGTCTGAAGGGCTCGCAGCGCGTGTTACACACTACGAATTTACGCTGAACATGTGTTTCGGTGAGGATCCCTCACTGTTTGTGTTAACCGGAGTCTTTTCTAACGATGATAAGTGTAAGTGTAGTTACGCGAGACGTAACAATGTTGCAAAGGAATAACGGAAAAACATTCCTACGCGAAATGACCAACTATTTAATTCTTAAGTACAAAATAATTTCTAACAATAGTTGTGCCGGTTATATCCTACAAACGCACGAGTGTAATGTTCCAGGTTATTAGATAGATTGAGGCGGCTAATTACCATAAGGAAGTACCTGCTGGGGCAAATCAGAAGTAAAAGAAGCTGCAGCAATGCGGTCAAAGACTCGCGTTTCTCAGTGTTGATATAATTTTGGCCTCGAGTAGCTATACGAACGTACACCGCTATGCTCGAGAAAGTGAGCGACAGTGTCTCAATGAGTTCCGGTATTCAAAAGCTTGCCGTCGTTGTCGTCGACGGCGGCGTCGTGGTCGTCGACGACGACTGAGCTTCTCAAAGCTTTCTACCAGTGTAAGGCTCCGCGTCACTCGACCCCCATTCATATTTACCAACGTACCTCGTTGTAAATGGCAAATTAGCGCCAGTTTCACGATTACTTAACTCGGTGTGGTGCACACTGTATGTACCTGGCATACAACGGTACAGAATAAAGCACCGCGCTAAGCCGGCAAAGTGCTTGGTTCCACTCGCCAATTCGCGGTGGCGACGGAAGGTAATTGTTCACGAGTGAGGCTCGCGACGAATCTATGTACGAGGGCTCGCTTAACTGCACTGCAAATGCATTTTTCGTCTCGCTGGAAAATTTTCCCTCTGACCTACCCCCAAACTCCCACCAATGCTAGTTTTCTCAGCGACCTCCGTCGCTTTCTTCATGTTTTATTTTATTCAGCCAGCATTTCACAAGATTACACATATACGTACAACAGCGCACGGTCTAACTAAAATTACAGCTCATAGACCTCTGCGCGCCTAACTTTACTCGTTTCTACTACCCACCCCGCTTTTTCTTTCTTCTCACTGTACTCACAGACTCCGTATAAATTGGTTAAGTTTCGCGGCTCAACTTCGTAAAGTATAGAAGGAGACCGTAATAGAATATAATTCTAAAGGAAAGGAGGGCCTTTATGAAAACAAAAAACATAAAAAAAGAAAAAGTAGGTCTATCGGAAGAGCCCAATTTTTATTACAATCCTTTAGTAACTTTGTATCGCCTGAATTGTACAAACTTGCCAAGTTACATTGAGACATCGACTTTAGCATGTGTCGAAAAGGGCTAGTTAGTTTTCAAGAACTTCGATATACTTCGGTTCTGATTCCAGAATTCACAAATCCGACCTACATTTTTTTCTTTAAGATATTAAGTTTTGGCCTTCACTATCGTTCTCAAGTTGCATATTCTACCACAGAAAATACCGGCAACAAGTAATTTCACCATAATTTTAAACAAAAAAAGGATGCAAAGGAGAACCTTGAATTGATTTTGGAAATTCAATATCATCCAAATTCTATTGCATATAAAAATGCCCAACGCACTATATTGTTGGTGCTCGATGAAAGGATTTTTTTACTGTCGTCTGATTTGCATATGCTTTTCAATATTACCTTAAGCAAAGTTCTTAGGTTTTCCATTCTGCGTATGATTTAAGTCAAACTACTAGGCAGATTGGAATGGTTGACGTCTCATTTTCTTCTTCATGAAAAGATACACCGACTAAATGGAGCCAACTATTTTATTTCGTTCTGAAAGCAAAGTTAATCACTGATTTAGAAAATAGCATAAAATTTATTTATTAATAATTATGTCACTTAAAAAATGTTACCTTTTATTAACATTTGCTACATTCAGCCGGTGTATCTTTTCATGAAGAAGAAAATGAGACGTCAACCATTCCAATCTGCCTAGTAGTTTGATCTGAATCATGCGCAGAATGGAAAACCTAAGAACTTTGCTTAAGATAATATTGAAAAGCATATGCAAGTCAGACGACAGTAAAAAATCCTTTCATCGAGTACCAACAATTTGGATGATATTGAATTTCCAAAATCAATTTTTTTGACCTGACTCCCTACCCTTAATAACCAATTAATGACCGCAGGTATAACAAATAACCTCTCAACTTCAATCGTACACGTGCTATAAATATTCGACGCTGAGTAAATGGAATTTAATTTACATGGGCACTGAAGAATTAAAACATGACGATTGATAACCAACTTTGAATTTATTTTTACAGTGGTCCAGTTGATGTTAGCGCACTACTGAAATATTTACAAATGCAATGCCATCCAATCAAGTATTGAACGATAGTTTTACTGAAAGGTGCGTCTGCAGGCCTCACAACGACGAGGCCAACGTCGAAACGTAAAATACTTCCGTCGGTATTTCGCCGACGAGTACTCACTGTTTTGCTTTCATCCGTCCTGTAGACTATCTCCGTTAGCAGCGCTAACTCCGGGTGTACGGTGCTCGGTTCATTTCGCCTAACGGCACCGCTTTAAGAGGGAGACGAGAGTCGGCGAACAAGCGGAAGTGCAAGCGAGAATTCGTGAACCGATGAAAAGTTTCTTAATATCGGAACTCGTGATCGCGCTCACAAAAGTTATACCGAACGCTCATTCCCTTCTGCTACGCTCAGTCCATTCCACAATTTCTCTGTACTTCTTTCCCTCTCTGTTCTATCGTCTCTGTTGCTTGCTTGCTTCGGCAAGTGTCATCTTTCTCACTCTCCCTTGAATCTGCTCCGCTGTCGGAATTTTTGCGACTCTATCAAAGCTCAAATCACGTTTCGTTGATTTTTATACTTGCCCATACATAGATCGAGAAAGAGAGAGAGAGAGAGAAAGTGTGAGAGGGAGTGTATAGAGAGTGCGAATAGAATAAAGTGAATTTCCCGAGTTATCGGAACGGGACGACGATTGGTAAAGAGAAACTAACTTCGCAGTTGTCGCTTTTTTTTCCAAGTATTTCGAATTCAGTTTTGTGCATATAGTGCTTGTCTATATATAAATCGTAGAGGCGGTAGGTAGCTGTACAAGGAGAGTAAGGCACGTACCAACGTTTCTTCCGATTGATGCTAAAAGCGTCTGTACGTGGTGAATTGACTGAGACAAACTTGATAATGTGCGCGCTTGTAGCAGGTTCCGTTGGGAAGTTTCGTGAAAGCCGAATACGAAGTCGCTTACTGCCTTGCTGCTGCTGCATTCATTTCAGCTTTTCGGGGCTTATGGCATTTCTCTATTGGCTTCGAAATCCAAGGCATAGGCAATGAACATCTATTATTGGCCCGTTATCGATACTTCGTCATTGTACTAAACTTATCGACCAAGCTAACCTTCTGCTTGAAACATATCTTTTTCTGTAGCATCCCGCGCAAAAATGATGAGTCCCGGATGGAATCTGGGCAGTCGAGATTGGATTTGATCCGATCCCATTATCCATCTTGGACTCCAGTCTCATCGGCCCAGGCTCCATCCTGGATTGCCGAAAATCTTCCCTGGACAGCCTAGAATCCTAGATCCTATCCTGGAGACCTAATTTTCTACGCGGGATACACTAATACAGGATATGGTAGTTGTAAGAATCGACCACAGACTAATTACACACATCCACTCTAATCTGTTTCTCTTCAATATAATTGATATGCATTGAATATTGCCCAAAATCTTTCCTGGACAGCCCAGAATCCTGGATCCTATCCTGGAGACCTAATTTTCTACGCGGGATACACTAATAAAGGATATGGTAGTTGTAAGAATCGACCACAAACTAATTACAGACATCCACCCTAATATGTTTCTCTTCAATATAATTGATATACATTGAATATTGAGTCAAGGTGATACTTACAAGCATTATCGATTGAATTGACAGTTGCTCGGCGGAACATATCCCGTGCAGAAATATAGTTGGGGCTCCAACTTGGCCCTTTCTAGATGGCCCTAATTGTAGTAGGGGCCCTACTAGGCTAGTCACGCTTCAAAATACGGGCCTTTAGAGGTTCAATATGGGCGACCCTAGTGAGGGTTCCACATTTAAGCCTGATTAGACCCCGAAGTTTGTCGTGGCCGTCTCTGTTGAGCCTAGTAGGGTTCTAGAGTGGATTCCTTATTCTGGATACCTGAACTAATTTCTGCACTGCATCAATTGATGCATCAAGAAAAGCTGCCGTTAGATAAATAGACAGACAAAAGAGTCAGTCTTTTTAATTGGATGGATGAATTGTATTGATAGTAACAGACTAAATAATTTGTGGAGAAAACCAAGTGTCAATCATCTCCGGCATCATTGGTCATACAGCTTATACCTTGATCTTGTCTGAAAGCTATTGATATGAGTGAAATCGTACATATGTCGATATATTATCCGCCATAGCATGTATTATATAGATAGTCAACGTTCCTTCGAGCACTGTTACCAAACGGGTATCCGTCGTATGTAGATTCTCTCGTCGATGCTCCAGAGGGCTTTGCATTATATACCCATCCACGTTATTATACTATAACCACTATGTAACGTGTAACAGGACTCGCAAAGCTTAGGGCAGATCATGCATACATGCACACTGTAAAGGTACATCGACGTGTCTCGCGTTATAAAAGTCATAATAGCAAGGGTTTTCAGCAAGATTATCTTCAGCTACATATCCGATTATTCGATCGCTAATACTCCACAACCACCAAGACTACCCATTTCTACTGCAACTTTGGATAACCGCAACACTATGAACGTTCTTTGAGGCTTTCTCTTGGTGCTTAACTTTGAACCCGAATAGTGCTGTTGGTTCAATAGAGCAGATGATACGCTTTGCACATTTTGACATTCACATCGCATGCACTTTTCCATATTTTGACATTCACATTGCATGCACTTTTCCACATTTATTACGACCCGATTAAAATTGGTGAGACCAGAATGAAATCTGTACAGATCAGCAGGACTGTCCAGATTTCATTTATCATCAGCTACATATCCGATTATTCGATCGTTAATACTCCACGACCATCAAGACTGCCTATTTCTACTGCAACTTTGGATAACGGCAACACTATCAATGTTCTTTGAGCAGATGATACGCTTTGCAAATTTTGATATTCACATCGTATGCACTTTTCCACATTTGGTATATTACGACCCGTTTAAAAATGGTGAGGCCAGGATGAAATCTGGACAGACTAGCAGGACTGTCCAGATTTCATTTATCGTCGGCTACATATCTGATTATTCGATCGCTAATACTCCATGACCACCAAGACTGCCCATTTCTACTGCAACTTTGGATCAACGTTCTTTGACGCTTTCTCTTGGTGCTTAACTTTCAACCCGAATAGTGCTGTTGGTTTAATAGAGTAGATGATACGCTTTGCAAATTTTGACATTCACATCGCATGCACTTTTCCACATTTGGTATATTACGACCCGCTTAAAAATGGTGAGGCCAGGATGAAATCTGGACAGACTAGCAGGACTGTCCAGATTTTATTTATCGTCAGTTACATATCTGATTATTCGATCGCTAATACTCCACGACCATCAAGACTGCCTATTTCTACTGCAACTTTGGATAACGGCAACACTATCGACGTTCTTTGAGACTTTCTCTTGGTGTTTAACTTTCAACCCGAATAGTGCTGTTGGTTCAATAGAGAAGATGATAACGCTTTGCACATTTTGACATTCACATCCCATGCACTTTTCCATATTTGGTATATTACGCCCCGCTTAAAAATGGTGAGGCCAGGATGAAATCTGGACAGACTGGAAGGACTGCCCAGATTTCATCCCAGATTACCCTCAGTCCATTCTAAAGAACCCAGATTCCGTTCCGAATGCCGCCCTGGATTTCAACCTAGTCTACCCATCTTTTCGACGTGGGAACACTTACAGTGTCCCGCAATCTGTTCGTTCCAACTTCAGAGAAATGCAACTGACGACGTACTGGCTTTTACCACATTGCCAAGGCATTGCGCAAGATGCGTATTCTCAAAAGTCGATTAATCGATGCACTACACCCAAGCTCTCTGATGTTTATAGCAGGGTCAAGTACAAGAAAGCGCCTGACGTTGATATACCGAACAGGCCTCGTGAATAACAAGACGAGGCGGTTCTGATTCATGCATCATGCTATGAAAAGGTTCTCACTTTGCTAAACACTCTGGCAAGAGTTTCCAGTGCTCTATGTTATCAGAATACGTTGAACCTCTTGAAAACAACTTGGAATATTAACCATCTGACGTTTCTGGAGTCGATTGAAATTCTAGTTGAAGTCACGCACGAATGCGAAATGTGACTGATGCAGGATTCCGATATAATGTCGATTTCCGTCCCAAAAACGAGCAGAAACGGAAGTGGTACGGACGTGACTATTCCGTCTACTGGCGCATATGTATAGTACTATTATACATATCAAGAGGTCTTGAGGTTCATCGTCTGCATTGCTGGAATGGGATTTGTATATAACGTGCGTAGAGACGCAGGCAGCGAGGCACTCTGTGAAATTGGATAGATCGCAAAGCGTGTCCGTCGGATGCGATCCTCAGCTGCGGAAGTGACAACTGTTGGCGCGCGGGGATGTACCGGACGCCTGACTTACGACTGACGCCCGGACCAACGAGTTCACCAATCCCTTCGGGAATCCGCAGTTTGCACATGCTGTGGGGATTCTACTCTTGGTTGTCCGGTACTAACGTTGCTACCACTACCGTTGGGAGAGTGCTTTATCACGAGAACGACCCAACCCTAGCCAGCGATAGAATATATGATTTACAACCACCGATGGGCGATGCTGGACGTTTGCCCAACTATCGCTCGGACACCAAACGATAAGAATAATAGTGTTTTTAACAGTATAGTTTCACTTTTTTCCCCGACAATGAGTGATGAAAATCCAATTCACGTGTGTTCAATCTTGACTTGATGTCACCTTAATTATGCTCACAAGTGAAATTAAAACTTAATATGGAGCTCGATATAACAACTCGATACGATTCTCAATTTTGCAAAAGCTTTTGAGCTCCTCTCTGTTTGGTTAGTCATAACTTCTGTATCTTTTGATAGCTTATAGAGGAATTTTTGGTTTTTTTATTACCAGATTTCCATTTCGACGAAAATGGTCTCGAAAATTTCGACATGGCATTATTTTTCTAGTAGTTTTGCGATAAATGTGAGGAAAATAATGAGGAAGCAATAGGCACCAAACGATAAGAATAATTGTGTTTTTAACAGTATAGTTTAATTTTTTTCCCTCTCAATGAGTGAAAAAAATCCAATTAAAGTGAATGCGATCTTGACTTGATATCGCGTTAATTATTCTCACAAGTGAAATTGCTTAAAATTGAATATGGAGATTTATCGAGCGGCTTTATTATTGTCACAACGATCTCGATATAATTCTCGACTTTGCAAAAGCTTTTGAGCTTATCTCTCTTTCGATAGCCACAACTTCTGTATCGTTTGTTACCTCATAGAGAAACTTTTCGTGTAAACTTTTATTGTCAGATTTCAATTTCGTGGAAAATAGCCTCGGAAATTTCGACCCGTAATTATTTTTTATTTCACAGTGAGTTTTACAATTATCCAATTATCATCATCTCGAGTAGAAATTTCATCAGGCAGCCTGCTGTCACACGAGGTCCAGATCAGTTTTAGGTACGGTAACCTTATTTGGGGCCGCCGTAAATTCACCTGCTCAGGTCCACGTAAGGCTGAGATATGGCATTCGTACTTAATAATGCCGTCTTTCCACCGGATCAGGCTGATGTCAGGCTAGATATTGTAACCTTATTTAGGGGTCGTCGTAAGTTCACCTGATCAAATCCATGTCAGGCCGAAATATGGCATTCTACCTTAAAAATGCCTTCTTTCCACCGGATCAGGCCCATGTCAGGCTTTACATACGGTAACCTCATATAGATATGCCATTCATCGACCTTATCCGTTTCGCATAAGGTCTTCCTGTGGCATTTGGATCAAGAGTTTGTCCAATTTACCTTTACTTTCCCTGGTCACATCCGCATACGGTCTTCGTATGGCATAGTTTTTTTTTAAATATGCCGTAAATTTACATTATCAGGTTCGTGTAAGGGTCAGATACGGCATTCGTTAAAACCATTTAAAAATTATTGTTATGCAAAATCAATCTTTTCAGCACCTTGCGTGTGCTGGATTTTTTCACATCTTTATCCCATCGAGAAGTATTCGAAATTTTCGCTGAAACTCACGTTTTACGGGACTGTACCGCTAGAATTACTTTGAAATCTATCCAGATACTGACCGTCAAACGCCAGTACCTGGATGGGGACCGCCCCGTCATTTTTGAATTTTGAATATTTCGGTCGTAGTCACAATAAATGGATGTACAGTCTTGACGTGTTTTCATTTTAAGTATACTTCAAATAGAAAATACATATATAAAAACTTTCTAAGATGTCAATGGCCGAGTGGGCTACCCGAGTAGAAATTTCATCAGGCATGTCTGCTGTCACACGAGGTCCGGATCAGTTTTAGGTACGGTAACCTTATTTGAAGCCGCCGTAAATTCACCTGCTCAGGTCCATGTAAGGCTGAGATCTGGCATTCGTACTTAATAATGCCGTCTTTCCACCGGATCAGGCTGATGTCAGGCTAGATATGGAAACCTTATTTAGGGGTCGTTATAAGTTCACCGGATCAGGTCCATGTAAGGCCGAGATATGGCATTCTACCTTAAAAATGCCTTCTTTCCACCGGATCAGGCCCATGTCAGGCTTTACATACGGTAACCTCATATAGATATGCCATTCATCGACCTTATCCGTTTCGCATAAGGTCTTCCTGTGGCATTTGGACCAAGATTTTGTCCAATTTACCTTTACTTTCTCTGGTCAGATCCGCATACGGTCTTCGTATGGCATAGTTTTTTCTAAATATGCCGTAAATTTACATTATCAGATTCGTGTGAGGGCTAGATACGGCATTCGTTAAAAACATTTAAAAATCATTGTTATGCAAAATCAATCTTTTCAGTACCTTGCGTGTGCTGGATTTTCCACATCTTTATCTCATCGAGAAGTATTCGAAATTTTCGCTGAATCTCACGTTTTACGGGACTGTACCGCTAGAATTACTTTGAAATCTATCCAGATACTGACCGTCAAACGCCAGTACCTGGATGGGTGACCGCCCCGTCATGTTTGAATTTTGAATATTTTGGTCGTAGTCACAATAAATGGATGTACAATCTTGGCGTGTTTTCATTTTAAGTATACTTCAAATAGACAATAAATATATAAACTTTCTAAGATGTCAATGGCCGAGTGGGCTAAGGCGCAGAACTGTCACCCAGAGGATCAAGGTTCGATTCCCACCAACGGCAAATAAATTTACATGTGTTTTTTTCAGCAATTAATATGTACAGAAAACTAAATAAGCTCGAATATCCAATAGAAAGTGCAAAATAAATCGAATTCGATGAGCGCAGATAATTATTTTGTAATTTATTTGCCGTTTTTACAACTAGGGGCTTAGTAGGGCAGCCTCTATCCGGCCCTTATCTGGAAAACTTAATCTGGCCCTGAACATGCGCTGCGTTACTTTCCTGCAAGGCCCGTATAAGGTTGCCAGGCAGGGGCCTTAGATTTAAATCCGGCTACCACGCTAGGGCCTGATATTCCTCGTAGCTGAATTTCTACTCGGGTATGGGCAGGATTTTACTTTGTACCAAATCTGCAAATACGTTTGTTCCAAAAATCATATCTTTCGTACAATTTACTTGTGTTAAATTTAAAGCAAGGCGATGAATAGCGAAAATTTATAACAAACTTTGAATAGTAAATTTTGAGCTTTTAGGGAAACGTGAGTTCTTTCATCATGGGAGAGGAAAAAAAAAACGTCACGTATGATATACTTTGAATGACTTTTTGTTGGAAAGTCTTGCTGTGATCTTGTCAAAGGTGCAGAACTTTACGCCCATGCAGGAGAACCGCGGGCGTACATGGACCAAGTTTATGGATTGCCGTTCAGGGAAAAGCCGAGGGGTAGTGGATAGGAAAGAGGATCTCTGTCAGTTTCGGTTAAGAAACTCTCGTCCATAGTCGTAGCATTGCATGTAGCGAGGGCTGTCTTGCCATAGCAGCTCACGGCCGAGATGTAGGTCAGTTTTCTCAGCCGCTCGCTCGCTTGGGTTGCTTATAGATACGTCACTCGCTGAAATAATTCAGCGGCGATCAATGTTGCGCCTCGCTGGAAATAGCGTCTCGTTATTCTCTCGCCCTCTGAGTATTTCGTGGAGCCCATTCGCGAGGGCGATCTGACTTCCAACCCCCATCACATCCATTGCGATTTGTTGCCTCGCATATTCATTAACTTTCGAGGGCATAAGAAAACCACTTGATAATATTCTCACATGCAGTTCACTATGAATTTCGTTGTACTCTCTGTTTATGTATTCATTCAATCAAAAGCATGCTTAATAAGGGTTGAATAAATGTATCGTGCCGAAAAACATGACATTTGAAAAGAAAAAATAGTAAATAATAGCCAAAAACAAAATCAATTACGTGTAACGTAGAAATGTGAAAATATCACAAATTCTGGATTCAAATCATGCAATTTTTGTTCATTGCTATACACAAATTTTACTAGTGTAAAAATAAAAAAAAACGAATCATTTTTGCTACTTGCTTTGAAATTGTTTAATAATTATCGGTCACATTTTCTGGAGTTATTGTATTTAAAAGACTTTTTTTTTGTTTTTCTTCAGCTATTTGCATTGATATCAAGTGTTCTCTAAAATCTCGAAAAAATCATGGTCCAAACAACTACTTTTTTATGAGAATGTTCGGAGCAACCCGTGCAGAAAAATAGTTGGGGCTCCTACTTGGCCCTTTCTAGTTTGCCCCAATTCTATTAGGGTCCCAGTATGGAAATCTAAGTACAGCCCTACTAGGCTGGTCACGCTTCAAATTACGGGGCCTTTATAGATTTCCCTGTTAGGGCCTATAAAGGCTGCCCTATTAAGCCCCTACTAAAATAATAAAGAAAATTGATTGAAAAATATTAATTTTTGCTTATTAAATCGAGTAACCCTGCATTTTAAGTAGATATTACATCTTCCTCTACATGATGGTACATATTAATCACTGAAAAAACATATTAAAATTTTTTGACATTGACGGGAATCGAACCTGGGACCCTGCGGATGATGTTGTTGCCCTGCGCTTTAGCTCACTCGGCCATTCAGATCATATGATTATACAATTTTTTTTGTCTATTTGAATATCGGTAATATGAAATATAAAATGAAATTCGTGTAATATAGTCCGAACTTTATAGATTAATATGATTGCGTCTGCTGTGGTAATAATAGAAGCACATTCAGTTATTTTTCACGGCAATTGGTTATATAAAAAATGATACATTGTATCGTTTTTGTCATTTATAAACATATTCGACGAAGTTGCTTATTTCATTGTTTGCGCGCATTAGTTCGTTAGTATTTGGGTGGACGATCGTCTGACTGACCTGAGGGTTAGTACTAGGGTGACCGCGTGGCTGACGACTGATGGTCAATACTTAGATGGGTGACCGCTTTGCTAACTCTGACTGTCAGTAATAGGTTGGATAACCGCCTAGCCTGACGGTAATTACTTAGATGGATGACCGCGGGGCTAGCGACTGATGGTCAATACATAGATGGGTGACCACTTAGCTGACACTGACCTTCAATAGTTAGATGAGTGATCACCTGGTTAACTCCGACGGGTTTCAGTAAGGGAATAATTTGTCATACCTATTGCAGAATACGTATCAGAAATATAAAAAAATCAAATTATAAAGGGCCTATAAAGTTGCTTATACAGTGCCTATACAGTTGTCTGTAAAGGGTACCTTTGTAGGCAACGAAGAGGCTCAATATGGGTGACCCTAGTGAGGGTTCTACATTTGAGCCTGATTAGGCCCCGAAGTGGACATGTTTTACTATATATTTTGTCGTGGCAGCCTCTGTTGAGCCTAGTAGGGTTCTAGAGTGGATTCCCTATTCTAGATGCCTCGTTTATACCTAACTAGGCCCCTTATTTAATCGCGGCTTCCCGAACTAATTTCTGCACGGGTATACACAAAATTTACTAGTGTAAAAATAAAAAAACAAATCATTTTTGCTACTTGCTTTAAAATTGTTTTATAATTATCGGTCAAATTTTCTAAAGTTATTGTATTTAAAAGTTCTTTTTTGTTTTTCTTCAGCTATTTGGATTAATATCAAGTGTTCTCCAAAATCTCGGAAAATCATGGTCCAAACAACTACCTTTTATGAGAATGTTCGGAGCAAGTCTCCTCAATCAATGTAATAAGACAAATATGTAAAAAAATCTCTACTTTTTTAGACTTGGAGGAGACTCAACATTACGCTATCTAATTGGATATAGAATTTCTCGATTTAACCCAAAGTGTATGTTATCAGTTGTACGTATATAATAAATAGTGAAAATTGCGATCTGAAAGACTTGTGGGTATATCCTTTTATAACCAGTGTATTACGAGATCTAGAAAGAAAATTGGTTTCAAAGCTTTTCTCTCGTCTCAAGTAGACGCAATTGTTGCAATACTAGGCTCAACAGAGGCGGCCACGACAAAATATATAGTAAAAAATGTCCACTTCGGGGCCTAATCGGGCTCAAATGTGGAACCCTCACTGGGGTCACCCATATTGAGCCTCTTCGTTGCCTACAAAGGTACCCTTTACAGACAACTGTATAGGCACTGTATAAGAAACTTTATAGGCCCTTTATAATTTGATTTTTTTATATTTTCTCAATCAATGTAATAAGACAAATATGTAAAAAAATCTCTACTTTTTTAGACATGGAGGAGACTCAACATTACGCTATCTAATTGGATATAAAATTTCTCGATTTAACCCAAAGTGTATGTTATCAGTTGTACGTATATAATAAATAGTGAAAATTGCGATCTGAAAGACTTGTGGGTATATCCTTTTATAACCAGTGTATTACGAGATCTAGAAAGAAAATTGGTTTCAAAGCTTTTCTCTCGTCTCAAGTAGACGCAATTGTTGCAATAGCACCACAGCCGGAACGAAGTCGTTCTCAGGCTCGTCTATGGCATCGGGGCTCGTATAGCTCTGAAGCGTTGCGAGCACTTCGCCCTCGTAAAGTGCGATATAAGTAACTGTACCTGTATACTTGTATTATATTGCGAAAACGTGAGTCCCACCATTTCACTGTTACGACTCCAAGTGTAACTCGTGTGTGTTTATATTGCATCGACCCCACTTTTTATGTCATACCGACATTTAACGAAAGTCGTATACGATAAATCCATGGGACGATGGAGTATACGCTAGAGTTTGGTGCTGAAAACGTTTTGAACACATACACACACATCTAGAGGCTCTGGAGAGGATCTCATTTTGTTCACCCATACGGCAAATCCCGTGATGGGACATTTTTTTCCCAAGATAACAACATTACGATAAAGGGAAACATCCAATAATTGGATGTTTCCCTTTTAGTCATTTGTAGCCGGTTACGCCGTTGATTTTATGGCAAATGTTTATAGCAGTATTGAAATTTGTAATGTTTTCGTTTGTTTTTTTTTTTTGCCTTCTTAATAAAACTCCCCTTTTGATAAGTGTAAGAATTTATCGACTTGTCATGTACAGGGTGACAATTTTAAGGTGACCATCGCCTCTTTATTCGTCGTGTGGATTGATTTTGGTTGATTTAAGGTGCGGTTTTTTGATGATTTTTTATGAACTGTCTTGTGGAAGTGGCGATTATTTTCTTAAGTCAGTAGTTTTTAAGATATGAAAACATTTATCTTGAAAAATGTTCGACGTTATTTTTCGACCACAAATTCATAAAGATCATAAAATTAGGGATTCAGGAATATAACCAGTTCTTCATTTCGAGTTAGTGCCAAGCTTGGTGAATGATGGAAGAGATTGAAACGTTTTTACCTGATCAATCATAACCAAAAAAGGTTTGACACCAGTTTTTGCAATAGACTGAATTGATAAATTTTATCTGGTCGCGAAGGATGTTCGGAAATGGCGATAGAAAGACTCAAAGACCAGTCGAGGATTCGATACAGCGTTGATCCCAGTTTTTATATCATACCGACATCCGTATCCGACATTCAACGAAAGTCGTATACGATAAATCCATGGGACGATGGAGTATATATTTTATGGAAAATGTTTATAGCAATATTGAAATTTGTAATGTTTCCGTTTTTTTTCTTCTGAATAAAACTCCCGTTTCCATAAGTGTTTGCAAGAATTTATCGACGTGTCATATACACCAAGCTTGGTGAATGATGGAAGAGATTGAAATATTTTTTTCTTGATCAATCATAACCCAAAAATGTTTGACACCAGTTTTTGCAATGGACTGAATTGATAAATTTTATCTGGTTGCAAAGGATGTTCGGAAACGATGATAGAAAGACGCAAACACCAGTCGAGGATTCGTTGATTCCACTTTTTATATCATACCGATATTCAACGAAAGTCGTATATGATAAATCGTATACGACTAGAAAATATTTATAGCAATATTGAAATTTGTAATGTTTTCGTTTGTTTTTTTTTTTTAGATCCTTTCCATAAGTGTTTGTAAGAATTTATCGACGTGTCATATACACCAAGCTTGATGAATGATGGAAGAGATTGAAATATTTTTTTCCTGATCAATCATAACCCAAAAATGTTTGACACCAGTTTTTGCAATGGACTGAACTTGATAAATTTTATCTGGTCACTAACGATGTTCGGAAACGACGATAGAAAGACTCAAAGACTAGTCGAGGATTCGATACAGCGTTGATCCCACTTTTTATATCATACCGACATTCAACGAGAGTCGTATAGAATAAATCCATGGGGCGATGGAATATATATTTTATGAAAAATGTTTATAGCAATATTGAAATTTGTAATGTTTTCGTTTAGTTTTTTTTTAAGATCCTTTCCATAAGTGTTTATAAGAATTTATCGATGTGTGATGTGCACCAAACTTGGTGAATGATGGAAGAGATTGAAACATTTTTTTCCTGATCAATCATAACCCAAAAATGTTTGACACCAGTTTTTGCAATGGACTGAACTTGATAAAGTTTATCTGGTCGCTAAGGGTGTTCGGAAACGACGATACAGAGATTCAAATACCAGTCGAGGATTCGATACAGCGTTGATCTCAGTTTTTTATATCATACCGATATTCAACGAAAGTCGTATATGATAAATCGTATACGACTAGAAAATATTTATAGGAATATTGAAATTTGTAATATATTTTTTTTTTTATTTTTTAAAATTTATTCTTTCCATGGTATGGCTTCAATCGCCTTTTACCGCCCATCCCACCCTTCCTCCTATCACTCCCTACCCGCACTTCGCTAAGCTAACCTCACTTTCCATGCGGCCGCAGCCGACTTAGCTACACTGTACCGCATTCGCCATGAACACGGGGAAACTGCGGAAAACCCGTGCTGGTACAGACGGCCATATATTCTTCTGATCTCCCGGTGTATATACGAAAGTAAAGTACTTAAGTGTAGACACCGGGGTCTCAGAAAAACTGACCTCCCGCTCACTGATTGATATGCCAGCCGGTGCACGGTTAAACGGTCACCCATCCAACTTATGGCCGCAAACAATGCTGCTTAACTCGTGCGACCGCCACAGCCGTACACCGACCGCACAACCATCAGTGTCGGTTTGAAATTTGTAATATTTTCGTTTGTTTTTTTTAGGTTCTTTCCATAAGTGTTTGTAAGAATTTATCGACGTGTCATATACACCAAGCTTGGTGAATGATGGAAGAGATTGAAATATTTTTTTCCTGATCAATCATAACCCAAAAATGTTTGACACCACTTTTTGCAATGGACTGAACTTGATAAATTTTATCTGGTCGCTAAGGGTGTTCGGAAATGACGATAGAAAGACTCAAAGACCAGTCGAGGATTCGATAGAACGTTGATTACTTTGCTTTCTACAGGTTTCCGAACTCCGCTAGTGGCGCGCAATCTCAATGACGTGCTAATACTTTAGAGAGACGTTATAGTGTGCGGCGCCTGACACGCTTACTCGACTGATTGCGAGAACGAGCGCTCTATTGTTCGTGAATTTTTTCTTTCAACTCGCCGTACTCGGCGATCTATCATCGTGAAGTGTCAAACGGGGTCGGCGATGAAATACGCATCAGCTCATCGTATATCCTCCATCGTGCTGTCTATGATTCGATATCGATTTGTATTCGAAAAAAAGCCAATAGACGGATAGAAATTTCTGTCTATATGGAAAATGGTAATACGTTGTCCCTGATCGGACAGTTTCTGTCAGTTCAACTTCACTAAAGCTTTACGAATAATTAATTATACTCATCCAGATATAGAACTGTATAAGCGCCGCATTTTACAGTTGCGATATTGCTCTATGCATGGGAAAGCGATGCAAAATGGCAACGCGGGGCATAATGGATGCGGTGAACGATGACACAGGGGCATAATGGCACACCTCGTCAAAATGACACCAGCGTATGCCGAAATCGTCATAGAATTATTTTATGGTTTAATCGCCATAATATTAATCTAATATCTTTGAAATTAAATTCAATAAAATATAAACATCTATTTTTTTTTACATCGAATACTTAACTCAGTTTATTTTTATTTTGAATAACATTGGATACAAGTTTCACAAATATATTCGAAGTAGTATATAATATATTTAAATAATTATATATTAAATAAACGAAATAATCGAAATAAAATAAAATAATAAAATAATCAAATGATGTTTTCGAATTAAAATTCACGAGAATTCCAAACAAAAGATATTTATTGAATAAAAATATGAATTTTTATGTTATTGCGTCCAATGTTTGACGCAATAACATTAAAAAAAAATTTAATTTGAATTACGTTGGACGCAAGTTTCACAAATATATTCGACTATATATATATATATTCGAAATAATATATGATATTTTAATTCGAATAATAAATTCGAATTATATATAATATAATTCGAAATAAAATATATAATATTTTATTATATATAAAATATATATATATAAAATAAAATATATAATATTTTAATCCAAATAATAAATTCGAATTAAAATTCACGCGAACAAAAGATATTTATTGAATAAAAATATTAAAATAAGGCAATATTTGTCACCCCATAAAATATTGCACGAAATCACAATTCTCTTTATAATCGTTTGATATAATAACTCGAGTTCAACCGTTCTTCTTCGAGATTCTTCTTACACTGAGGTTAATTGTGGTCTTTTCCTGCAATTCACCCAAAATCAGTGCGTTTGCATTAAGGATGTAGGAGCGCGATCGGGTGTTCAACTTTCTGAAAAGTGAGAATTCAGAGAGAAATTCGAACACTTCTCGATGGAATAAAAAACTGAAAAAAATCAAGCATACAAAAGGTGCGGAAAAGATTAGTTTTGCATATTAATAATTGCAAAATGTTATTAACAAATAGATGAAAAAAAAAATTGATGAACAAATAATCGGTTAACCTAACTTTTTTTTCGAATGAAAATGATTCGTTAAATTTTCTGAATACGTATGAATTCTTTCAGAATTTCGTCTAATGTTTGAAAATTGCGATTTTTTTCTTGTATGAGCTGTATTCGCGAATCTATTTGATCAATCGTTTCGAAACTTCTTGAGTGTAATGGGTGGTTTTGTGACAATCACATATGAAAAATTCGCGACTTAACATGCATTTAAAAAAAAATGAATTCCAAAAAAACGAAATTTCGATGATTAGAAAAAATTCTAAAAAAATTCATACGTATTCAGAAAAATTAACGAATCATTTTCATTCGAAAAAAAAGTTAGGTTGACGGATAATTTGTTGAACAATTTTTGTTTTCACCTATTTGTTAATAACATTTTGCAATTATTAATATGCAAAATTAATCTTTTCCGCACATTTTGTATGCTTGATTTTATTCAGATTTTTATTCCATCGAGAAGTGTTCGAATTTCTCTCTGAATTCTCACTTTTCAGGAAGTTGAGAACCCCATCACGCTCCTACATCCTTAAATTGCGATCGCCCCATACTGACTCAGGCCTGAGTCAGCAGGCGAATTTGTTCGCTCCATTTTACAGTTTCAAAATAATTATCACTGGGAATTATTTTCAAATATTTTAAATATAAATCCAGTGAAAATTTGAGGCGCAACTTTTTGTTCCATCTTGCCCCGTTCTCACCTATGCGTGCATATCGAGAACGTTAATCACCAGGCTTAGAACATAGAAAAATTCGAGTGCTCGGCTCTGTCGAAGAATTTCAACTGCTCGCAGTTCGATGTTCTCGGTTATGGTATACGTCGGTTCGAACTGGCAGGCAGCCACGGTTAATAAATGAATAACGGCGCGAACGCTTGCCCGCTGGCTTCACTATCTAAAATCGGGGTGACCGAATACCGATAGAGCCTCCCTATAGGTTTTTTTTTTTTTTTTTACTTTTTTCTTCTTTTTTTTTACGCTTTTCCAATATCTCCGAGGTGTGAGTGTATGAGGGCGCAGCAACGTCGATATGAAATACCGATGTGTCGTTCCCATCCCTCGTACGCTTGTCCAAATTTTCTACGGTTACTATTATCATCATTATCGGATCGACTTTGGGTTTGCGATATCGAATATAATTTACTTCAGATTATTTTGCAGTTTCACGGCATAAAAACCACCGCGTATAAAATAATCGGAAGATATTGTCGATGGAGCGAAATTTTTTAAATTGCTGATTCATAAGAAAAAGTTAAAATTCAAAGAGATTTTTTTGTTGTACTTGTTAAGTGGTGTTTCTTTGTTTAAAAATGTTTTGTTAAATAAAGTTAAAGGATTCCATTGTAGCAATTATAAGGCAATTGTATTATTATCTGGTTCAGGCAACTCGGAACTTTTAACAAAAGGCTTTTCAGTTTTTCTCGTCTGACCCTAACGAAATTGGTTCGATGCCCCATAGCACCAATGAGTTTTTCAATGTTTTTTCTGCGGCCCTTGGATGTTTGAAAGGTACCTAAAAATTCATCGAGCGAAGCGTAGGTTTCCTCTGGTGAAGAAAATTAAAGCATTGTGAGGGCTCGAGGACGGCGGATAATCCGACGCGCCGAAGTCTTATCGAGTAGGTTTCTAGACTTTGGATTCATAGGTCGTGAAGAGGCTGCCAAGTAGAAGTGTGCCGTTTAAAATGGTGAAATTTTGAATTCATGCCGAGAAACAAGTTTTCATTGATTTCCAAGAAATGGGTGGATTGATTTTTTTTTTTCATTTACTTTAAGGAAATGTTTCTTTGCTTTTAATGCAGTGGTATATTTGAATTTCAAAGAAAGGATTTTCATTGATTCAAATACCCGAGTGGAAATTTCATCAGGCATGCCTGCTGTCACACGAGGTCCAGATCAGTTTTAGGTACGGTAACCTTATTTGGGGCCGCCGTAAATTCACCTGCTCAGGTCCATGTAAGGCTGAGATATGGCATTCGTACTTAATAATGCCGTCTTTCCACCGGATCAGGCTGATGTCAGGCTAGATATGGTAACCTTATTTAGGGGTCGTTGTAAGTTCACCGGATTAGGTCCATGTAAGGTCGAGATATGGCATTCTACCTTAAAAATGTCGTCTTTCCACCGGATCAGGCCCATGTCAGGCTTTACATACGGTAACCTCATATAGATATGCCATTCATCGACTTTATCCGTTTCGCATAAGGTCTTCCTGTGGCATTTGGACCAAGATTTTGTCCAATTTACCTTTACTTTCCCTGGTCAGATCCGCATACGGTCTTCGTAAGGCATAGTTTCTTTTAAATATGCAGTAAATTTACATTATCAGTTTCGTGTGAGGGCTAGATACGGCATTCGTTAAAAACATTTAAAAATTATTGTTATGCAAAAGCAATCTTTTCAGCACCTTGCGTGTGCTGGATTTTTTCCCATCTTTATCCCATCGAGAAGTATTCGAAATTTTCGCTGAAACTCGCGTTTTACGGGACTGTACCGTTAGAATTACTTTGAAATCTATCCAGGTACTGACCATAAAACGCCAGTACCTGGATGGGTGACCGCCCCATCATGTTTGAATTTTGAATATTTCGGTCGTAGTCACAATAAATGGATGTACAGTCTTAACGTGTTTTCATTTTAAGTATACTTCAAATAGAAAATAAATATATAAACTTTCTAAGATGTCAATGGCCGAGTGGGCTACACGAGTAGAAATTTCATCAGGCATGCCTGCTGTCACACGAGGTCCAGATCAGTTTTAGGTACGGTAACCTTATTTGGGGCCGCCGAAAATTCACCTACTCAGGTTCATGTAAGGCTGAGATATGGCATTCGTACTTAATAATGCCGTCTTTTCACCGGATCAGGCTGATGTCAGGCTAGATATGATAACCTTATTTAGGGGTCGTTGTAAATTCACCGGATCAGGTCCATGTAAGGCCGAGATATGGCGTTCTACCTTAAAAATGCCGTCTTTCCACCGGATCAGGCCCATGTCAGGCTTTACATACGGAAACCTCATATAGATATGCCATTCATCGACCTTATCCGTTTCGCATAAGGTCTTCCTGTGGCATTTGGACCAAGATTTTGTCCAATTTACCTTTACATTCCCTGGTCAGATCCGCATACGGTCTTCGTATGGCATAGTTTTTTTTAAATATGCCGTAAATTTACATTATCAGGTTCGTATGAGGGCTAGATACGGCATTCGTTAAGAACATTTCAAAATTATTGTTATACAAAATCAATCTTTTCAGCACCTTGCGTGTGCTGGATTTTTTCACATCTTTATCCCATCGAGAAGTATTCGAAATTTTCGCTGAAACTCACGTTTTACGGGACTGTACCGCTAGAATTACTTTGAAATCTATCCAGGTACTGACCGTAAAACGCCAGTACCTGGATGGGTGACCGCTCCATCATGTTTGAATTTTGAATATTTCGGTCGTAGTCACAATAAATGGATGTACAGTCTTGACGTGTTTTCATTTTAAGTATTCTTCAAATAGAAAATAAATATATAAACTTTCTAAGATGTCAATGGCCGAGTGGACTACCCGAGTAGAAATTTCATCAGGCATGCCTGCTGTGACACGAGGTCCAGATCAGTTTTAGGTACGGTAACCTTATTTGGGGCCGCCGTAAATTCACCTACTCAGGTTCATGTAAGGCTGAGATATGGCATTCGTACTTAATAATGCCGTCTTTTCACCGGATCAGGCTGATGTCAGGCTAGATATGATAACCTTATTTAGGGGTCGTTGTAAATTCACCGGATCAGGTCCATGTAAGGTCGAGATATGGCATTCTACCTTAAAAATGCCGTCTTTCCACCGGATCAGGCCCATGTCAGGCTTTACATACGGTAACCTCATATAGATATGCCACTCATCGACCTTATCCGTTTCGCATAAGGTCTTCCTGTGGCATTTGGACCAAGATTTTGTCCAATTTACCTTTACTTTCCCTGGTCAGATCCGCATACGGTCTTCGTATGGCATAGTTTTTTTTAAACATGCCGTAAATTTACATTATCAGGTTCGTGTGAGGGCTAGATACGGCATTCGTTATAAACATTTAAAAATTATTGTTATGCAAAATCAATCTTTTCAGCACCTTGCGTGTGCTGGATTTTTTCACATCTTTATCCCATCGAGAAGTATTCGAAATTTTCGCTGAAACTCACGTTTTACGGGACTGTACCGCTAGAATTACTTTGAAATCTATCCAGGTACTGACCGTAAAACGCCAGTACCTGGATGGGTGACCGCCCCATCATGTTTGAATTTTGAATATTTCGGTCGTAGTCACAATAAATGGATGTACAGTCTTGACGTGTTTTCATTTTAAGTATACTTCAAATAGAAAATAAATATATAAACTTTTGTAAGATGTCAATGGCCGAGTGGGCTAAGGCGCAGAACTGTCACCCAGAGGATCAAGGTTCGATTCCCACCAACGGCAAATAAATTTACATGTGTTTTTTTCAGCAATTAATATGTACTGAAAACTAAATAAGCTCGAATATCCAATAGAAAGTGCACAATAAATAGAATTCGATGAGCGCAGATAATTATTTTGTAATTTATTTTCCGTTTTTATAAGTAGGGGCTTAGTAGGGCAGCCTCTATCCGGCCCTTATCTGGAAAACTTAATCTAGCCCTGATCATGCGCTGCGTTACTTTCCTGCAAGGCCCGTTTAAGGTTGCTAGGTAAGGGCCTTAGATTTAAATCCGGTTACCACGCTAGGGCCTGATATTCCCCTTAGCTGAATTTCTACTCGGGTAGTCCGCCAACGCTAAATCAATGAAATATTATTTCATTGATTTCAAAGAAATGTTTCATAGGTTAGGATTTTAAGAACATTTCGTTGAATCAAGGAAACTTTTTCTCTCGATGCACTCGAGTTATCAATAATTTTAATGTAGCTGGTGAATAGGAACTTTTTAATAAACAATATACTCGCTATGAATTGATTGAATTCGTGTTTGTCGCGTTCGCAAAAACACCTTCTTTTCTAGGTCCATATGTAGAAGGAACAGAGAACAACGGAATGGTAGTGTATCCATTGAAATGGAAGTAGGAGTCCAAGAGACCTAAGTTGTGGTGGACGTGGTCGCGTAGATCGAGACCCTTAGGTACTGCTGCGATACAAGCCTGAATATATGCCGTATACAAGTTTGACTGTCGCGTTTTGGTATATGCACCACCACCCTCTGTGTCCCTGTATACATTTGCCCGGTAGTAAGGTGTCTATATACGAGGTCACGATTCTCGCCAACTTCCGAAGACGGAAATGCAGATTTACTGGCTGGCCCAATGTCCAAGTTGCTCGCGAGAGAATAGTAATGGGTATACAGGAATGCTTGCCGCACCACGACGGAGCAGAACCCCGAGCGAGCTAATCTACCGTTAATTAAGCCGGGAATGCCGGGCTTTAGTGAGTGCGCGGTGGGCCGGTATAGTGGTGGTTGGGCCACCGGGTACTTTAAATCGGAAACTCGGCAAATCGCCCCCCGCCCTTTCCCTATCCCCTTTTCCTCCCTTTCCTCTTATCTCTTGCATTTACCAGCTAGCAAAAACCCTCGCAGTCGATAGAACAATAATTCCTTCGCGGAACTGAAAATCGATCGCTTTCCCTTTTCATGAAAAGATCGTAGAATCTGGAATTCCGTTTGGGAAGTCGAGATCAGTGAAACCAAGTTCCGTAATAGTATATCGGTGGGAATTATAACAACCACTGCAATTTAAGTCTTGTTTCTACTTGATTTGGCAATGGGCGAACTTTAAGCTTCATTCGTCGGGGACTCAGTGGCCAGGTATATAAAGTTTGCTCTTCTGGGACGATCTTTGAGGATATTAACGCCAGGAGATATCTAGCGTTATTATTACGGTGGTTATGGGTTGCGGTACATTTTCTTCGTGCATAATTCGTGTCGATTTTAAAGAGGTTTATCATCAAACAGTGTTTTTCACAATATGTTGGTCGTTTTTTTATTTAATGTAAACTTTTTTATAAATAATTTACTGCTTATTTTTTGGCAAAAAAATCGATTCACTTTTTCAAAACCGCAAAATTTCTACAAAAGTTGATTAAAAAAAAATCCCCTAGGTAGTTCCATAGCCAATCGTATATGGATTATAAAATTTTTTGGTTTTTTGTTCCAGGTCTTATACTTTACGAGAAAACTGTCCTCACCTGAAGGTGTATTAAAAAAAAAAAAGACGATTTTCAAGATGAGCTCTGTCGCCGCCGTTTTGTATCAAGATGATCACCTTTTTTCATACTCCCAAAATTTATTTATTTATTTATTTATTTATTTATTTATTTATTTATTTATTTATTTATTTATTTATTTATTTATTTATTTATTTATTTATTTATTTATTTATTTATTTATTTATTTATTTATTTATTTATTTATTTATTTATTTATTTATTTATTTATTTATTTATTTATTTATTTATTTATTTATTTATTTATTTATTTATTTATTTATTTATTTATTTATTTATTTATTTATTTATTTATTTATTTATTTATTTATTTATTTATTTATTTATTTATTTATTTATTTATTTATTTATTTATTTATTTATTTATTTATTTATTTATTTATTTATTTATTTATTTATTTATTTATTTATTTATTTATTTATTTATTTATTTATTTATTTATTTATTTATTTATTTATTTATTTATTTATTTATTTATTTATTTATTTATTTATTTATTTATTTATTTATTTATTTATTTATTTATTTATTTATTTATTTATTTATTTATTTATTTATTTATTTATTTATTTATTTATTTATTTATTTATTTATTTATTTATTTATTTATTTATTTATTTATTTATTTATTTATTTATTTATTTATTTATTTATTTATTTATTTATTTATTTATTTATTTATTTATTTATTTATTTATTTATTTATTTATTTATTTATTTATTTATTTATTTATTTATTTATTTATTTATTTATTTATTTATTTATTTATTTATTTATTTATTTATTTATTTATTTATTTATTTATTTATTTATTTATTTATTTATTTATTTATTTATTTATTTATTTATTTTTATTATCCGGTGAACGGGACAAATCCCTTGAAAAACCATAACAAAGATGGAGCATTACAAATTATTACATATTACAACACATATCACACTAATGCACAAGTCCGAACTTAAGACAGATTCACAAACTTGAGATTACTATGAGGGGTCTCTAAGTATAACATACTGATTTAAGTTATGGGTTGCGGTATGTTTTTTTTGTGCATAATTCGTGTCGATTTGAAAGAGGCTTATCGTGAAAAAGTATTTTTCACAACATGTTGGCGTTAACGATTTATTTGCTGTGTAAACAAAAGCGTAATGCTGAGGAAATTCTCTTGCGGCGAATAAGCCAGAATGGAAGCGGTAAAACTCTGTTGGGAATGCGGAATCTCCGGTATGGAGCGAAATTGCGGGCAATATAATGTCGTACCACTGGAATGCTATACGAAAAGTGAGTTTTTAACCATTAGCCAGCAGCTTTCGTTGGCAGTGGCGGTCCCTAGTTTCTCAACAAATTGAATTGCGCCTCGAAATAATGAGGGCGTCGGGTGCCACGCGCGCCTATATGACCAACTGATTTCCTCTCGTGTTTCGAAAAACTCACCGCCTAGAACCTACCCAACTTCCTGGCACATATCCAACCCGAGGGAAGGAGGAAGGTTACTTCTTGCGAGAAACTGGGAGACTGTGAGAACGAGACTCTCCCAGCGATTTATGTCACCATTATTTGTTGGACGTGCGTACAGTACGCTGAGCAAAGGGCGTTCATACATATACACACACACACATATACACACACGCACAGTGCGATTTGATAACGAAATTAGTCTCGACGATGAGGTTGCGCACTTTCGTATACATATGTCAGGCACATACGTATAACGTAACACGAGAACGGCTGAGGATACTTGACATGGAATCTGAGTTTACGACTTTCTCACGCTACGTCCAATTATTATGCCAGGGGATTATAGTTTCTTTAATAATAATCCTCATGTTTAATTTTTTTTACGCAGTGCACAATTTTTTTAAACACTTTTTTTCCCTCAGATATCTAATTTTTTTAATTCATAATAGCGCACAATATTAAGATTTTTTTAACTATTCAATTTTTGACACAAAATGCGAGATACATTCTTCTCTAGATGAAGCAGTATTTTTTATTATATTATTTAGCTTAATTATTTTTTCACCAATGGTGCGCAAATTCAGAATTTCAGAAGTCTTTAAATGTTTAATATATTTTTATTGTCGCACATTTTGTAGTCGTCGATTTGTTTGATTTATGTAAAATTGTCATTAACGCTCCGAATAAATATTGATGATTTACCGTAAATTATTACTGGGAGGTAAATAAAAAAATATTACAAAGTGCGTTAAAATATAATAAAAACTCGGTGATACATAAAAGGCAAGGGGCGGAGGGTTGGCAAATTGTTTGAGATGTAGAATTGTGGGAAAGACGTAAAAACCGTAGGACGGAACCAGTGAGGAAGAGGAAACGAAAAAGCGAGATAAAAAGAGGAAAGTAGAGAAAAAAAAAAGTCCGGACTGCGCAGTGTCCGCCACAAAAAAAAAAGAAGAAAGTAAAACTCTGAAACTCTGCGACATTATCTCTGGGACGCATTAATTCGTGTACTCACGCGACTTCATACTGCTGGATTTCCCTACAGCGCGATTCCCTAGCTGCGTAAACTACCTACATCTACCCAGTCTGCATACCTACTCGCGTAATCCATAATCGCCAGGCCTTCGTACAGAGGTAGAAAGCCCAGCTGGTATCGTGGAAAACGGGGTGGAAGCGAACGCTTCGTATAATCAAGGAAAATACTTGGCTCTTGGAAAGCCTCATTTTTTTTTCTTCATTTTTAATAATATTACAAACAGTAATACGAAACAAGCGTTTCAGAGACGCACATTCAATAGGTATAAAAATGAACTAGGGGAGAGCGGGGCAAAATGGCAACGCGGGGCACGATGGAACAGGGGCGCAATGGCACACCACGTTTAATTGGCACCAGCGTATGCTGAATTCGTAAAAGAATTATGTTATGGTTTAATTGCCATGATATTAATCGCACGATGTCTTTGAAATTAAGTTTAATAGAATATAAACATCTATTGTTTTTTTTACATCGAACTAGCAGCGGATGAGCGCTTCGCGCGCTAACCATCGAACCTCGGTATTATGATTTTTATTAGTGTACCGGTGACTTTTACAGATTATCGGGGCTGAAATAACTTGCATTTTCGATGTAAGAACTTGTGCCAATTTAGTAGTTTCGTGAATTCAGAAATCAAAAATGGAAAAAAGGATCGATTTTTTAAATCATGGTAGAAAGGCATGTAACCGGTATTTTTTGGGGTAGAATGTGCGACTTGAGAACGATAGTGAAGGCCAAAATTTAATATCTTGAAGAAAAAAAAATTAGGTTCTTTAGGTTGGATTTTCCGACCAAAAGTTGGATCTGTGAATTTTGAAATCAAAACCCACCAACAGTGAATTTTTAAAAAAATTATCGTAAAAAGGCATGTAACCGGTATTCTCTGGGGTAGAATATGCGACTTGAGAAAGATAGTGAAGGTCAAAATTCGACATCTTGAAGAAAAAAAAATTTAGGTCGGATTCCCCGACCAGAAGTCAAATCTGAGAATTTTGAAATCAGAACCGACCAAAAGTGACTTTTTAAAAAATTATCGTAAAAAGGCTTGTAACGGGTATTTTCTGGGGTACAATATGCGACTTGAGGAAGATAATGAAGGTCAAAATTCGATATTTTGAAGAAAAAAAATATAGGTCGGATTTTCCGACCAAAAGTCAAATCTAAGAATTTTGAAATCAGAACCGACCAAAAGTGACTTTTTAAAAAATTATCGTAAAAAGGCATGTAACGGGTATTTTCTGGGGTAGAATATGCGACTTGAGAACGATAGTGAAGGTCAAAATTCGACATCTTGAAGAAAAAAAAATTTAGGTCGGATTCCCCTCCCAAAAGTCAAATCTGAGATTTCTTGTAATCAGAACCGACCAAAAGTGACTTTTTAAAAAATTATCGTAAAAAGGCATGTAACCGGTATTTTCTGGGGTACAATATGCGACTTGAGAAAGATAGTGAAGGACAAAATTCGACATCTTGAAGAAAAAAAAATTTAGGTCGGATTTTCCGACCAAAAGCCAAATCTGAGAATTTTGAAATCAGAACCGACGAAAAGTGACTTTTTTAAAAATTATCGTAAAAAGGCATGTAACCGGTATTTTCTGGGGTAGAATATGCGACTTGAGAAAGATAGTGAAGGTCAAAATTCGACATCTTGAAGAAAAAAAAAATTTGGTCGGATTCCCCGACCAAAAGTCAAATCTGAGAATTTTGAAATCAGAACCGACCAAAAGTGACTTTTTTAAAAATTATCGTAAAAAGGTATATAACCGGTACTTTCTGAGGTACAATATGCGACTTAAGAACGATAGAGAAGGTAAAAATTCGACATCTTGAAGAAAAAAAAATTTAGGTCGGATTTTCCGACCAAAAGTCGAATCTGTGAATTCTGAAATCAGAACCGACCAAAAGTGACTTTTTCAAAAATTATCGTAAAAAGGTATATAACCGGTACTTTCTGAGGTACAATATGCGACTTGAGAACGATAGTGAATGCCAAAATTCGATATCTTCAAGAAAAAAAAGTAGGTTCATTAGGTTGGATTTTCCGACCAAAAGTCGGATCTGTGAATTCTGAAATCAGAATAGACCAAAAGTGATTTTTTCGAAAATTATCGTAAAAAGGTATGTAACCGGTACTTTCTGAGGTACAATATGCGACTTGAGAACAAAACTGAAGTCCAAAATTTGATATCTTGAAGAAAAAAAAATGAAAAATTGAGAATGAAAAATAATTTTCAAAATTGGATCACTAGACCGAGCCAACGAGCGATGATCTCCTACCCCATAAAAAGGTTTGACAATTCCATCATTCAAACCATCAAGAATTCTATACATTGACCTTCATCGCACCTCGTATGACATACGTAATTGTATCTTAAATTTAGCGTTACTAGGAACCTGACATAAAGACCACGAGGCTCTTTCAAGTTATTCAGGCCTCTTCGTAATCCTCGCAAAACTGTCTTACCGGAAACACGAATTCAAGCCTGAAGGAGACGAACGGACATGGAAGTTCGCGACGGTAATCAATTGGCTTGCCACAGGGCGTTACAAGTGCGACTGTTCCGTCAGATTATAGTGGTGGTGGTAAGTTGACTCTATATAGGTATTAGACACAGTCTTTGTAAGTAGGTACAGCAAGTACCGCGTAGTGGTGCGCGAGGCTTGTGTAGTCCGCCCAACGGGGGAATTCTGATTAGTGATTTACGAGCTTCCCGGTTCGAGGGAGCGATCCCTTGCGTAAGATAGACCTAGCCTCGGTTACTCGACTCCGCACTGCTGCTTTCCCAACCTCAAGGCAGATGCTGGCAGCTCTAGCTCCTGGTGTGCACGAGAATCCTCCGGCCCAAGTAAATCCTGTCAGAAGTACTTGGAGTTCGGTCCGTACTACTGGCCGCCTCCATCTTACCCCAAACCAATGCAACCTCTTCCTGTCTTCCTTCGAATTCGCTCACTCTTACATACCCTCGAGTGTCCGTGTAACCAAGACGCACCGGGCCTCACATTGGCAGATTTCGACCTTTCCCCTTCACCCCCAAGACCTCCAGTGTCCCCTCCAACCCTTGTCCCGATTTTCACTGTCTTTCTTCTCTCTTGACTTTCAACTGCACTTTACCCTCTACTTACTCAATCTGCCACATGCACACCCACTTTCACATCAAGATACTATTTCTCAAACTCCTTCTTTTGGATATCTTGTAGCGCTTGGAATACTTCCAACAGTTTATTCACTGGCTATCTTCCAACTATGATGCCGTTTGTAATAAGTGCTTTGATACCACAAAGCATTCGGTTAACTCGCCATTGTTCTCGTCGAGTATCACAGATTAATTGTGCTTTCTCAAGGAAATCATCCAATTATAGGAATTTCCATTTCAAAATTCTTGCTGCAGAAAGATACAAGGAAATTTCATTACAATCTTATTGCATCAAGAACAAACAAAGCTCATCAAAAATGTGCGCATCTTAGGTTGATAAAACTAAGTGTCATTTATTCTTTTGTTTTTTAAGATTCTCTTGGTGATCCATAAAGTTAATTTCATAAAAATCTGTGTGCATTTGTAATCTAATTTCCGAGTACACAAAACCGCAAGACCCACACTGAAGTCAGAAATGATCCACGGAACCGCTGAAAGATTCTACGAGGGCATTTGCATTTTACTAATTGACTATCTAACCACCACTGAATATTAGCTATCCATGAAGCAAAATGAGAAAATGTAGTAGTAGTAATTGTGAGTTTATTGACAATACAAAACATGGGACGAGTTTACATTCATAGTACATTACATTACATAAATACATATTTCACATTTTGTTTCCCGTAAGGTAAACGCCCCAATAGCCGGCCATCTTAGAGAACAGGAAACTGCAAAGTTATATTTCTTATACTAAAATGACCTTTCTATAATTGTAACCATAACTAATGCAAAGCTTAGCTTTTCCACTTTTCGAAAAGCATCCATTAATTCATGTCAGGGGTACAGTTTTTTGTTAAAGTTAGGAAACAATTGAGAAACTCGATGGACTAGTACCCGACCACCGATTTCAGGTAATGTCTAAATACCCGACCAAGCATGCCCCTATACGCAACCACCCGCCGATACGAGGCTATGCGATTCGTTGAAACTTCATTTTATTTCTTAAATTACACGCAACATTTGGGAGAATTTATGATAAATAATAACTAATAAAAAGGCTCACCGTGACGTGCAACCGGCATCAACTTGCCATAGGGGTTATGTTCGCTGAGTTTGTGTTGGCCGGGAATAGGCCGCGGTTGGATATCGGTACAGCATACTGCGGATGCGCTCCAATAGCCAACCATGGAAATTGACAACTTAGCAGTGGTTTTTCGCAAATTTTAATGGAAGATTTATAAAGTCTATTTATTCGCGAATACCACAAGCCACGAATTATTGTGGAAATCGTGAAAATAACAGCGTCATAAGCTTAACAACGTTACGCCAATTCTTAACGAACTGGCTAAAAGATATGCGCCGATCCTCTGAGCGGCGTCTGCAGTGTACAATATCTTTAAAAAACGTCAACAACAAAATTAATGACTATTTTTATTATTGGCCTATGCAGACATAAAGAATTGCAAAAATGGTAGCACCAGTTATTTATTTATTTCATATTCATAATTTCTTAAATTTAGTCAATATTTGTGTCAGTGGTTGGAGACTGGTACAAGGTTGGGTACCGGGGCGTTTACCTTACTGTCAATTGGCCATCGACCGAAGTCCTTCAGCCTAGATTGTCTTTTTAGTTTTCCGTCATCTATTGTTTCGACTTAATTTAGTGTAATGTGCATTCACTGTTGGTTGTTGGCCATTCTTACTAGATGGTAGTATGTCGTGTGTATAGGGTATGTATGTTTACGTGTTACATTTTGATCGGGTTGTATGCAGAGTGTTTGTATATTTCGTAATTGTGCGATTGCGAATTTTTTGCTCAGTTCTTGTGTTCTAGCTACTATTGGTGTGATGCCTGTGGTATTGTAGAGTAATGTGTTGCGAGGGTTGAACAGCGGATTGGCGGGGTGACGAATGCGCGTCAAGCGCCGTAGAGCGCAAGTTTCAGCCGTTTTTAGTTTCTTGAGCGCCGTTTTCTTGCAGTTGATGAGGATAGGGTGACCGTATTCTATTATTGGTCTATAGATACATTTGTATATCTTCGTTAAGTGCTTTATATGTAGGCTGAGGTTTTTAAATGTGATTTTTCTGAAGTGTGATGGTCTCTGGGACATTTTATTTTTGCAAGCTTTTAGGTGGCGATTGAAGTCCTTCAGCCTAGATTGTCTTTTTAGTTTTGCGTCGTCTATTGTTTCGGCTTAATTTAGTGTAATGTGCATTCACTGTTGGTTGTTGGCCATTCTTACTAGATGGTAGTATGTCGTGTGTATAGGGTATGTATGTTAGCGAGTTACATTTTGATCGGGTTGTATGCAGAGTTTTTGTATATTTTGTAATTGTGCGCTTGCGAATTTTTTGCTCAGTTCTTGTGTTCTAGCTACTATTGGTGTGATGCCTGTGATATTGTAGAGTAATGTGTTGCGAGGGTTGAACAGCGGATTAGCGGGGTGACGAATGCGCGTCAAGCGCCGTAGAGCGCAAGTTTCAGCCGTTTTTAGTTTCTTGAGCGCCGTTTTCTTGCAGTTGATGAGGATAGGGTAACCGTATTCTATTATTGGTCTATAGATACATTTGTATATCTTCGTTAAGTGCTTTATATGTAGGCTGCGGTTTTTAAATGTGATTTTTCTGAAGTGTAATGCTCTCTGGGACATTTTATTTTTGCAAGCTTTTAGGTGGCGATTGAAGTCCTTCAGCCTAGATTGTCTTTTTAGTTTTGCGTCATCTATTGTTTCGGCTTAATTTAGTGTAATGTGCATTCACTGTTGGTTGTTGGCCATTCTTACTAGATGGTAGTATGTCGTGTGTATAGGGTATGTATGTTTACGTGTTACATTTTGATCGGGTTGTATGCAGAGTGTTTGTATATTTCGTAATTGTGCGATTGCGAATTTTTTGCTCAGTTCTTGTGTTCTAGCTACTATTGGTGTGATGCCTGTGGTATTGCAGGGTAATGTGTTGCGAGGGTTGAACAGCGGATTAGCGGGGTGACGAATGCGCGTCAAGCGCCGTAGAGCGCAAGTTTCAGCCGTTTTTAGTTTCTTGAGCGCCGTTTTCTTGCAGTTGATGAGGATAGGGTGACCGTATTCTATTATTGGTCTATAGATGCATTTGTATATCTTTGTTAAGTGCTTTATATGTAGGGTGCAGTTTTTAAATGTGATTTTTCTGAAGTGTGATGCTCTCTCTGGGACATTTTATTTTTGCAAGTTTTAGGTGGCGATTGAAGTTTAGCTTGTGGTCAATGTTGACTCCTAGATATTTAGCACATGGTACGGGAGCTATTTCGACATTGGATAGAGAAACCTTAGGTGAATGTGGAGTTATTTCATGGTTGAATATGATGAGTTGGATTTACGTGGATTTGGCTTAATCCGCCAGTAATTGAACCATCCTGTTGTTTGGTCAGCAACGTTCTGGAGCGTAAGAAAATGTATTTATGGATGAATAAAGATTCACGGTGAAAATGAAAATGAAGACATATTGCAAACATGTGTTATTTGTTATCTCTTATTTGTCAAATAGTTCCGTACTTTTTTTTTGTTTCCTCGTTAGCACGTTTTACTAAAACGTACCTTGTGTAACCCATGGCAATTTTGTTCGCCCCGCAGGCATCTCGTTACTGGGGGTTTTGTGGGTGAGTGGTATATGTATTCCCGGTGGGAACGGGCAGCGTCCCACAACGGTAGCGGTCATAACTCTTACAAATCCTGGTTTGCTGGTTAAGTGACGGGATGCTCCACTCGTCCCTGCGATCCTGACGTGGACTGATGCTGGATCTAGCTGGCAGTCAGGCCATATAAGACCCGACGCTACATAGATTGGTATCCTCCCGTTCCTCCTTTTCCTACGTAACTCTGTACCCGTTGTACCCACCGCAAAGTCATTTCTTCTGGCGAAATATAAGCGCAACGAAGTCGCGAGCAACTAGAAAACGTTCACCGGTATACAGAGTAGCGAGAGCCAACGAGAACAGGCACAATCTCAATTTCTCTTGCGTTTCGTAGAGAGCTTTAAGCTCGATCCTTGGAATAGCTGCGCGCAGAGACAACGTCCACTGCCTTACTCTGTTTTATTCACTCTCGTGCTAGAATGAATTTTTTCCGATCAATCTCACGAAAATAAAAGTTGCTTAAATCCTGGTAAAATATTTCTACTTGCGATATATTTACGGTGAATATTGCGAAGTGATTTCGCTAACGCTTAAAGACTTGGCGAAGAATTTTATTTACCTTCTTTATTATTTTATGATTAAATTGCGTGCATTTGCATTTCATTGCTAGCGAGAGTTGATTTCGAATTTTGTTTCACAAACCTGAAGAGCTAGAATAATTTATTTTCGATCAATCTCAAGAAAATAAAAGTTAAATCCTGGTCAAATATTTCTACTTGCAATATATTTATGGTAAATATAGTGGAGCGATTTCGTTAACGCTTAAAGACTTGGCGAACATTTTTCATTTATCTTCTTTAGTATTCTATGATTCAATCGCGTGCATTTGCATTTCATTGCTAGCGAGAGTTGATTTTGAATTTTTTTTCACAAACCTGAAGAGCTAGAATAATTTCTTTCCGATCAATCTGACGAAAATAAAAGTTGCTTAAATCCTGGTAAAATATTTCTACTTGCGATATATTTACGATCAATATTGCGAAGTGATTTCGCTAACGCTTAAAAACTTGGCGAAGAATTTTATTTATCTTCTTTAGTATTCTATGATTAAATCGCGTGCATTTGCATTTCATTGCTAGCGAGAGTTGATTTCGAATTTTGTTTCACAAACCTGAAGAGCTAGAATAATTTATTTTCGATCAATCTCAAGAAAATAAAAGTTAAATCCTGGTCAAATATTTCTACTTGCAATATATTTATGGTAAATATAGTGGAGCGATTTCGTTAACGCTTAAAGACTTGGCGAACATTTTTCATTTATCTTCTTTAGTATTCTATGATTCAATCGCGTGCATTTGCATTTCATTGCTAGCGAGAGTTGATTTTGAATTTTTTTTCACAAACCTGAAGAGCTAGAATAATTTCTTTCCGATCAATCTGACGAAAATAAAAGTTGCTTAAATCCTGGTAAAATATTTCTACTTGCGATATATTTACGATCAATATTGCGAAGTGATTTCGCTAACGCTTAAAAACTTGGCGAAGAATTTTATTTATCTTCTTTAGTATTCTATGATTAAATCGCGTGCATTTGCATTTCATTGCTAGCGAGAGTTGATTTCGAATTTTGTTTCACAAACCTGAAGAGCTAGAATAATTTATTTTCGATCAATCTCAAGAAAATAAAAGTTAAATCCTGGTCAAATATTTCTACTTGTAATATATTTATGGTAAATATAGTGGAGCGATTTCGTTAACGCTTAAAGACTTGGCGAACATTTTTTATTTATCTTCTTTATTATTCTATGATTAAATCGCGCACATTTGCATTTCATTGCTAGCGAGAGTTGATTTTGAATTTTGTTTCACAAACCTGAAGAGCTAGAATAATTTATTTCCGATCAATCTCACGAAAATAAAAGTTGCTTAAATCCTGGTAAAATTTTTCTACTTGCGATATATTTACGGTAAATATAGTGGAGTGATTTCATTAACGCTTAAAGACTTGGCGAAGAAATTTGATTTACCTTCTTTATTATTCTATGATTAAATCGCGTGCATTTACATTTCGTGTCTAGCGAGAGTTGATTTTGAATTTTATTTCATAAAACCTAAAATGCTAGAATGATTTTTTTTTAATTCCACGAAAATAAAAGTTAAATTCTGATAAAATATTTCTACTTGTGACATATTTGCGGTGATTATAGCGAAGCGATAAAAGATTTTGCAAAGAAATGTAATTTATCTTCTTTATTATTCTACGCTTACACTCAGAAAAATACTGCGTTAGAACCACCGAAAACTTGGTTAAAAATTTTATGAAAAAAAAAATTGGAATCCCCAACCAAGTTATTGGTTAACATAATTGAGGATTTGATAAGACAACCAAGTATTTAGTACGCCTAAGTAATAACTTGATCGCACCTACTAAATTTTTCTTGATACAATTTTAAACCAGAATCTTCTTAAGCCCAACCAAGTCTTTTTCTTAGTGTAAATTGTGAGCATTTACATTCCATGGCTAGCGACAGTTGATTTTGAACTTTGCTTCATAGGCCTAAAAAGCTAGAATAATTTAATACGTTCATGCATGAATGTGCATCTATAATTTAGTGTATGGTTACGTTATGCAGAACGACTCTTCTGATTTCCCGTGGGTCCTTTTAAACCCTACGAATTTCGCAACACTATGCCAAATGTTTAAATTAGTCATGGAAGAAACCGTGGAAAAGTGGATGAACACGGAATATTGCATTTTCCCTAAAATAATATATATCATACCATTTCATGATATATACAACACCTCCGGATTTTCCATTTTATATTCATCTTTTTCTTTTATATTGAATATATATTGAAACAGAATTTATATGAATTTATATGAAGACACAGAAAGTTTAATAAAAATAATTAATTCACTGAATGATGAAAGCTTATCCCCTCATTTCCCACATTGCAATTTGGTATTTTGCAATCTGAAAATTTCCCGATAGATTTACAAATTCGTGACAGATATGAACTAATTACCTTTGTCTCCCTAATTAAACCTCTCAGTTAGGAAACTGTAAAGCGGTAATGAAAAAATTAAATAAATGTGCAATTTCAGTGAGCTTCACACAATCCAGCGAAGCGAGAAATTCGTTCAACCATTTCAGTCGCTATGAAAACGAATAATCCTATCGATAGTATTATGACTCATTTACACCTTTTAATACGCTATTCTAGATCGACTAATTAAATTCTTCAGACATAGTGAAATTTTTCCTACGTTTTAAAATGTTCATAATGACCAAATTGCTTTTATCTTTGCGATACAGCCAGAAAAAAGATTTAGTAGATCGAACTGTATTTTAGTTGCCGAAAATAAATTTTTTAATTTCAATTGAGTAATTAACGTGAAATAAATATGTTTTCGATTTAAATAATTTTTTTTATTATGCTTAGTATAAACAATGTGGAAATTAATAATTAATTACAGAACTATCTTTTACAATGGCTCATTATGCAATAATATTAATAATATTATTTTATTGATATTATTCGTATTAGTATTTTAGTTGACAAATATAATTTTTTTTATTTCAACAATTGAGTAATTAACATGAAATAAATATATTTTCGATTTAAATAATTTTTTTTATTATGCTTAGTATAAACAATGTGAAAATTAATAATTAATTACAGAACTATCTTTTACAATGGCTCATTATGCAATAATATTAATAATATTATTTTATTGATATTAGACAACAAAAATATCAAATAAACGTTGGTTCGAATAAATGAATCTATTTCGCAAATTTATACAACAATAATTAAAGAAAAAAAAGTATAATGGATTGAAAGAAAATTTCAGTTTGATTAGTCAATTTAATTCGATGTTTTTACCGGGTAAATAAACAATTTAGTAGCAACAAATAGAATTCTTCTTCAGTGAGCGTTATTTTATGAGGGTTGAGTCAAATAAATAAATGTGGTTGAAATCAATAAATGGGAAGCAAATTTTGGTTGATACATAGAAAAACGAATAAAATATATGAATTTAGTCACGTTAACTAGACTTTTTATTCTGGGTGGTAACATTTGGCGTACACTTGGCCAGAAAAAAGATCTTGTTAACGGGACTAGAACCTACACATCGGAAATAAAATTTCTTATTTGGATGCCGACATACTAGACTTCCATTCATCTCAAATAAATTTTTTTATTTGTAATTAATATACTTATTGAATACTAAATATATTCAAATGTAAGAAATATTTATTTGGATCGACAGTCATATAAATGTTGATTAAAAAAAAAAAAAATTTAAATTAAAAATTTTTTAAATTAAATTGATTAAATTTTTTTTTTATTAAAAAATTTTTTTGACAAGAATTAAATTAAATCGATAAATATTGCATGTTGATAATAATAAACTCCAATGACGAAAAGAAACAAATATATATTGGATTATAACATAGTTCTAATTGATTTTATTAAAAAATATCTAATACATGTATTTGGTCGTTTTAACTAGATCTTTTTTCCGGATCAAGAAAATACTTCGTAGCAACAAATAAAATATTTTTTAGTGTCCGCTGCACAGTGAAAGTTGATTTAAATAAATAAATATGTTGGAAATAAAAAAAACTGAAAAATTGAATGAAATATGTATTTGTTGGAGGGAAAATAAACTTTCGTTGATTGAAATAATTAAATGTTGAATAGATAATTTTATTTAATATTACCAAATCTTTTTTTTTTTTTTGGGTGTAGTAGTAGTAGTTTGGCTTTTCCATTTGGTAATATTATATTTATTGTGGAGTAAAGGTGTATTCGTAGTAGCAACGATAGAAGCAAAAGCATAATATTATCGCGCCCTTGCCACGCTTCCACGAGCCTTGGGCACGATAACTCGTGGCAAGATTGAACCGAAAAGCAACGCGCGAGCAGGCGAACCAATTTCCTAGTGTGTTGCACCCGACATGCATGGCGCAGGTGTGGCGCACCACAACAGCGGCTGGAATTAATCACCCTGATAAATAATAATAACTGGCGACGCGCCCCCCTCGCGTCTAGTTGTTAGTTCGTTATTAATACGCAATTCATATTAAACTGACCCTTGACTCTGCAAAGGTCCAACTTTCAGCTAAATTATGCCAAACACCGCTGATGTTGTCGTAGAGATGACATGTAAACTGGTGACTGTTAAACTTTACGACTCTACTCGGTGGATCTTTCGTCCTAAAACGCGGTAATGTTTCATCAACAGTTCTTCCAGAGGAGCATAATAGTAACGGTACATTTTCAACCGACAGTTTTATTTCATCACAATCTGTTGTGTATTGTTGCCATAATAAAATCTTGACAAAATTAAAGTCATTGCAGTTACGAATAACACTGATTTGACTGTAGAAAATATTGTCACCGAAAAATAAATGTAAAAAAAACTTTCTCCCGTATCACACCGAGAAAAAAAGGTTCCTTGATTCACAAAAAATCTCTTGATATCCAGAAATTAAATTTTGTGTATCAATAGAAATGTTGTATGTCCGTTTATCGTTTAGGGTCTTTTTTCGAAACCGTTTCTTTGAATGAATGAAACTATTTCTTTGAATGAATGAAACCATTTCTTTGAATCAATGAAATAGTTTCCTGGAATCAATGAAACCGTTTCTTTGAGTCAATAAAACCGTCTCTTTGAATCAATGAAACCGTTTCTTTGAATCAATGAAACCGTTTCTTTGAGTCAATGAAACCATTTCTTTGAATCAATGAAACCGTTTCTTTGAATCAATGAAACCATTTCTTTGAATCAATGAAACCATTTCTTTGAATCAATGAAACCGTTTCTTTGAATCAATGAAACCGTTTCTTTGAGTCAATGAAACCGTTTCTTTGAATCAATGAAACCGTTTCTTTGAATCAATGAAACCATTTCTTTGAATCAATGAAACCATTTCTTTGAATCAATGAAACCATTTCTTTGAATCAATGAAACCGTTTCTTTGAATCAATGAAACCGTTTCTTTGAATCAATGAAACCGTTTCTTTGAGTCAATGAAACCATTTCTTTGAATCAATGAAACCATTTCGTTGAATAAATGAGATCATGTCATTGAATCAATGAAACCACTTCATTGAATCAATAACACCGTTTTTTAATCAATGCAATGTTTTCTTTGAAAGTAAAGAAATATTTCCTTGAAATAAATTTTGAAAAATTGAATCGACCTTTCTTCTTTGGAATCTTAATGCACGATTTCATCGAAATCAATGAAAGAATTTCTTTGAATCAATTGCACCTTTTTTAAAAATCAATGAAACTGTTTTTTTAATCAATGCAATGTTCACTTTGAAAGTAAAGAAATATTTCCTTGAAATCAATGAAAAACCCTGTAATCCACGTATTACTTTGGAATCTCAGTGCACTCGACGGGAGTGATTACCGCAAAATAGTCACAAGAGAAACACGGAAGTTGGTGTAATGAATTTGCAGACTGCGAAAGAGTAGCGAAAAATACACAAATTGAAAGATAGTGGTACACACACGGTGTGACGGGTAATCCCGTTGACGACGATAGTGAAACAATAGACGAATCAGCGTGCCAACAATTATCACCTTTCGGTGGTAGTTGGTACGCTATGGAGGTTGGGCTTGTGGAGGCGATGTAGAGAATCCAGGACCTTGTTGATAATAATTCCTCTTGTAGACAATGCTCCAGGGCACTGGGAGCAAAGCGTGGTGGGACTTGCTGTTAGCTCTCCTAGCACGGCCCACAGAGATAAGCTTTTCATTTTCGCTCGAGTCCCGCCGACAATGCCGGCAAATTAAAGCGCACTCGCGTCTCTAGCCTGGCAATGCCGAGGCGGCCCAGACTTTCCTGCACATCGCTTCTCCGCTTCGTCGTCCGCTTTGCATAATCATTTTACGAGACAGCTCCGCGAAATCTGGAAGCTCGCTGCTCACACCATTTTCGGTATGGACTCTTGCTGAAGCCGCTGCACAGTCTACGTCTATGAATATATATATATATATATTATTTACACCACCGAACGACCAGCGAGCAAGTACTAACGAGACATAGCGTCGTCTCGCTGTCCTTCTCTATTTCTTACTCTCACCAAGCCGGTAAATCGGTTGATTCGATCGAAGAACGTTGCCGCCTCCGGAGAAATTTCGTTGCAGCTAGAAGATAATTCACTAGACGCTTCTTCGACGATAAGAAAAGAGGAGGAAGAAGAAGAAGAAGAATCGGCGGATTGAAAAATTATATTTCCGCCGGATATACCCGATGTTTTATTTCCGTTGCTGGGTATTGTATCCTTATTAAGAGATTTTATTACCAACGAAATGGACTGAATGCACAGTTACCAATATTTGGAAAATCTATGAACAGTCAAGAAGTTACGATCAGACAAAATTTTAACGTTGGTGACTATAAACTGACAGCTAAGTCTATGCGACTATTTTTTTTTAATGGTTGTGGTTAACTATAAAATAGTCGTTGCAACTGTAAAAATATAGATAGAAAAATAGTTTAGTTCCCGTATATTCAAAAAAAAAGTTGCATGTATTAAAAATTAATAGTTGTCACTTTATAATTGCCAGGATTCTCAATGAGGGTTGATCCAAATAAATAAATATGGTCGAAATCAATAGATTGCACATTTCAATGAAATACATACACTGTTAAAAAAATCTGTATTAAAATTAATACAAAAGTGTTGGAAGTTTTTTTGCAGATACCGTATATGAAATTTTGTATACATGTGTATATAAAAAATTATAACATTTAGAGGAATATTAAAATTCAACGTTATTAAGATTTAATGTCAATATGACCATATGCATAAACTGTGCATTACATTTCATAAACATATATGATGAATTTTCATATAGGCGGTATCTGAAAACTCAAGCACATATGTGTTGGAAATTTAAAGTGGACATAAAAACAATTTTAAAAAATAGAAATATTATTCGGACATTATTTTTTCAAACAAATTATGTCATCAGAAATTGTTGGATATTGGTGTTTGCCACAGAACATTTTTCGCTTACCCTGGGGTTTGAACCTACGACCTACCTACCTAAATACCTAACAACGCACGCACGCTACCAACTACGCTATCACCCGACTAGAAATTCAGTTATGGGGAATATCAGGGCCGGACCTGGTAACCGGATTCTAAATCCAAGGCCCCTGTCTGGCTACCTTATACGGCCCTGATTGGAAATGTAACGCTTTGGCACATCAGGGCCAGTTCAAGTTTACCACATAAGGACCTGATAAAAATAACCATTTAAGGGCCTGATAAATATAATCATAGATATATAAATACATATACTTATCTTTATATTAAATTTAAAAATTAATTATTAATTTCCGCGCATTATGCCGCAATATGAACAATAATATTCTATTAATATTACAAAAAAAAAAAAAACAAGTCGTCTTCAGATACGGTTTTTCGTAACATCATTCGGGAAGTGATGCACGCGGGATTTGAACCTAAGACCTACGGGACCTACCTATTTACCTAACTACCTAACCGAGCACGCTAACCACTAGACCAAACCGACTATGTGGATATCTCGTACAGTATTTCCATAATAGTTCAATTTACTATTTATTTAAATAATAGTTCAGTTTTTGACGTAACTAATTAGGAATTTGAACTTAAAATTTGTAAATTCAATATGACGGGTTTAAAATTAAAAACATATTGAATGCGACATTTTGATTTTATAAATGATATTCTTAATTCCGCCAATATTTCGATCAGGTCTACCTTATCTATGCCAGGTCTGAACCTGAATATGGAATACCCTGTCAGGTCTACCTTAATTTTTCCCGATCTGGCCCTGAATAAGATACACCTTATTAGGTCTACCTTAATATTTCCCGATCTGGCCCTGAATAAGATACACCTTATCAGGTCAACCTTCCCTTTGCCAGATCCGGTCCTATTAAGGTACATCTTATCAGGTCTACCTTATCTATGCCAGATTCGGACCTGAATAGGGAATACCTTATCAGGTCAACCTTCCCTATGCCAGGTCCGGTCCTAATAAGGTGCACCTTATCAGGGCAACCTTTCCAATGCCAAATCCGGTTCTAATAAGGTACACCTTATCAGGTCAAACTTATCCATGCCAGATCAGGCCCAAATGTGACGGCAGGGCTGCCCTACCAGATTTCTAGTCGGGCAATGACTTAGTAATTTTGGATATCTAAATGGCATAAGAGTTGAATAACTATTATTCTCTCAAGTATACTTATAATTGACATAACAAAATATTCAATTGATTGCAATCAGAGCGCAAAGTGGGTTGGAAATATTTTCAAGTGAACATAATTTTTGGACGAACGGAATTTTTTTTCTCACGAGGAAGCTCAGGTATCCGGATTCTCGAAAAAATTATATCCACAGACCTGTGAAGTTCTAGCAACAAACATAAATCAAATATAAATTTGCCGCAAAAGCAGCGCGAGATGCTCCGATGTTTAAAAAAAATCGATTTTGGAAATCTCGAGTAACTTGTCAGATGCTAAGTAATAAGTGTTAGCGATTTAGTGCGGGTTTTTTTTCGTTATTGGAAAATGCGTATTAAATTTCCAATCAGTCACTAAAAATCCAAAAAATTCGTGTTGACTTTCATGTACTAATATAGTAATGATTGATTTAGTAACCATGTGTTACAATTTTATATCACCGGATTGGTAAAATCCATACACGCATATTAAATTTACCGTGCAACTATATTAATGTTTATTTTCTATACCGAGTTTTGTAAATTTCTCGCACGTTTGTGTCGCAAAAACACAAACATTTTGCAAAAAGTAGTACACCTATGTGGACAAAACTGCAAATACTTTGACGAGTATTTTTCAACATTAGTAACTGAAATTTTGATAACTTTGATCTTAAATTTAATGCGACAATTTGTATTAAATTTCAAATCGGGCACTAAAATTCCTAAGATGCATGTTGATTTTCATGTACTGATTTAGTAATTATTGATTTAATAATCATGTATTGTAATTTTCTATCACCGGATTATCGAAATTCATTGATCTGTATTAAATTTATAATGCAAACATATTAATTTCGATTTCCTATACCAAGTTTTACAAAATTCATACACGTTTGTATAGGAAAAACTCGAACATTTTTTACAGTGTATATGTTTCATAGAAAGCAAATTTTAGTTAGTACAAATAAAGACAAATTGAATATATGTATTGAGTCACATTAAGTAGACTTCTTTTCTGGATGTAAACTTTTTTCTCGGTGTAAGAAAACATTGAAATATCTGAAACGACAAGATTTAACAAAATGTGCACGATTGTTGGTTGGAAATGAAAATACTAAAAGTTTAACCATAATTTAGATAAGAGGTGTAAGATTACAATTGACAATTTATTAACTCAACGTATCAACGTTCACCGCCTTACAACAGTATTGTACTATGGATGATATAGCGAATGCGGACAACAGCAACTTTTCGTTAATGGGACGTCGAGGTAAAATGTTGCAAGTTCGGAAGTCAGCGGAGAAACATTGCAAAGGGTGAGATGGTGCCTTTAAGAGCTTGTCTCGTCTTTCGCCAGCAGCCCTCTGACTTTTTACCCCATACCCCTAAAGCCACTCAAATGAAATTCATTGTGCTTGCGAGGGGCGCAGTAAGCTTTTGTCCGGAAGCGTCTTTTGCTACAAGTTCTCACTCCAGCTATGTATATCATCCAGTCAGTGTTCGTCGTACGACTATGACGACGTGTCTGGCAGAATGGATAAAACGTTGTGCCTCTTGTGTCCGCCATCTCACTCAACAGACAGACGGTTCTTGGCTCAACACAGAGAGTTTTATACGCGCGCATATTCAATAGCATCCAAGTGTATATGTGATTTTTTTATCCTCCATTGTCCAGTTAAGTAAACTCAATGGAAGCATTAATGGCATTCTTCAAATGCAATAAACTGTTTTTACGTGAAAAAAAAAAATGTTCTCTGTTGACTTGCCAAATGTCGTATTGTAGACGTGTATTTTTTTTTTTTACTTTCTCATCACATACGGAGTATGGATAAAGAGAAAGTATTGCAATCCAAAAAAAATTCGACTTCCAGATTTTGATGGAAATAGATGTTTTGAGTGTCCTAGATTCCAAAAAACACATTACCTCATTTCTGTCCGTCCGTCTGTCTGTCTGTCTGTCTGGCGTCTGTATGTGCCGTCCGGAAACACAATAACTTTTGAAAACATCTATGGACTGAAATGAAATTTTTTGTGTGTCTTCTGCATTCAAATCCTGGTTTTGGTATTGAAATCCAATCCAAAATCTCCACTGCTTCTGATACTTTACCTTAAATACAAAATAAAAAAAAATAAAAATTTTATTTATTTTTGTACCGCAAGTTAATATAAAAGATATTATGCTTCAATGTGATACATACAAATAGTATTACCAGCAAATAAAAAATGAACAACAAGAGATTTAGTATATAGAAGATTTTGTTTTTTCAATCACCCACATAAGACATCTTAAACTGTTGTAAAAAATGTATTGCTTGAAATATGTTACTTTCTTGTGTTATTGTGTTACACATTCACTAAAAAAAAGAACTGCAATGATCTTGAGCAGTTTTCAATGATAACATACTATGAATATTTACACCATATGTTAGATTAAAATTTAAAAAAGAATGTAAAAATACAAGAGAAACACATTTGAGGTTATCATCACTCTTGATGTTAGACTATAAACACTCATGCACTCATCACATCATAGTTTTTTTATTTATTTTATCACTCGTATAGCATTTTATACCAATTCCAAATGCTGCTCATACACACCATAATATGCGAAACGTTGGAAATATCAAATAAAATGTAATTCCGACTGTCAAACTATCGCAATGCCGACGATAATAACATCAAAGGGAAAGAGAGATGTGAAGGCGCGCGCCGGCGCGCGATGTCACGCTCGCTTTCTCGCGCGCGCGAATTTCGAATTTACAAACGCGTTCTTGACAAATTATAGCTAAAAATGGAGATTACAATTAATGTGCGAAATTCACACATTATTAATCACTATAACCCAGTAAATTCACGATAAAAATTTTACACCAGTAACAAATTTTTACTTTTTCATCACATGCAAAGTATGTAAAATAATATTTAAAAAATAGGTCTAATTTTTTTTTTTTTTCAAAAATAGACCTAAATTTAAAAAAAGACCTAATTTTTTTTTAAATAAGCCTAAATAAGCTAATTTTTTCAAAAATAGACCCCAGAATTTTTGTGGTCAGTACTTGGATGGGTGACCGCTTCTAACCCGAATAAGTCCCTCGATTCTTGACACGGCGGCGAAGGCGGCGGCGCGATCTTTTTATAATATAGAGAGATATTTATTCATATATAACTACAAAAACGAATATTACGAACTAACTTCACAAACTAATTTCACAAACTAATTTCACAAACTAATTTCACAAACTAACTTCACAAACTAACTTCACGACAGTAACGTGACGCCAGTAACAATCGTGATGAGAAAGTCACGTTTTGCGATCACGCCAGTAGCAAGTTTTTTTCTATTATCTGTAACACGCAAAATGGAGAGACCATTTTGCTGATTATTTTTTAGTTGTATCAATTTTATGGGGAGATAATAATGATTTTTTAATTTTGCCATTCACGCTCACAAATAAACCTGATTTGTTTTAAAAGCTTAGATGACCTTTTTTCGTTTATTATTATTAATGGAAGTATTCATCGCATTCGTCAAATTGCAATAAATTGTTTTTATGCGAAATATATTTTCTCTGTTGACTTGCCAAGTGTTGATATTGTAGACGGATATTTTTAGCTTACTATTATCAATTACTTTCGGTTTTGTTGACTATTTTTTGTTGTATCACTTTTATGGGGAGATAATAATTTTTTTAAATTTTGCTCATTGTCTTTTAGAAATAAACCGGACTTATTTTTTAAGCTTAAATGACCTTTTTTTTGCCACCGCGACCATATAAAATAATTATTATTATTTCTTTGTCTATTACCAGTATATTACTAGTATATATATTTTTGTTGGTGTCTTAACAGGATTTTTCGCGATTTCTTTCTGCCTTGGGCAAAGTGCATTAGGAAAAGTCACTGAGGACCCCCCAAGAGCTGAAAAGACGAATAAAAGCCTGAAGAAGCAGGAAAAAAACCATTTTTCGATCCTGAATATGTCTCAAGTCCGAATTATCTGTCAGATAAAAGGCGAAAAGTCGCACTTTGGCATTCTTGGACGAAGGACGACGTTCTTGACTTATATCTGACAGATGAACCATGGCGGAGAAGTAACTATTCGCGTATGACATCTCCTTAAGGGCTATAGGATTTTGGTTCATTGTTAATTGATATTAATACAAGTTTTTGTTCAAAAAGATAATTCTAAACATTTCACCGATCCTCTGTGAAAGATATTGTTTAGAAATATATACTTTGATACGTTCATATTTGGCTATAAACTAGAAACGTCCATCTGAATAAACATCTTCATCGCATAAGGGTAATAAACAACAATTGCATTTAACAACATCAACATCATCAACAACATTGATCATGGGATCATTCTTTAAAAACATCCAGCGACACTTTGGAAATGGAAATATAACTCGGCCATAGCACCACTAACATCACGTTCATATTTGGCTATAAACTAGAAACGTCAATCTGAATAAACATCTTCATCGCATATAGGTAATAAACAACAACTGCATTTAACAACATCAACATCATCAACAACATTGATCATGGGATCATTCTTTAAAAACATCCAGCGACAATTTGGAAATGGAAATATAACTCGGCCACAGCACCACTAACATCACATTCATATTTGGCTATCAACTAGAAACGTCCATCTGAATAAACATCTTCATCGCATATAGGTAATAAACAACAACTGCATTTAACAACAACAACATTGATCATGGGATCATTCTTTAAAAACATCCAGCGACAATTTGGAAATGGAAATATAACTCGGCCACAGCACCACTAACATCACTTTCATATTTGGCTATAAACTAGAAACGTCCATCTGAATCAACATCTTCATCGCATAAGGGTAATAAACAACAATTGCATTTAACAACATCAACATCATCAACAACATTGATCATGGGATCATTCTTTAAAAACATCCAGCGACAATTTGGAAATGAAAATATAACTCGGCCATAGCACCACTAACATCACGTTCATATTTAGCTATAAACTAGAAACGTCCATCTGAATCAACATCTTCATCGCATATGGGTAATAAACAACAATTGCATTTAAGAACATCAACATCATCAACAACATTGATCATGGGATCGTTCTTTAAAAACATCCAGCGACAATTTGGAAATGGAAATATAACTCGGCCACAGCACCACTAACATCACGTTCATATTTGGTTATAAACTAGAAACGTCCATCTGAATCAACATCTTCATCGCATAAGGGTAATAAACAACAATTGCATTTAACAACATCAACATCATCAACAACATTGATCATGGGATCATTCTTTAAAAACATCCAGCGACAATTTGGAAATGGAAATATAACTCGGCCACAGTACCACTAACATCACGTTCATATTTGGCTATAAACTAGAAACGTCCATCTGAATCAACATCTTCATCGCATAAGGGTAATAAACAACAATTGCATTTATCAACATCAACATCATTAACAACATTGATCATGGGATCATTCTTTAAAAACATCCAGCGACACTTTGGAAATAGAAATATAACTCGGCCATAGCACCACTAACATCACGTTCATATTTGGCTATAAACTAGAAACGTCCATCTGAATCAACATCTTCATCGCATAAGGGTAATAAACAACAATTGCATTTAACAACATCAACATCATCAACAACATTGATCATGGGATCATTCTTTAAAAACATCCAGCGACAATTTGGAAATGGAAATATAACTCGGCCACAGTACCACTAACATCACGTTCATATTTGGCTATAAACTAGAAACGTCCATCTGAATTAACATCTTCATAGCATAAGGGTGATAAACAACAATTGCATTTAACAACATCAACATCATCAACAACATTGATCATGGGATCATTCTTTAAATACATCCAGCGACAATTTGGAAATGGAAATATAACTCGGCCACAGCACCACTAACATCACTGTCATATTTGGCTATAAACTAGAAACGTCCATCTGAATAAACATCTTCATCGCATAAGGGTAATAAACAACAATTGCATTTAACAACATCAACATCATCAACAACATTGATCATGGGATCATTCTTTAAAAACATCCAGCGACAATTTGGAAATGGAAATATAACTCGGCCACAGCACCACTAACATCACTTTCATATTTGACTTTAAACTAGAAACGTCCATCTGAATCAACATCTTCATAGCATAAGGGTGATAAACACCAATTGCATTTAACACCATCAACAACATCAACATCATTGATCATGGGATCATTCTTTAAAAACATCCAGCGACAATTTGGCAATACAAAGTTGCCAACGGCCGACTAACCACCAAATCATCATATAACTCGGCCACAGCACTACTAACTTCACGATAATTTATATAATTTATATATATAGTAGATAATTTCTCACAATCATACATAAAGTATATTCTTTATGTGTGTTTAAATTAACTTAAGTAATTTAAATCTAGGTAGCTTTGAGTTGGGGTTCCTTTTCGTCCTTGACATATTAGGATTTTTGTGATCATCACTCTCCCTAAACAACCCCATTCCTTTTCCACGCATCCCCCATAGACTCTACGTATCCCCTGAAAGAGGATTCTATATGACGTAAGGATAATTCCTCCCTCTAGTAACTTCACCACAGTCAAAATCCCGAGTAATGCGAACCCATCAGCACGTATGACTCGTGGTCCCAAAGTCCTCAGAGACTCACAGCAATATGAGACTGAACAGCCCTGGATGTGTCGAGAGTTACAACTGCAAGTGTCGATTTTTTTATATAATACGAACAGTCTAAAGCCCTAAAGGCGTATAAGCTATCGTTACATCTAGCCCATATGGCTATATGGTATTGCACCATGGACTTTATGAGAAATCAGGATGACACAGATTTTATTTCTGTTCTAAAATAGTAGCCTTCCCCTATTTGATCTTTTATGTCGCTGACTCCCGATATTTTGCCAATTTTGCTTTCTCATAGAGGAAGTTTTGTTTCCAAGCTTTTTTTCGAGATTTTCATGTCAGAATACTCAAAACGGTGCAAAATGAATTTTATAAAAATTACTTGACGCATTTCGTTTACATGAGATTTTGATGATTTTGAAAAATGTCTGTCAACGCTCTAATTCAATCAATTTTTTTTTTTACTTTCGGGCTGAAACGTCGTACGAAAATTGAATAAAGTGATGCGATTGAATTTGGGCAAAATCGGTAAAACGTTTCCGATTTTGTGGTTATGAAAAAAAAAAAATTGACATTGCATAAAATTTTGCTAAATTGGATTTAGCTAATACAACATTTTTACGTAGAGTACGGCTCATTGATGTTACATATCTAGTTTAATCAAGATCGGTAGAAGGGTTCGGATTTTATATGAATTTGATTTTTCGAGAAATTTTTTTTATCTTTTTTTTTGTCAAAACACTAATGTCGAAAAAAGGTTGCAAAGTAGATCCTTGCACATTGCTTCATCATTATTTTTTAGTATCTTCGGTGCACAAAGAAAATTAACTAAACTGTACGAACAGTATAATCATATTTACCACTTATCTTAAACGATGACTTTATTAAAGCTAACTAACAAGATAATATCTCACCCTGTAATCAGTCGCAAGTGGAACATCGTAATAAACGGCCAGTGTGAAGTGAAAGGAGAGGCTGTGTCGTTACAATCATATTTTTATTATAAAAGGCGTTAATGCGTGAACGTGTTGATGCAACACGCGGTTCCGTTTTATTGCATTTCCCTGAACTGCACCCAAATGGCCTGTCATCCAAGTGCGATCGAGTGGAAGCAGAACGAAAGCGCGAATGCGCCACTGAATCGCAAAACTTTAAATATTCCGTATATAAAGTACGGAAACACTTTATTTTGTTTTTGATTTCCTTTATGTCTGTTTTATCATCTTTGACATCTGTTTTTGTTTTACTTTAGACTTTTTTACCTTAGCAATTATCCATCGTTCGTCGAGGCTTTGATGTCGACAGTTTATAGAAACAATTATTGAAAAAAAAAAAATTGTACAAGATTATATTAATTTTAAAAAAACACTCGACAATTTTTTTTTTTTTTTTTTTTTTTTTTTTTAAATATTGATTTGGTCACAATAATCAATATTGAGTACGCGGATCATAAAAGGGCGTCTCCGCTCGAAATTCGGTAAAAGTATTGTCCACAAACAGAAAGCGGAAGGAAAAAAAAGGTGTCGAATTAAAAAATAAAAAATACCATTAAATAAACCTGGCAAAAGTGGGCATTTATAAATCCGATTATTAGTTTAAGTAATAATTAATAAAAATTGCATTTTTCATCGTGCCCAAAAGATTCCACAAATTTCAGTATAATCGGGTCATAAATATTGGCACTATGGATGATTTTATTAAACGGCATATTATGCTTTTTCGCCGATTTTTTTAACACTGCAATGGTACATTGCAAAATTTATTGTTATTTGATCATTCACAATATTTATATCGTTAATTATACTCACCTACTATTCTTTTGTAAGCTCAATTGTAAATTAGTAAAAAGTACGGCATGAATGAAAAAAGAAAAATTTCCGGTTGCAAGATAAAACTTACACCGGGGAAAAAACATTTCACTGATTCCAAAGAAAAGGGTGGATTACATTTTTTTCATTCACTACAAAGTAAATTTTTTTTTTTTGCTTTTATAGAAATTATTCATTTGAATTTCAAAAAAAGGGTTTCATTCGTTCAAGGAAAATTTTCATTAATTCAATATGACTAAATTTCATTGAATTTCTGATAATTCTAGGAAAATATAATATTGACCTAAGCATATTATTTCATTGATTTCAAGGAAATGTTTCATAGGATTGGGATTTTAATTAAATTTCTTTGAATCTCACAGCAAGTACTGAGAAAAAAATGAAAATCAAAGACATCTGTTGTCGTAAATAAAAATCTTGATTGAATGAAAAAATAAAAATATCCGGTTGTAAGATAAAACTAACACCGCGAAAAAAAATTTCACTGATTCCAAAGAAATGATTGGATCACATTTTTTTCATTGACTACAAATTAATTTTTTTTTTCTTTCATAGAAATTATTCATTTGAATTCCAAAGAAAGGGTTTCATAGATTCCAGGAAAATTTTCATTAATTCAATATCACTAAATTTCATTACATTTCTGCTAATTCAAAGAAAATATAATATTGACTTAAGCATATTATTTCATTGATTTCAAGGAAACATTTCATACGATTGGGATTTTAATTAAATTTCTGAAATCGAGGAACCTTTTTCTCTCAGTGTACATGAAGTACTGAGAAAAAAATTAAAATTAAAGACATCTGTTTTCGTAAATAAAAATCTTAATTGAATGAAAAAAGAAAAATTTCTGGTTGTAAGATAAAACTTACACCGGGGAAAAAACATTTCACTGATTCCAAAAAAATGGTTGGATCACATTTTTTTCATTGACTACAAAAAATTTTTTTTTTTGCTTTCATAGAAATTATTCATTTGAATTTCAAAAAAAAGGGTGTCACTGGTTCAAGAGAAATTTTCATTAATTCAATATCATTAAATTTCATTAAAATTCTGCTAATTCAAAGAAAATATAATATTGACCTAAGCATATTATTTCATTGATTTCAGGGAAATATTTCATAGGATTGGAATTTTAATTAAATTTCTTTGAATCAACCCACATGGAAATAGAAATATATGCACGATATATTCGACGTATAGAACTTTTTGACGCTAAACGTATATGAAATATATTTTACATATATTCCATACATATATCCCATATATTTTGAATATATTTTGGCACACATATATGCAGAATATAGGCAGCAGATAGAACTTTTTGGCGCCATATATTTAACGTATGTTACATATATATTTTTCTATGTGGGAAGGAACCTTTTTCTCTCGGTGTACATCAAGTACTGAGAAAAAAATGAAAAATCAAAGACATTTGTTTTCGTAAATAAAAAGGAAAGAATAATAAAAAAAGTCGGTACTACAGGGCAGAATTTCCTCTCGATATGGCGTGACATTCACCGTGTGTATAGGTACCTTAAGCATATATAGTATAACTACTATCCGTGCGTGGTCGAGCGAACGACGTAATATTCGACGATAGAGAAGCTATACTGTTATGAGTGCTCAGTTCTAGTTTCTGTACAAGTAGGTACATACGAGTCGTACTTGCGCGTGTCCTCTGTGGTCATCCGATGCACAGGTATAGCAAGAGCATGGTACTTACAGTATGTACAAATTATATTCCTAGCCCAGGGCTCGGAATACCGTGTCCCAGCTCGTTCTAGTGGTTCTGCGATGGGTTCGAAGGTGGCGGTCGTAGTGGTTCGTCGAGGAGAATGCCAAGTACGGGATTACGCTGCGCGGGAGTAGCCAAAGCATGAGAGCTTTGCGATTTGTGTTCTTGCTCTTGCAGAAGCTTTTGGTTCTATCTTCACTGGTTGGTCAGCTCTAGCTTTGAAGTGTAACGTTAAGATCGTAATTAAACGCCGACCTCTTACCTCGGTAGGTATATACCTATTACATAGGTACATATCTTACGAGAAAAACCCGAGAAAACTCCATCAAATAGTGACCCTTTGCTCAATTTATTTAACTCTTCGTTAGATCATTCATTCACAAACCTCGGATTCTTTCTATGGTTCGTTGTAATTACTAATACGTAACGAAATTACTTATGCCCTTTGAAAAAATAAATTTTTCAAGTTTTTCTTTGATTAATAAAACACGACACTCGAAACGTTCGTGGAAAGTTCAATGAACTTTCTCATTCATACTTATTAAAAAATGTGGCTAACGAAAAAGACGATTCACTTTGGTCAATCCTCCGGACATTTTTTGTTAGCCACATTTTGTTAGCAACACGAAATTAATGTTTAAGTCAATAAATTGTAATGCAAACAATGATTACATGTCTATATAACATATGACAAATTCAACACAATTTATCTCTACACATGTATTTATCAACACATGTAGAATCAACATACAATATTGCCGATCAATTTAAACACGAACACCGTTCGTAAAGAAACTAAAGAAACTAAAGTACTAACCAAAAAACCTAACGAACCTGAAGAAAGAAATAAAGAGAATGATAAACCTAAAGAACCTAAAGAACGAAACCTAACGCGAAATCCCTAAAGAACCTAAAGAACGAAACCTAATGCGAAATCCCTAAAGAACCTAAAGAAAAAATCTGACGTATGATATTTTTGGTTACACAATGAATTATCCAATGACACAAAATTCGCGACAAAACATCCGCATGATAAGACATCTGTTGAAACTTAACAAATGCTCATTATTGTATATATGGATGCCAATATCATTATTAGTATTATTTTATCACGGATAAAACATCACAAAACAAATTATCACACTGACTAAACATCACAATGACAAAGTATCCTAACCTAAAGAACCACAACTAACCTAACGACCCTAAAGAACAAATATAAGGAAAATACCAAACTAATTAACTCCCTAAAGAAATGAACGCCAACCTAACTAACGCCCTAAAGAACCGAAATAAGTCAGTATAAGTGGATGATTCGCGTGATAATTTGTCATTGTCATTGTGATTATTTCTTATTGTGATATTTTGTTGTTGTGATTTTTTTCTCACTGTGATATCTTGTTGTGTGATCAAACGTCCGTGATATTTCGTCGTGTGATAATTTAACTGTTGTATTATGTCGTGTCATCTTCGTTAGCATATATATGAGAAACAATAACGGAATTTTCATTTTAACTGATGTTTTGTCGCGCGGACATTTCGTTACGCGAATATTTTGTTACGCGTATCTTTTATTACTCAGATATTTTCGGGGTCGCGGGTTTTGTGTCGTCGGATAATTGGTTGTGACACCATATTTTTGTATGTAAATTACGGAATGTTGAAGATTTTATTGTTGAAAGTACAGTGTGTTGAAAATTCGGATGTTGAAAAAATTAGTGTTGAAATTTATTATGTTAACATTGTGTGTTGAATTGGCGAATGTTGACATTTACTTGTGTTATTGAGACGTGCAACCCAAACAATAACTTGGTTGGTCTAAGCCATTAATTGGCTGGCGCATATTTGACCAAGCCTTTTTTTCCTTGTGGGAAGAATGAAAAACAATGAGGAAGCAATTTAAGATGAAAACGTTGTAACGGCATGTGAAAACATATCGAAAACATATGTCGTCGCGAAAATAGGGAAATCCAAGTTGGGGAAATTGACGTTGTGATTTCGTGCTATAAGACGATTTCTCAATTTGGTTGTGACGGAGACGAGAAGGGAAAAGTGAGCACAGAATAAGAAATAAAATTGCAGTCTATCCAGTTGTTGAAACGAGTCGTTCCCCCGTTAGCATATAAATAATATGGCAAAACGTCAAAGTCGAAAGGCAAAGTTGGGCAACCAACGGGTTGACGTGACGGCAATATCGAGTTGTTTTCGTTCCAATCAAAGAGCTCCGTATAACTCGCAGGCGTGAGGAAAAAGTACCAGTTCCATCATCGATCTTCGTCACCCGACATGCAGAGCATGCCCATCGTCTTACTCTTATTTCCCAATACATTTGGATTAATTTATGTATAGCCGCCAGTGTATAAGGAAGCGAGGGTGGCCGTTAAACGTTGTGCCGGGGGCGACGATATTTTTCCGTCCGGATTATCGAAAAAAAAAGTCTTTTAAACTACAAATTACATTTGCCATGGGCAAATCGTTTTTCATGTTTATAAGCTCAGCAAGCAGCGCTGCGTGGAACGATAACCATTTATCACGAATTTCGTGATTTTACACCGCAATATAACAACATCGACATAAAATGGAGATAATAATTTGGTTGGTAAAATTGATTTACTACAGAATTTATGAGGGGTGATATCGTAAATGTAGAGATGGCTCGTAATATGAATACATGCATGTAAGCGCATAGTATATATGTGAAAAAAATAGTGGGCGAAGTTTAGTCCTCTCATGATATCTCTCGTTTCGGTGTTTGCTCGTAGCAATACATACTCTGCGAATTTTGTCTTTTTTTTTTTTCTCGATTCAACTCAATTTTCGACTGGCGTTAAAGCACCAGATACTATCGAAAATTGTACATGTATAATGGTTGGCGTTAATTTTATTTCTTTTTTCTTAATCCCGATCAACTCAATCTGTTCGAAGCAGATTGAGCGAATTTACACGTACTGAGCCATGGGCGGACTGACCTTGGCAAATCTCTCCTGGGTGTCGAGGATCTCGATGAAGAGCGATACCTTGTCATCGACGATCTTGAATCCATTTCTTGGCTGTGCGAGAAGTTGCTGAATGGCTTGCGAGGTGGTGAGTGCGTGAGCAGGACTCGTCGCTGGAGTGGAGACTCGGGTGGTACCATTTCCATTACCATTGGTGGGACCGTTTCCGCCGTTGCCGTTGAGACCACCGCCGACACTGCCACCGCCTCCGTTTCCATGTAAATGTGTACAGCCCAGAAAAATTGGATTTCCATTTGGCGATACGCCACAGCTGAATGGTCTAAATGGGAGACCATGAAAAGTAGGACTTGGTCGTGGCCCGGTAGCGCGCAGTAGATTCTGGGCCGATGACGGTAATGAAAGTCGACGCACGGCACTTCGATTATTCTGCGTTTGTAGCTGTTGAGACGCTTGCGATGGGGATTTGAGCAATTGATAATCGCTCGAGGCGGAGGGCAAAGAACGATAGCCCGAATCCGAAGGGGACGCAGGTGGCATTGGTAGACCACCAACCCCACCATTAGCCCCAATCCCATTACCACCGATTATCGTCGTACAGCCTTGGGGTGTCGTGGCAATACTATGGGGTCTATGGCGTAAAGCACCTCCGGGTGTCCAGGTATTGGAATTTCCGGGATTCGTAAGTACGCTTAGTGCTGGTCCTTGTGACGTTGGCGTTGGTGGTTGGGGATGAGGAAGGGTCGTGGGATATGGACGACGGGGCACGGGTTGGTGCAAGACCATCCCCGAAGCCCCCCACTGAATTGGCTCGGCTGACGGTGTCCGTCCGCCACTACTACTACCGAGCCCGGTGGATGAACCGGAGGACATTGAGCCCCCACTTGCAGACAAGCTTGGGGTAACCGCGGCGTTGACTGGTGTCGAGGCAATACTGTGAGGCCGACGTGGTAACGGTTGCTGAAGCTGACCGTTCCACAATGACTGAGGTGGCACGGCGCTTCTTGTAGATGCTGGTACCACGTTCCCGCTTGATAATTGAAGTAGTTCCTGCTGCTGTTGCTGTTGGTGGTGCTGTTGCAATTGTTGTTGTTGTTGCATATTACTCGGTATTGCGGATACTGGAGTGTTGGCGACTGAATGTGCGCGTCGTTGTAACCCATAGGCCGGACTGCCCGATCCATTGCAATTTGGGTCGGTAGCTGATGATGCTGTTGCATCGCCACTATTTCCCCACGATGTGGTACCTGATGGTACACCTGCTCGAGGGGTATATTGACCGAGGCCGTACGGTGGTGCGGCAATACTATGAGGACGTCGCATTGCTGTTGGTTGGGGTAAACCATTGGGAGTTGAGCGAACTTTATTTGCCCCGGATGCTGGTATCGGTGCTGGTGGGGTGTACAGTGAGAAACTGCCGGTTGTACCACCGACTCCGGGCCCATTGTGATTTGGACTACAGCCGGATAACTGCCCGATTGGTGATGACTGAACATTGTTTCGTTGCTGCGATTGTAATTGAGACTGTTGCAATTGTTGTTGCTGGAGATGGAGCTGTTGTTGTTGCTGTTGCTGCTGCTGTTGTTGTTGCTGCTCGGTAATGTTAGACCTGTGACTTGCTGGTCCACTTGAGGGTGTCGGAGGGGGCGGGGGCATTGATTCCAACAAACTTTCCCGTTCTCCGGATAAACTCCAGCTAGATATAGTTGATAATAACGAATGTACCGAAGGTAAAGTTGATAATTGAGATACATTGGTTGAGTCGTTGAAAGCGGCATTTGACGCTGATGATATTGACTTGCCGCTACCGCCATTGTTGTTGGTGTTGATATTGGCGCTGTTGTTGTTGTGGTTGTTGTTCCGAAGCCCGATACCGACGAGACCGCGTCCACCTGCACCGGCGCCAAGTGAGCCGGCATTGTTGCCGGCATGCTGTAAATTACGATCATTCAGGTTGACACGTCCGTTAACGTTTCGATAAAAACAAGCAGAACCCGGCGTGAGGTTCAAGCTCGTTGGTTTTTGCTTCACGCCGCCGTTCGTCTGGGGACTCGGGGCAGGTGTAGGCTCGCCCATTTGCAATGATGTTCTATCGAAAGACGCTCACCCTCTTGGTTATCTAGGTGACAGGATCGTCGACCATTGTTATATGTGATCCTCTACGATCCTCGTGAGTTCACTTCGTCAACTAATATATCAAAGTTTGCATTGTGCCAATTCCCCGATTCACCCAACTTCGACTTCACTGAGACTGATCGGAAGTGGTTTGATTCCAATTACCAGAGTTCGATGTACCCTGTCAAGATAACACAAGGAATTCAGCTTTGGCGCTTGGTGTCTGGCATGTACTTCCGTCGATATGTCTTACACGTGGTTCAATACCTATATCTCAAATTCCCTGGATGTGGGTAATCAATCCTCTCAACGTGCTCGACTATAATTCATCAATGAACTAACACATCTGCAATACTCATTTTGTATGACATTTGTTTATAAACTATATATAATGTAACATTTATATCACAAGTGTTTGAAATGTCTAAGAAATAACCAGTCTCGTCTGTTCGCGTTTGTCTTGCTTTTATTTCATTGCTCGATGCTCTCGAAGATCCTTTCTTGTTCTTCACCTCCTTGACTCGTTCACTCGATGCGGATGGCCTCGTGCCCGGTCCTCTATTCTCGAGTCCTCTCGGTGCTCTTCCTCACTCGGATGTACACTCGCGTCAAGCTCGACCCTCGACCGACTTGCCGCCAACAGTGGATGTTCCCTACCGCTGCCACTACTATCCACTATTAGTTTCCGCTTCCCATTCTACCGAAACGCCATAGTCTCAGCAAGCAGGCTTCTTTGAGCACCGAGATAACGAGGAATAAAAATACTCGATGACTCTGGAAGGTCTGCGCGTTGCACACGCCACGTCGTCCAGATACTTCGGATCGTTTCGATTCACCACGATGGTTTACTTCTGCTTGCTACCACTATAACATCGTTTGTAGAGTCTATAGTTCATTGATATGCCACGCGGATTATTTAAAACTCACTTGGAAAGCTCCAACTTTGCTTTGTATAGTTGTCTACGTTTATCGATGATTTTTGCACCAATTAATTTATTCTTTTAACCTGTTATTCGTTTTCGCGAGTGCTTGGAATTCACACGCACACTAATAGGCCGACGCTCGATATACTTGGTGTGATACTTTTAATTAGAAAAAACTCGGTGATTAATCAATCGGTCAATACTATTTGCCTAGTTAACGTCACACTTGTTCAACGATAATATTTTACGATTTGGATTAACAATTTTATATAATTTCTCATCTACCTTTCAACTTCCAATTATATATATATATATGTGTGTATATCGTAGTCTCACTAGAGATTTAGGAATAGATTATTAGATATAATATAACGAGTTATATTTTTTTAACACATATTTTTTAATATCGTTTGCGAAGCACGATAAATTTTAGTGCTATTTATTTTCGAGGAAGACTGTGTCAAAAACTTGGGTTTTTACAGCGACATAAAGACTGTCGTTAATTTCGTCTAATATTTATCGCTATTCTACCTACACTATGTTGAAACCGGCACCCGTGAAATACCGCACTATCGCACACCCGTCATAACGCACAAAGAACAAAAAGAAAAAAAAAAGCAACAAAGAACCCCCGAAAAGTCCAATATTAAACCAGAAAAAAATTGCTTTTTCACAAAAACGTCGAGCGTTCACCATCAAGTTGTAGGAACGCGAAGAACGCCTCACCGGAATGACCCGTGGGAACTTTAGACGACTTTTCCGTGTCGGTGGATTTCGGCTCGCGAACAGGAATTCGAAGCTCGTGGAACGCGAAACGCGATCAAGCCCGGCAAGCGAGCAAATTCCCTGTATCGAAAGAGAGATAGAAAGAGAAAAATCGAAATAGCACAGAGTATCACCTCCGTATCACTTACGGATTATCCTCTCTTAGTTTCCATTTTTTGCCGCGTAAAATTTCTTAAGTTACAAACGAATTTGTGTCTTGACAATTAAGTTACTTCAAAATTCAATCGTGTGTCGGTGCAGCCGTGAGTGCTTTTAATGAAAAATAAAACGTGGACGGAGCCCCCGGTGCGGTGTGGACCGCACCGCTGGCCAGGATAGTCAGCACAGCACAACCCGGAGACACACGACAAGAGGGACACAGGAGAGTGAACCGCGCGGAGTTTCGGCAGTTGCGGCAGCGGTGGCGGCGATCCTCCGGCTGCTGTTTCGCGTGTCGCGTGGCTGCGCTGTGCCGGGGGCGGAGTGCCCGTCGCCCGCTCATTCCTCTTCTTTGCCGGTGCGGCGGGACTCAAGTATCGCGGGGGTGCACGCCTGCGCCGCTTGGCCACTATCATCCCTCCTGCCCGCGCGATTCGGCACCCTCTCTACCACTACCACTGGCTTCTACCACCACCACCACCACTACCACTACTACCATCACCATCAGCAGCTTGGAGCCCTCTGCCACCGGTACACCGCCGCCGTTCACATCCGTTTGGCCGCCCGACGTCGCTCTCTCCTCTCCTCTTGGCGCCTCAGCCACTGCACTGCCCTCCCCCCGCCTCTACGCAGCGTTCCCTTCCCCATTTCACCGCACGGAGGTCCACACACAGTTTTGAGCCTCCGTTCTCTCTGTTACCTCTCTTTTGCCCCTGAGTCGTTGTGAACGATAGCGTCGAGCCAAGTTTTGCGCTGCGACGTAGGAACGAGGGAACGCGTACACTTCAACTTGGATATACTTCAACCTACTACTCCACACTATCCGTGTGGGGTAGCACGACTAAATATCTCCCGTCAAAATATCGGCGTTGGAATATCAAAAACAAAAATATCGAAATGAAAAATATTTACGTCGTAATATCTATAAAATGAATCGAATCCAATTTTGCGGCATGCATTGTTTCTTGAATAAACCTTTGGACCTTCACGCTCTTTGTTTCATTTTTTCGATTACCCGCCGGATTTGAATTGCAGAAACGTTGGGTCCGTGGATATATTCCGGACCTCCCCAGGTTTAATGCTTCTCATCCAAAAGCATGACTAACCGTCAAACGACAAAAATATCTTTCATAGCAATATCTATGGACTCTCACTACATTTTCCTTGTTCTTCATGTGTCATCGGTACGAAATTACATTTGCTCTATCATTTTTATAAATGTAATTTATCCATTATCGTTATTTCCGTTTTATTCTCTGAATGAATGAAATTTAAGCCAGACAACTAACTCGGACGTTCTTTTGATGTTGTGTGAATCTTTGCACTACAATTGCACGTTCTTCTGATGTTGTGTGAATCTTTGCACTACAATTCAACCTTTTGTAAGCTGCACAGCGCCAAGTCACCGCCGATATACCTTCTTGAATCTCTGAGTATGTTAATCCGTCCTAGACAAGTAATGGTTTACCTATTTGTCTGAAACGTCAAGCGGCTTGATGAGCAAGACTTTGAACAAACGACGATTTGATATCAAATCAATCTCCAAATCGCTTTGAAACTTTCTAAGATATTTCGTCTCAACCCATCTCAAAAACGGCACTTTTTGACACATGTCGATTTGTGATCCCAATTTGACATAATTACTTTCACAACGGGTCACAACTATATAACCTGAGAATGTATTCAGAGCTTTCGTCAAAATCTTGTCGAATTACGCAAAGAGTTCAGAATTTGATGAATCATCAGATATTTTAATTATTGATACAGTATTTTTTGTAATGAAGACAATCTGACGTCAATTATGACGACAAATGTTTCCAAAATACACAACCCTATGAAAAATCTTGATTAAACACATGCACAAAATTACAATAGCCACGGAAAATGTATTTAAGTGTGGTGGGTAGCCACAACCGGTACTTTTACACGACCTCCTCTCTCTCTTTTGCTCCTGAGTCGTTGTGAACGATAGCGTCAAGCCAAGTTTTGCGCTGCGACGTACGAACGAGAGAACGCGTACACTTCAACTCGGATATGGTCTACCTACTACTCCACACCATCCGTGTGGTATACGAGTCAAGTTGTGCCGTTGGCCCTTGCAAGCATCGCTTTTCACGGCCCGGCGTATTATATCCACTCTCAGTATGTGTGTGTGTGTGTGTGCAACGGCGACGCACAACTATCAGCGCTCAAGTGCTAAACGCATGAAACGCCAGCCGAGTCTCGTGACTCCGGCACTCGGTACTCTTTGCCTCTCAACTCCCTTAACGCGTTGCATATTCTCGTTCTCTTTCCTCTTAGTTCGCATTGAGCGTCACTATTTGTATCTTTCTCGCACCAATGTCGGTCTATCGTCTTAACTGTGAATGAGATCTGCGGATTCCGGAACGCAATGTGCCCGACGGTTATGCTCAGCAACTTTGCGAATGTATGGTGCTTTATTAACTCGTCGAAATTGTCAGTGGACGGAGCAACGCAGTGTTAAGGTAAACGCCCCGGTACCCAACCATGTACCAGTCTCCAACCACTGACACAAATATTGACTAAAATTAAGAAATTGTGAATATGAAATAAATAAATAACTAGTGCTACCATTTTTGCAGTTCTTTATGTCTGCATAGACCAATAATAAAAATAGTCATTAATTTTTTTGTTGACGTTTTTTAAAGATATTGTGCCACTGCAAACGCCGCTCAGAGGATCGGCGCATATCTTTTAGCCAGTTCGTTAAGAATTGGTGTAACGTTGTTAAGCTTATGACGCTGTTATTTTCACGATTTCCACAATAATTCGTGGCTTGTGGTATTCGTGAATAAATAGACTTTATAAATCTTCCATTAAAATTTGCGAAAAACCACTGCTAAGTCGTCAATTTCCATGGTTGGCTATTGGGGCGCATCCGCAGTATGCTGTACCGATATCCAACCGCGTCCTATTCTCGGCCAACACAAACTCAGCGAACATAACCTCTATGGCAAGTTGATGCCGGTTGCACGTCACGGTGAGCCTTTTTATTAGTTATTATTTATCATAAATTATCCCAAACGTTGCGTGTAATTTAAGAAATAAAATGAAGTTTCAACGAATCGCATAGCCTCGTATCGGCAGGTGGTTGCGTATAGGGGCATGCTTGGTCGGGTATTTAGACATTACCTGAAATCGGTGGTCGGGTACTAGTCCATCGACTTTCTCAATTGTTTCCTACCTTTAACAAAAAACTATACCCCTGACATGAATTAATGGATGCTTTTCGAAAAGTAAAAAAGCTAAGCTTTGCATTAGTTATGGTTACAATTATAGAAAGGTCATTTTAGTATAAGAAATATAACGTTACAGTATCCTGTTCTCTAAGATGGCCGGCTATTGGGGCGTTTACCTTACCTAACACTGCATATTATTGCACTTGGACATACATTCGCATTGCACAAGAGAAATTCACACAAAAACTAACAGTATCGAAATGGAATATTTAAGCCGTCACAATAATCGTAGTTACCTATACAAAATCACATGATATTGTCATTAATTCAATCGCTTGATTCTACAGCCCTTTTTCCGTCCATTCTACACGCCGCACAGGATATTTCATGAAATTTTCAAGTACTGCAGAAAATGCGGCAAAATGTAGAATTTTGCATCGGAATTCAATGGCATTAAAATGTTAATAAAAAACATACATTGTCATTTTGTCGCGATATTTCTCTTCCAAAGCAAAAAAATAGTTGTCACACGAAACTATTAAAGAAAATGTGTTGATCTTTACTAAAAATCAGCCAATTTACGGTAAATATCTTTTAAATCATCGGCTATATTTCGTTAGTATAATTAATTTAACAACCCTATTAATTGAACTGCAAAGGTATGATCAAAGTCAATAAGGTTTAGGTATATATTGCAAGCGCAATATTATTAATATGTATGCATAATCCTACATAGCGTAATTATAATGAGGTCAAGCTGAACTGACTACATAATTTCGACTGCAGAATCCTCTTTTCCAGTGACAATCTATCAATCCGCTTGGGACATATTGGGAACCTTGTACAGAGATTCATCGAAATAGCGTTTCGCTATTGATTTTGATGGTATCACATTTCGTGTTTGAACTATGGATGTAAATTTTTTACAAAATCACATGATATTGTCATTAATTCAATTGCTTGATTCTACAACCCTTTTTCCGTCCATTCTACACGCCGCACAGGATATTCCATGAAATTTTTAAGTACTGCAGAAAATGCGGCAAAATGTACAATTTTGCATCGGAATTCAATGGCATTAAAATGTTAATAAAAAACATACATTGTCATTTTGTCGCGATATTTCTCTTCCAAAGCAAAAAAATAGTTGTCACACGAAACTATTACAGAAAATGCATTGATCTTTACTAAAAATCTGCCAATTTACGGTAAATATCTATTAAATCTTCGGCTATATTTCGTTAGTATAATTAATTTAACAACCCTATTAATTGAACTGCAAAGGTATGATCAAAGTCAATAAGGTTTAGGTATATATTGCAAGCGCAATATTATTAATATGTATGCATAATCCTACATAGCATAATTATAATGAGGTCAAACCCAACTCACTACATAATTTCGACTACAGAATCCTCTTTTCCAGTGACAATCTATCAATCCGCTTGGGACATATTGGGAACCTTGTACAGAGATTCATCGAAATAGCTTTTCGCTATTGATTTTGATGGTATCACATTTCGTGTTTGAACTATGGATGTAAATTTTTTACGACCCTTTTGCAGTTTTACATCTCTCTACTGTGTAGCAACAACAACAATAACAAGAAAAAAAAGAGAGAATGCAATATCTAACAACCAGCTGTTGGCACGAATACCATAGCTATTTGATAATCGAGGTACGCGTGTTTCGTTATTCGTCTCTGAACCTCACTCAACCAGCAGAATCATGCCTTCCCTCCCATTTTTCCCCTCCCCCTTTACCACCCTTTTACCCCTTTACCCCGCCGACATACCGATGCTACACCATACGCTCCACATGCTCGTGGATGCATGCAAAGTGCTGCAGCACGGCGTGCGAATATTTTTCGGTGCACCGGCATGGGACATCCACTCGCCGTCGATGTTCTCACCCTCCCACCGAGAAGCTAGCGTGAACAGCGTTGAGTGAACTTTTCGTATGAATAAAAGCCCGCCTGTGGACCACAGCAATTGCGTAATATTGCTGGACATATCAGTTGAACAAGTCGTTTGATAATTTTTTTTTTTGTTTTGTTTTGTTTCTATATAGTGAATGACCCGAATAAATAGACAAAGGCGCACGTTATTAGCTCGGAATCAATAGAATATATATTTTATTGCATGTCGGAAACATGGCTGTTCAAAAATATCGCAGAAAGTTCGGCTTTGTACCATTTTTTCGACTCTTTAAGTTCAGTCAGGTTTTCACGATTTTCTTGGCTTCATCAGCGGATAAAAATGACAAATATATATCGTTAATATCTTAACCTCAATTTATATTACTAGAGATTTTTTTTATAACTTTTTTTTTCTTCTTTTAAGCGTTATTCTTAAGTGGAACAGAAATGGATATTTTATGATATTGAGTTTGATAATTTTTTTGTTTTGTTTCTATATAGTGAATGGCCCGAATAAATAGACAAAGGCGCACGTTATTAGCTCGGAATCAATAGAATATATATTTTATTGCATGTCGGAAACATGGCTGTTCAAAAATATCGCAAAAAGTTCGGCTTTGTACCATTTTTTCGACTCTTTAAGTTCAGTCAGGTTTTCACGATTTTCTTGGCTTCATCAGCGGATAAAAATGACAAATGTATATCGTTAATATCTTAACCTCAATTTATATTACTAGAGATTTTTTTTATAACTTTTTTTTTTCTTTTAAGCGTTATTCTTAAGTGGAACAGAAATGGATATTTTATGATATTGAGTTTGGTAATTTTTTTGGTTTGTTTCTATATAGTGAATGGCCCGAATAAATAGACAAAGACTCATGTTATTAGCTTGGAATCAATAGAATATTTTTACTTTTGAATGTCGGAAATATTGCTGCTCAAAAATATCGCAGAAAGTTCGGTTTTATACAATTCTTTCAGCTCTTTAAGTTCAGTCAGGTTTTCACAATTTTCTTGGCTTCATCAGCGGATAAAAATGACAAACGTATATCGTTAATATCTTAACCTCAATTTATATTACTAGAGATTTTTGTTTATAGACATCGGGTTTTTTTTTATAACTTTCTTTTTCTTCTTTTAAGCGTTATTCTTAAGTGGAACAGAAATGGATATTTTATGATATTGAGTTTGATAATTTTTTTGTTTTGTTTCTATATAATGAATGGCCCGAATAAATAGACAAAGGCGCACGTTATTAGCTCGGAATCAATAGAATATATATTTTATTGCATGTCGGAAACATGGCTGTTCAAAAATATCGCAGAAAGTTCGGCTTTGTACCATTTTTTCGACTCTTTAAGTTCAGTCAGGTTTTCACGATTTTCTTGGCTTCATCAGCGGATAAAAATGACAAATGTATATCGTTAATATCTTAACCTGAATTTATATTACTAGAGATTTTTGTTTATAGACATCGGGTTTTTTTTTATAACTTTTTTTTTCTTCTTTTAAGCGTTATTCTTAAGTGGAACAGAAATGGATATTTTATGATATTGAGTTTGATATTTTTTTTGTTTTGTTTCTATATAGTGAATGGCCCGAATAAATAGACAAAGGCTCAAGTTATTAGCTCGGAATCAATAGAATATTTTTATTTTTGAATGTTGGAAATATTGCTGCTCAAAAATATCGCAGAAAGTTCGGCTTTGTACAATTCTTTCGGCTCTTTAAGTTCAGTCAGGTTTTCACAATTTTCTTGGCTTCATCAGCGGATAAAAATGACAAATGTATATCGTTAATACCTTAACCTGAATTTATATTACTAGAGATTTTTGTTTGTAGACATCGGGTTTTTTTTATAACTTTTTTTTCTTCTTTTAAGCGTTATTCTTAAGTGGAACAGAAATGGATATTTTATGATATTGAGTTTGATAATTTTTTTGTTTTGTTTCTATATAGTGAATGGCCCGAATAAATAGACAAAGGGTGGGGGTCAAAATAGCGAATGACCAAAATAGTGAATGGCTAAAATAGCGAATTTAAAAATATGGAACGTCTAAATATAGAATGGCCATCATTATGAAATTGGCAATTTTAGCCATTCGCTACTTTGATCATTCGCTATTTTGACCTCCAGTCTTATTAAAATGCAATCAAAATGGTGAATGGTCAAAATAGCGAATGGCTAAAATAGCCAATTTCATAATGATGGCGATTCTATATTTAGACGTTCCTTATTTTGAAATTCGCTATTTTAGCCATTCGCTATTTTGGTCATTCGCCATTTTTACCCCCGCCCTAGACAAAGACTCATGTTATTAGCTCGGAATCAATAGAATATTTTTATTTTTGAATGTCGGAAACATTGCTGCTCAAAAATATCGCAGAAAGTTCGGCTTTGTACAATTCTTTCGGCTCTTTAAGTTCAGTCAGATTTTCATGATTTTCTTGGCTTCATCAGCGGATAAAAATGACAAATATATATCGTTAATATCTTAACCTGAATTTATATTACTAGAGATTTTTGTTTATAGACATCGGGTTTTTTTTATAACTTTCTTTTTCTTCTTTTAAGCGTTATTCTTAAGTGGAACAGAAATGGATATTTTATGATATTGAGTTTGATAATTTTTTTGTTTTGTTTCTATATAGTGAATGGCCCGAATAAATAGACGAAGGCTCATGTTATTAGCTCGGAATCAATAGAATATTTTTATTTTTGAATGTCGGAAACATTGCTGCTCAAAAATATCGCAGAAAGTTCGGCTTTGTACAATTCTTTCGGCTCTTTGAGTTCAGTCAGGTTTTCATGATTTTCTTAGCTTCATCAGCGGATAAAAATGACAAATGTATATCGTTAAGATCTTAACTTGAATTTCTATTAACTAGATACACACCGTTTTTTTAACGTTCAAAAACTATTTTTATTAATGGAAATCAGGACTCTTCACAACTTTTTTTTTACTTTGAGTTATTTTTAAGTGCAATAGAAATGTATATTCTGTAATATTGAGATTATAACTTAATGAATTCATGTTACGCGCAATATCAGCATAATAGTTTATTGGCGATAACCGCGCAGTCAGCATTTTCTGATACTCACTGCACAGTCTGGCAGAAGTAAAACGAGCGACGAGTAATAAAAAGAATATTCGGCGAAATATTAAATTATTTAGTATCAAAAATATTTTGAGGTCTATCAAAAACAAAAAAAAATATCACGAGACGCGTGAATATAATTATTAAGTTCTTTCCAAATTTCTAATAAAATATAATATAATTGTATAAGTAAAATAATATAATATAAAATAAATAAAATTTCGTTACAATACAAGAAAGCTTTAAATAGAAATAATTTAAAACAAGGATGCAAAGTAGAACCTTGCACATTGCTTCCTCATTATTTTTCGCTTTTTACAAAGCTACCTCTATGAGGAAGTATGTTAATCAATTTTGGCTTCCTCATAGAGGAAGCTTTGTAAGAAGCGAAAAATAATGAGGAAGCAATGTGCAAGGTTCTACTTTGCATCCTTGTTTTATTTTATTCTTATTTTCTGATGTTTTACGAAATGCAGAGCGAAACGAGTAAATTTTTAAAAAATTCAAATTAACGTAAAATCCGAACCGCTTTACCGATCATCACCAAATTTGGCACGTAGCAGGGCTGAATGTTATTTTTTCTGTGTAGAAAATTTCACTCGATTATTTGAAATTTTACCTGAATTAGAGCAAAACGAAAATTTTTCGAAAAATTCAAAATTTCATAAAAACCGAACCGCTTTACCGATTTGGCCCAAATTCAATACCAAAGGTCGCATCACTTTGTTGAATTTTAATACGAAGTTTCAGCCCGATAGTTAAAAATTCGTTCGAGCTAGAGCATTTACGTACTTTTTTCAAAATTAAAAAATTCTTATAAAAATGAAATGTGTCAATCGATTTTCCCAAAATTTATACCAATTGAAAATTCGATAGTACTGCATATATTGTTTAAATTTGAGCTGATTCGGTCGAATAGTTTAAAAGTTACAGTTAAATGAAGTTTTGTCCTTTCATCACACACACACACACACACATACATACATCCGGACAATTTTTCTAAACCACTTTTCTCGATGTTTTAGACCATTCTGAGTAATCTGACATAAAAATCTCGAAAATTTTTTTTTTCATGAAAACACTTCCTCTATGAGGAAGCAAAATGTGCAGATGTGATAGAAAATTTCTCACAAGTGTAGAAAGATGAAAAGTCACTAGTATCTCACCACAAAAATAAGTAATATGAAACTTCTTATATATTTAAATTTAAAAAAATAATTATGAAAAAAACAGTATAGATGCATGAAATAAACAAGTCAAACGTGTGTCTAAAATTCATGGTATTTTTAATCCAGCACTTATCGCAAAGTGATAAGCAAATTAACGAGTTATCTGGCAGAAAGTTAAACCGGCGACTATATGACGAGCAGCAACAGCAGCGGTGATGCTAGCTCGCCTCTCCTGACAATTGCATCCCCATACAGTGTAGAATAAAGTGGTTGCGAGCGGAACGTTGCCGGGCCAATTACGAGCAAAAATTCTACATTTAACGACGAACGCTCGTCGGGTTGAAAAGGTGTGTATGCGGACTTTGCGATTACGTGAAGAGCAACAGCGGTAGAACACCACGAGAGAAGAGCACAGTTCGAGAAAGCAATTACTAATTACGTTTGACACGTAGTACTGAGCAATTCCGCGTTTAGTTCTGGGCTTTTATGTCGAGCAACCTATGTTCAACAAATTCGCGTTGTAGAAATGTGTGGGCTTCTTTGTGCCACGGCGTTTTAGTGAACTGCTGTTGTTGTTATTGTTATCGTGAAATAGTGAATGTTGATGTCGACACTATTGTTTTCTAATGTGAAACACTGTTAATTAAGTTGAAAAACGAATTGATGTTTTTGTGAAGAAATAATACAGAACGTGCTAAAGACATTTTTACCGTTGATTATTTTTTATGTTATTTTGTGTTTCGAAATTTCAAGTGTCATTCTGAAACTAAAAAAAAATAATAATAAAATAGTTACAATGTTAAATGTGATTTTCACTATTTATAATTATTTGTTATGTATATTATTTTCTGTTTCCAAATAAAAATAGGTATATTATTTTCAAGTGTAATTCTGAAACTACTTGAATCCGAGAAATATCTAGGAGTTGGAAAAAACAGAATAACAAGAAAGTAGTTGAAATGTTAAGTGTGATTTTCACCATTTATAATTATTTGTTATTTAAGTTATTTTCTATTTTGATATAAAAATATTTTTTTGAAGTGTCATTCTGAAACTATTTGATTCAGAGAAGTGTCCAGCAGTTGAAAAAAGAATATCAAGAAAATAGTTCAAATGTTAAATGTGATTTTCACTATTTATAATTATTTTTACGTATATTATTTTCTGTTTCCAAATAAAAATAGGTATATTATTTTCAAGTGTAATTCTGAAACTACTTGAATCAGAGTAAAATCTAGGATTTGAAAGAAAAGTATAACAAGAAAGCAGTCAAAGTGTTTATAATTTCCACCTTTACAATTATTTCTTATTTAAGTTATTTTCTATTTCGAAATTAAAATTTTTTTTTTCAAGTGTCATTCTGAAATGATTTGTTTCAGAAAAGTGGCTAGCAATAAAAAAAGGAAGAACAATAAAATAGTTCATGTGTACAAGTGTAATATTATTTGTGCTTGTCAAACAAAGTGTATCAGTGGAAGCAACTTTGCCCTACTGCTGACAGCAAAATCCCAGCGCCCATTATGGAAATTCTATCGAGCTCTCCGCTAGAAGCGCAACTATAAGCACAATTGTTTTTGTGTTGAGCTCGGTATATAGTGACGACGCGATAAATGGTTAATGTAAATGAATAGGAAATGCGGCTCGCGTACCGGTGCATAAGCCCGGTCCTCGCTCTGCCGAAGAGCAACGTATGCCCGACGTTTGCCAACACCTATGTGCTTTGGACTTGGTCCTCGTACGCGCCACTCCCGTCGCGCTGGACGGCGAAGCTGCGAATAACATTGTCGGATTACCGGGGCAAATGTTGGCTGTGTTGCCACAATGGGTTCGTTAATGGGTATGAGTTAACCGCGTCAGACAGAAAGCGCTCGCTCACTCGCCTCGCTCGCCCTGTCCCCGCCTCAGTACTTGGGAGGTCGAAAACGCATATATGTGAGGCTCGTGCCTCACGTTTCCTCTTATCCTTGGAGAAACAGTAGCGCTTACTCCAAGACGATTCCTGCCTCTGAGGCGAGCACGTACCGCGTACCTCGTTTTCCACTGGAGCGACTCTATCGCTCTCAAACCTCCTGCTAAAGGGATGAGAACTTTGCAGACCCTGAGTCTGAGTTTCACTAACCAACCTCCGTCGCGCCTTCTCAAAACTCTCCTACCCGGTACGACCGCAATCCCATTTACTTGTGTTCAGTTCATTTGCAGCTGTGTAGTACCAAGTTCACTGAGGTTGAGACACTATTTCATAGCATCGATGTAGCTGCCCGCAGCGAAAACGGAAATATGAAAACAAGTATTTTTTTTATGTGAAAACACCTTTAGCGAAGATTTTCCTGATAAAAATGTCCTCAAAAAGCGTTACGCGACTTCTGGTAAAAAAAGTGAATTTGAGCAAAATGTCCTCAAAAAGCGTTATGCTCTTTCTGGAAAAAAGTGAATTTGAGCAAAGTGTCCTCAAAAAACGTTACGGCCCGTCTGGAAAAAAAGTGAATTTGAGCAAAATGTCCTCAAAAAGCGTTACACTCCTTTTGGAAAAAAATGTGAATTTCAGCAAAATGTCATCAAAAAGCGTTACGCTCCTTTTGGAAAAAATGTGAATTTGAGCAAAATGTCCTCAAAAAGCGTTACGCTCCTTTTGGAAAAAATGTGAATTTGAGCAAAATGTCCTCAAAAAGCGTTACGCTCCTTCTGGAAAAAAAAGTGAATTTGAGCAAAATGTCCTCAAAAAGCGTTACGCTCCTTCTGGAAAAAAAAGTGAATTTGAGCAAAATGTTCTCAAAAAGCGTTACGTTCCTTTTGGAAAAAATGTGAATTTGAGCAAAATGTCCTCAAAAAGCGTTACGCTCCTTCTGGAAAAAAAGTGAATTTGAGCAGTGTCCTCAAAAAACGTTGTGCTCCTTCTGGAAAAAAAGTGAATTTGAGCAAAATGTCCTCAAAAAGCGTCACGGACCGTATGGAAAAAAAAGTGAATTTGAGCAAAATGTCCTCAAAAAGCGTTACGCTCCTTTTGGAAAAAATATGAATTTGAGCAAAATGTCCTCAAAAAGCGTTACGCTCCTTTTGGAAAAAATGTGAATTTGAGCAAAATGTCCTCAAAAAGCGTTACGCTCCTTCTGGAAAAAAAGTGAATTTGAGCAAAATGTCCTCAAAAAGCGTTACGCTCCTTTTGGAAAAAATGTGAATTTGAGCAAAATGTCCTCAAGAAGCGTTACGCTCCTTTTGAAAAAAATGTGAATTTGAGCAAAATGTCCTCAAAAAACGTTGTGCTCCTTCTGGAAAAAAGTGAATTTGAGCAAAATGTCCTCAAAAAGCATTACGGCCCATCTGAAAAGGATGCATAATTGCAAGTCTGTAAATTGTAGTAAAATTTAAAAAATATCCCCATTTCGAACTGCTAAAGATGCTTTCATATATTTTTTCGTGAGTACACGCAGATGTACTTCGCCATTGTTTTTTTAATGTCGAGACCGACCTGATCACCGTAAACCGATCGATCTGTACACTAAAACCCATTGAAATTTCGACCTGGTCACTAAAAACCATGGAAATATCGAAGTGGACACTTAAAGCCCTGGAGATGTAAACCTGGACACCGAAAATCATGGAGATATCAACCTGGACACTGAAGTTGGTAGAAATATCGACTTGGACACCAAAAACCATGGAAATTTCAACGTAAACACCGAAAACTATGGAAATTGTGACCTGGACACCGAAAACTATGGAAATTTTGACCTGGACACCGAAAACTATGGAAATTTTGACCTGGACACCGAAAACTATGGAAATTGTGACCTGGAAACCGAAAAATAATAATTCGGTCCAATACCCTTTGGATTATTCAGTCCAATAGATCATAATTAAGGCTTTCAACTTTTCACATTGTTTTTAATACCCTTTTAATATTTTCTTTATTTGGGCGAGACAATATTCGGTACATCTTATTCCAATATATAATAGCATACATACTCCAAGACTCATTTAATATTTAGAAAATACAGTTTCCATACTTCCGTTTTTGCGCGGTTTGCTTTTGTCAATATTGAAAATCAATGTTCTCAATCAGAAACCTTGCAAGCATGATCAACATACTATTTCAGTATTATTTTCACACTTTATACAATCATTTTTCTGTCTTTGCCTATTCCTAATAAGAAGGCAACTTATTTACCGTAAAAACCAAGAAAAAATCATAAACCTTCCTCATTAAATACCTGCCAAACGAAAAGACAAAATTATAATTTTCCCACGTTAATCTACGCGATCAAAATCTATTTCTCAATAGTTGAAAGATCAACTTTCAAGAAGAAAAAGGCTTTTTTCTCATCGAACTATCTGATCCTGAAGAATATTTCATACAATATTTTAATATTTCACGTAATCCTAAAAGCCGATATTCGGTACATGGAAAATTGAAGCAGATCTGTATAATTGACGAAATAAATTCATCCGTCTATTTACGTGAGAAAATCGATATACGTACGGTTCATGACCGCAAATTGGGTCGCATTCCCCTGTGTCAAAGATACGTCCATATTTGGACAAACTGGAAGGACGTATGAATTTTGAGTTCGTTATAGCGTTTTTGGCAGCCAATTTCTATTTATACCTCGCACGACTCTCGTTGCAAAAAAAAAAGAAAAATTCTATGTATGAACGAATACATAGCGGTACGTTATTCAAGTCAGATTATCCATGTGCAATGGAAAAAAAAAGTGCCGAAGGAGTTTCTTATCCATCCTCAATATGAATATATATAACTATATATATATTTATAGTCGAATATGAAAGAAGTTTTACGATATATTTAAAAGCAAAGGAGGTCTCGTCTTAAAGGCTATATATACTATAGTATAAGTCGGAATGGAATTCTTGGTGGATTGTAGCTCTGGCTTCTTGAATCTTCGTGTGGTCTGCCTTTTGCGCCCAATGCTGAGTATTTTTGTGGGACCGCGAGTGGCTTTGTGAAGGAAAGAATGGCCGCGTTAAGTGCTCCCGTGAAATATGGGTTACCGAGTTAAGGGGGTTGTGCGAACTCTTTAATGATACATCCGGTGCTGCTAGACGAGATCTCTCAATTACGCCTAGCAGCCCTTTGCACACAGAACATACTGAGTATATCACGCAATTCAACCCGGTGATATACGTAACCTCACACATACCACGCGTTGTGTCACGTATCGATCCTGTCCGCGAGTACCAACGACTCAAACATTTTCAACAGTCTCTCATCGCCAGTTCCAATTTACCATAAATACGGTTGCATATTGTAATTTCTCATAAAAATGATCTTCAGATGGTCCTTTCGCATTACCTCGTCAAATTATAGTTTAAGGGGAGGGAGTCACGTGAAAAAAATTGAATTTGAAAGTTCAATATCATCCAAATTCTCTTGCATATAAAAATGGTCAGTGAACTATGTTGTTGGTACTCGATGAAAGGATTTTTTACTGTTGGCTGACTTGCATATGCCTTTCAGTATTACCTTAAGCAAAGATCTTAGGTTTTCCACTCTGCGCGTGATTCAGACCAAACTGCTAGGCAGATTGGGCTAGTTGACGTCTCATTTTCTTCTTTACAAAAAGATACACCGGCTAAGCGGAGCAAAATATTTTTTTTTCATCCTGAAAGCAAAGTTAATCAATGATTTTGAAAATAGCATAAAATTTATGTATTATAAATTATGTCACTTAATAACTATTACCTTTTATTAACATTTGCTCCGCTTAGCCGGTGTATCTTTTTATGAAGAAGAAAATGAGATGTCAACCAGTTCAATCTGCCTAGCAGTTTGGTCTGAATCACGCGCAGAATAGGTTGAAAACCAAGTTTCGGCAAATGGCATCTAAAGTTTACGACACAAAAAAAATTTTTTGCGCTGCTTTTACCTTTGGGGAATCTTAGTACCTTTGATGAACAAAATAAAAATATTATTTACAAGTCAGATTTCACAATATTAGTAATCATTTTACAAATAAATGTAATTTTTTAATAACAAAAAAATAAGTAAATGAATGCATAATATTTTTATAAACCTGTGAATAACACTGGAATGATCTCTTTTATTGATAACATCACTGACAATTTATCCAGTGTTGAAATATTCAGAAATTTACTGCAAACACATTAAATCACCACTTCAAAAGAAATAATACATATTTGAACATTTCTGATGATTGTTGATTCTGTTTTAAACACTGTTAATTTAAAAAAAACAGCGAACGGCCAATGGAATTAAGCTAATAACACAGTATGAACAAAAAATAGAAACGTCAATTAGAGGTTATACTGCTCGAGTGTAGCAGAAGTCAATTTTCCGTCAGTAACACACTGCGCATGCAATACGCATCAAACTATCATAGCGCATGCCCCGTTATTCGCGCGAATTCAAATATGATGTAAATGTTACTTGTTGCATTGGAGACATCACACTGTCATCGGATCGTTTATATTGCGTTTCACTAATTGTTTTTAAAAATGGTAAACAGATAAAAATTTATTTACAAATACGTAATTAATTTTTTTATCTATAGAAAAAAATCATTAAGGAACAGGCATATTCCAGAAATCGGCATTTTTTCGGCTTTATGTCTAAGATTTTAAAGATTCGGAGATCATACTTAACTAAACAAAGCTGCAGAAAGTGAAAAAAAAGATAATTATTAAATTTAAAAAAAAATCAACACCCTTAATTATTTTGTGTCAACAAAAAATCGGCCTTAATGTCCGCATATAAAAACAATAAATAAATAAAATAGTTTCAAATTTAAATATAATATTATGATAATTTTTTCAGATTTTTGAGAAAATAAGATATAAATGGTACCGTAGAACTTGGCCATTTTTGCGAATTTCGGCTTATAACTTTACTAACACATAGATTTACATGGAAATAAACATTTTTACAGAAAAAAAAATTCGATTTTTTTACATTTTTGACCTTACTCCCCCCCCCTTAAGGGATTTTTCCAGTGTGAAAAAAAAATCGAAATCTTTTTTTGTCTTACCCAGTAATATATGAGCAATTCCTCATGGAACTTGAAAAATGCGAAAAATAAAAATTTTGAAACAAATTCGAGGCACCTCCACGGGAATTTGATAACTCCAGGGTATCATACCTACTCGATCAAATGTGTGCCATCGTGAAACGAATATTAGCTTTTAACGGCAAAAATATATTTTTTATTTCATATTAGATTATATCAAAATATATAAGTGATACAGGAACAAAAGTATTGTTCAATATAAATAATTATAAGAATTATAATTATAAGAAACGAAATCTAACACTATGTCGGATATTATCGGTAGAATCGGCAAGGTAGACTTTGAAGTATGATAAGGACCCTCTCATTTTCTTTTTCTTTGTACGAATCGGATATTTAAACACAAAAATCCGAGTTTTTCATTTCACGCCCGCATTTTTGGACACGTTTAAACGCAAAAAACCCAATTATTCATTTTACGCCCGCAAGTTGTAAAATCGATTTTTACGCACAGTGCAAAAAGTAGCACTTTATACCCGGAATATCGAGGTGTAAAATCGAATTTTACGAACACTATTGCAAAAAGTTTATTTGATCATTAAACAATAAATATCTGTGTCAGGGACACAGACGGTAAGGACATTTCAGTCACTTTTACCAAAATAACTCGTATATTCTCGAAACTTTGGCTTTACCAACTAGGTGCCTCTGTTCCAAGAGATCAACATCTAAATGTTAACACCAAAAACGTGTAACAATTTATCGTTGATGTACTGTTAAAAGCAGAGAGACATGCTTTTTTAAGTTCCATACGGAATTGCTCATATAGTAGATGTAATATATATTATATTTACAGTTTTTTTTTCGTTTTTAACAAGAGTGAAGCTTAATATTGGCCCGTTTACTAGTAGTGAGTATATAAAGACCTTTTTGTGGGCGACTAAACATCGGCCTCTAATATTTCCAAGTATATAAAGCTGCACCTCGGTGAATCGGTTTTCGAAGATTCTCAGAGACTTGATTAAATTCTGCGATGCATAAAATATGCAACATATAGAAATTGTATATAATTTTCCAATCTTCGATATTCACCGACCTCCACGAGCGACTTTGCAAACTAAGATGAAATATTGATAACATCGTCTTTGCAACTTATAAAAATTCAAATTACCGTTTACCGATGTAACGATTGAAAATAATAGCAATGTCAAAAAGTTCTTAGCAAATTGGTGAGAAAAACTAGTTTATCAAACTATTTATAAAATGTATGTATAAGCACGTACATATTTATTTGTGAGATAAATCCGATGATTTATTTCCACAAATATATGAGGCATTCTCTGTCAGTTCAGCCACTTTTTTTTTCGACCCTCTCAGATCTATCCCATAATTGGACACATTTTAGTACCACTTGAAAGCACTCTTTGTGAATTTTTTCAGATTTTTAAAACAATCCATTTGGGAAATGTATTTTTTTAAATTATTGATATAACTTCGATGGAGTAAGTCTGACAAAAAATATATATATATACAAAAAAATGTTGTTTTTCACTCAACTTTGTAATACAATAGGTCTCAAATTTTTATTCGTGTTGCAAAAGTGATATTCAGCAAAAAAAAATGTTAAACAATTTTTTTTATTTATTCGGACACCTTCGATATTACTTTCAATTTTTTATAAGCTGTAGGGACATGTATAGAACCTACAAAAAAATTGGTGTAGTGGGCATCGACTACTTGAAGGATTAAAAAAAGAAAGAAAATTAATTAAATTTATTTAATTGTTTTTTTATTTTTATATATTTTTTATTTCACTTATTTTTTGTTATTCCTTCAAATAATCGATCCACTGAGCTACTTGACGCGTAACGACGACACGGCCTTCAGGGTTTACATACAGTTATTCGTGCGTATAGCCATTTATTGGATCGAAAATTTTGGAAAATATTTTTTTTCTCCTTCAAATAGTCGATGCCCACTATGCCAATTTTTTGGTATGTTTTTGACATATCCCTGTAGCTTGTATAAAATTGGCAATGATATCGAAGGTGTCCGAATGAGTAAGAAAAATAGTTTAACTTTTTTTTTTGCTGTAAATAGCTTTTGCAACACGAATAAAAATATGAGACATATTGCAATACAAAGTTAAGTGAAAAACAACATTTTTTTGTATGTGTGATTTTTTTTGTCAGATCTACTCCATCGAAGTTATATGAATAACAAAAAAAAAAAATATACATTTCCTAAATGGATGAATTAAAAAATCTGAAAAAATTTACAAAGAGTGCTTTTAAGTGGTACTAAAATATGGCCAATTATGGGATAGATCTGAGAGGGTCGAAAAAAAAGTGGCTGAAGTGACAGAGAATGCCTCATATGTACAATTTATTCCCAAGTAAAAAATTATAAATAGTCGTATAGTCGTCATTTCAAATTTCATATAATAATATGAAAAATTATAAATAGTCGTATAGTCGTCATTTTAAATTTCATATAATAATATGAAATTTAATATACCGTATCTGCAAAAGAACTTCCAATACGTGTAATAATTTTTGAAAATATTTTTACCAGAATATTTTGACTCTATATCTAATAAATTTACTTGCGTTTTCTTTAAAATTCCATTAACGATCGGAATAATAAATATCGATTAACACGAACAACAGAAAGTGTATTAAAAATCCGGAATAAATGTAGAAAAGTTTGGAAAGTCATATTGAACATGCAAGTGCATTTTCCTATTATGCATGACCAGAGTTTCGGTAAAGTTTATATCTCTCTGAAGGAAAAATGTAGTTTGTAACAGATTTTAAGCAGTATGGCAAGATTCGCAGAAAACTTTGAGGTGCACTCTACTCGGCTACTGTATCGAGAGCGAACGTCAGAGAAAAAGAGGAATGATACGTTTTTATTTTTATTTTTTTTTTTTTTTTTTTTTGGTGAAGCAACGAAGTTGATGCGCACTCCCGTTTGTCAGAGTCTTACTGCCGCTCGTGGTTTCACAGGAAGCCGCTCTCCGATTACATTACCGAGATTACATCGATGCCACCCTCTGTTTACTATATAGTATACCACCAACAGAGTCGTATAACCAAGAGTGAATTTCCTGCAGTGGCTTCAGCCGTTCGTTCTTTGGTTGGCATAAATTTTTCGCATGGACATGCCATTCGGATAACAGAGAAACGCGCTCGACGACGATTGTGAGGTAACGTAGCTATAGCAAACCCAGAGGCACGTCACAAATCGCAGCGCGCGGAATTTTTCATTTCCTTCTTGGTTCGAGCCGAGCTATGGTGTACATAGCATATGGTACGCTATATCCATATACTACCGTACAACTCTATTACGTTTATACACGTCGCACAATGCAAACGAATATGCATTGTACGCATGATGATTTATCAAATGGATTATAAAGAAAATATTGGAAGTTATACTATATACAGTGGCGAATATGAAGAAGAAGCGAAAATACAATACGGTACATATTTATACTGTTGTATTTGCGAACCCAAGACAAAAAAATTGTATATGGAGTATATCAAAAATATTTATAGTTTTAATCATAGAATTGGACATATATGAGGCATTCCATCCCGATTCGACCTGGGTCCCCACATAGAAAAATATATCTGTAACATATACGTTAAATATATGGCGCCAAAAAGTTCTATATGCTGCATATATTCTGCATATATGTGTGCAAAAATATATTCAAAATATATGGGATATATGTATGGAATATATGTAAAATATATTTATATACGTTTAGCGCCAAAAAGTTCTATACGTCGAATATATCGGGCATATATTTCTATTTCCATGTGGGTCTGACCCTCGACCTCCCCGATTCGGCTCGTAATTTTTTGTAGGATTCGTTAGACCCTCAAATGCACCAGATATTATTTTTTAAATTTTTTCTATGCAATTTTTTTTTTAATTTTTTTTTAAAGTTACATATCGAAGGCTCTAATTTAAAAATCTAAAAAAATTCTGAAAAACACTTTGTTGAATATTAAAATTTTTTAGCTTATAGCCAAAGTGGGCAAAATTTTTTTTTTCTTATAGTTTTTAAGCTTTTTTGATTTAAAAAAATTATGAAAAAATAGAAAAAAAAATGAAACTACTATGGCGGATTTGTCAAACATTTCTGTATATGAAACTGTATTTTTCAGATTTTTTAATTATGGGATGCTGGTGCTAGAATGTGGAATTTATGGTGCTAGAATAGTCTTAGTTTAGAAAAATTTGACAAATTCCTAAAAATCTCAAAAAATTCTAAAAAATCCGAGTTTACATAAATAAACGTTTGACCAATCACTTGTAGTAGATTATTATTTTTTTCTATTTTTTCATTATTTTTTTAAATAAAAAAAGCTTAAAAACTATAAGAAGAAAAATTTTGCCCAGTTTGGCTCTAAGCTAGAAAATTTTGAGATTCAATAAAGTATTTTTCAGAATTTTTTCAGATTTTTTAATTATGGCATCCTGGTGCTAGAATGTGGCATTTATGGTGCTAGAATAGTCTTAATTCAGAAAAATTTGAGAAATTCCTAAAAATCTGAAAAAATTCTAAAAAATCCGAGTTTACATAAATAAACATTTGACCAATCACTTGTAGTAGATTATTATTTTTTTCTATTTCTTCATTATTTTTTAAAATAAAAAAGCTTAAAAACTATAAGAAGAAAAATTTTGCCCACTTTGGCTCTAAGCTAGAAAATTTTGAGATTCAATAAAGTATTTTTCAGAATTTTTTCAGATTTTTTAATTATGGCATCCTGGTGCTAGAATGTGGCATATATGGTGCTAGAATAGTCTTAGTTCAGAAAAATTTGACAAATTCCTAAAAATCTGAAAAAATTCTAAAAAATCCGAGTTTACATAAATAAACGTTTGACCAATCGCTTGTAATAGATTAATTTTTTTTTCTATTTATTCATAATTTTTTTAAATAAAAAAAGCTTAAAAACTATAAGAACAAAAATTTTGCCCACTTTGGCTATAAGCTAGAAAATTTTGATATTCAACAAAGTATTTTTCAGAATTTTTTCAGATTTTTAAATTAGGGCCTTCGATATGTCACTTTAAAAAAATATTAAAAAAAAAATTGTATAGAGAAAATAAAAAAATAATATCTGGTGCATTTGAGGGTCTAACTAATCCTACTAAAAATTACGTGCCAAATCGGGGAGGTCGAGGGTCAGACCCAGGTCGAATCGGAATGGAATGCCTCATATAGTGTATGATTTATATGTAATCTATTTACAATTTATTCATAAATCCAACTCCACAGGTGATCTTATATATAAATTGTATATAGAATTGTATATAGAATTTATAAAAACTCTAATTATTATATTGTGTTATTTACTAGACTAATTTTCTTTTTTTTCATCAGCCTTGTCGAGTGATGTTATCACCACAAAAAGGTTAGACTGTATTAAGAAGGTTGGAGCGCTCCATACTAGTCAAATCAGTGCTAAATTTTTAAAAGCGTTTCTACAATTTCAGATGGTTTAATAATCTGTTCCAAGGTTTTAATCACATAGCAGCATTAGTTCTTGATATTCAAATACATTCACAGCTGTCATGTGAACAGTAAATCGATCAATATCTCCAAATTTCCGATGTCATGTTTTTTCATCCAGTTTTGTAAAAGGGTAAACCGTAATATTAGTCCGATTATGACGAAACATAGCTCATTTTGATCAGAGGAAGATCCTTAATCGATTGACCGTCCGGATTTTCTATAGTATCAGGCGTTCAAAAGTTACAGCCATTTGTATACTTGATGTTAGGTTATGATAGGATAAACAAACGGTTGTATCTTTTGAACTACTAATACGATTTTAAAAAATAGACGGCCAATCGATAGAATATATTTTAGTAAACAAAATGAGCTATTGGTCGTCATAATCGGACTGATATTACGGTTTACCCTTTTAAAAAACTGGATGAAAAAACATAACATCGGAAATTTGCAGATATTGATCGATTTACTGTTGATATCATAGCTGTGAATGTATTTGAATATCAAGAACTAATGCTGCTATGTGATTAACACCTTGGAACAGATTATTAAACCATCAGAAATTGTAGAAACACTTTTAAAAATTTAGCACTGATTTGACTAGTATGGAGCGCTCCAACCTCCTTAAAAGAGATATTTGAAAAAAATTGTATGTATACTTCAGTTGATACATTTTTTTCTGTTTTCCATGAAATATCGGCTTTTTTTAAATATATGGCAGGATATTGAGAAAAATAATTAATATAAAATTATGTAATGCAAGGTGGTTAAATATATTCTTTCTCTCTCATCTCCATATACCGGAACTTGAAATTTTTATTAGTCTATATTGTGCGACATTTCGCAAAAATACATTTTGTTAAGCCCGCAAATATTTTTCTAAAATAACTATTTCATATTGTGCAAGATTTTTCAAAAACAGCATTTTTCATTTGCTTTTGAAGAGAGAAAACGATTTTGTTAGGCCTGCAAATATTTTTCTAAAATAATTAACATATGTTATTTAGTAAACGAGCCATTTTTTTTTCGTAAGATTTGTCGAGTGATGTTATCACCACAAAAAGGCCAAAAAATTTTTTAAAGAGATATTTTTTCATACTCCAGTTTATTCATTTTTTTTTTTTACAAAAAAATATATTTGGCATTATATTATGAAAAATGATTGGTATAAAATTATTTAATGCAAGTAATGCAAAGAACTGTAAACTTTAATTATTTTATATTGTGCAAAATTTCTTTGAAAAAGAATAGCAATTTTTAATCTGCAATAACGCATTGCATCTATTTCATATTTTACAGTTCATTTTCTGCATTCCCATCGACATAGACATTTTAGCGAAGGTATTTTTGCGAAAATAGGGTGATTGTATCTCGGGAGCAGCTTTACTGCATACAACGGGAACGAAGAATGTTTGGCTCGCGAGATTTTCGCAAGACTATCCGCTTATGCCTTGGATACGACTTGGCCTGGAGTTAGTTCGAATACTATGCGTGTGTATTGAGATAAAGTCTGTCTAGTGCACTATAATACTACATGGAGGATATATTGTGACGTGTACTTTGGGAGACTGAGTGTCTGGCGATGTGCGGCGAATTGAGGGTCGCTTTGATGAGCGCGACGTACAACGGGCTCTTTTCAGCTAAATGAGGACCGCATGAAATGCGGTAGCCCATATCCGCCGCTTGCTCTCTAAAGCGACCGTAATATCAGGCGTGCGAATGCCTCGTAAGATATAGAATTAACGCGGCGAATAATTACCAAACTATCGACGAGAAATTCGTTGATGTTCTACTCATATTTTATGGGGTAACTATTTAACTATCCTGACAAACTATTAAACATCGATGGAGATTCATAAGATTACGTGCACTACGCTCATGGTTTTTTAAATTATATATTACTTGTTCCTCGAGATTTATGAGTCAAGATACGGAGAAAAAAATTGGCAAGACCAACAAAATGTGCGATTGCAGGTGGCGAAATAAACATTTGGTTAATTGGACATGTATATTTGGTTGAACGAACCAAATGCATAGTTGAATCAAATTTCCTTAATTCACAATAACTATTATTTCGTTCAAGGAACAAAATATTTCTTTCGCCACCCGCAACTGCACATTTGATTGGTTTTTTTCTCAGTGCAGAGTTACGTCTGCGAGGAACACGGAAAAAATGCTTGATTAAATACCCGCCAGCCGATTTCTTGGTTAGACCAATCAGATTGTTGGTTATGCCAACCAAGTTATTGATTGTATTACAATGCGCTTGGTGGCACTGGCAAATAACTTTATTGCTCTAACCAATTAATCAGCTAGCGTATATATAACCAAGCGCTTGGTTGTTCTAACCAAGTATTTTTTTCCGTGAAGTATTCCTTCTCTAAAAAGTACACGGAAAAAAAGGTTTGGTTGGAACAACCAAGTGCCTTGGTTATATATGCGCCAGACAATTAATTGGTTAGACCAACCAAGTTATTTGTTAGGCTACCAATTTCTTGGTTGGTCTAACCAAGTCACTTGGTTAGCTTACCAAGTTATTTGTTAGGCTACCAATTTCCTGGTTGGTCTAACCAAGTCACTTGGTTAGCTTACCAAGTTATTTGTTAGGCTAGCAATTTCTTGGTTGGTCTAACCAAGTGACTTGGTTAGCTTACCAAGTGACTTGGTTAGTCCAACCAAGAAATTGGTAGCCTAACAAATAACTTGGTTGGTCTAACCAATTAATTGTCTGGCGCATATATAACCAAGGCACTTGGTTGTTCCAACCAATCCTTTTCTTCCGTGTATGTTGCGAGATTTTATCGAATTGCGAGTTGGTCCATTGTTGTCACGTTATTCGCGCTGTGATTGGTCCAAATTGGCGCGAGATCAGATCGAGACCGAAACCGAGTTCGTGTTTAACACGTTTGACAGTTGCAATTCTGCCAGTTTTGTCAAGCATATCGGGCGCGCGAGGTTTGAATTCCCAAGTTGGTTGACTTTACAATATTTCGGGCTTTCCGGATTATGTGTTAATTGCGAATATTAAACTAGGCTTAAGATGTTGAACGACAAAGTGCGACGTAGTCTCTATGGCAGCAACAAAACCAGGCGTACGCGGAGTCACTACATGCGAATCAACAGAACAATCGTGAATAAGATGATAAGCGAAGAGATCGGGGAGAATTTAAATTCTGCAGTCAAGTAAATCAGACCTCTTTGTTCACTGTTACTTTTAGCAAAATCCATGCCAGGTTTCCAGAATTGGAAATCCTGTATTTATTTCATTGAGCAAAGAGGTCGTACTGCTTTACTAAAAATGTAAAGCCCCATATAATGATGGGACTTTACATTTTTTTCTAAAGTCTGGAAATGCTCCAGACCTCGCAAATTTGAAGTTATCAAGCTAAATACTAATTTATAATTGAAAGAATGTTAAAGGACAATTGGTAAACAATTTGAGTCAAATCTATAAAGAGTTTCCAATTCGATAAGATTTGGAATTATTGGAAAAATTTGTTAGATCTCTTAATTTTTGGGGATTCTGATTATATATATTATATGTATTAAATAAGATCGCTGCACCGACACACGATCTCTACTCGCGCGCGCAGCGCGCGAAAGTTTTCTATGATGATAAAAAGTCACTCTTGGTCGGTTCTCATTTCAGAATTCACAGATCCGACTTTTGGTTGGAAAATCCAACCTAAAGAACCTAAATTATTTTTTTTCTTCAATATATCAAAGATTTCGGTTCCTCATAGAAATGTGGAGCGTTACATTCGGGATGAGATTTAAGGGGAGAGAGACAGGTAAAAAAAATTGATTTTGGAAATTCAATATCATCCAAATCCTATTGCATATAAAAATGCCCAATGCACTATATTATTGGTGCTCGATGAAAGGATTTTTTATTGTCGTCTGACTTGCATATGCTTGTCAATATTATCTTAAGCAAAGTTCTTAGGTTTCCCATTCTGCGCATGATTCAGATCAAACTACTAGGCAGATTGGAATGATTGACGTCTTATTTTCTTCTTCATGAAAAGATACACCGGTTAAATGGAGCAAACTATTTTTTTTCATTCTGAAAGCAAAGTTAATCACTGATTTAGAAAATAGCATAAAATTTATTTATTAATAATTATGTCACTTAAAAAATATTACCTTTTATTAACATTTGCTCCATTTAGCCGGTGTATCTTTTCATGAAGAAGAAAATGAGATGTCAACCATTCCAATTTGTCTAGTAGTTTGATCTGAATCATGCGCAGAATGGAAAACCTAAGAACTTTGCTTAAGATAATATTGAAAAGCATATGCAAGTCGGACGACAGTAAAAAATCCTTTCATCGAGTACCAACGATATAGTGCGTTGGGCATTTTTATATGGAATAGGATTTGGATGATATTGAATTTCCAAAATCAATTTTTTTGACCTGACTCCCTCCCCTTAAGCATTCTGCATCTGCAAATTAAACTTTGGCAAGCTATAACTTTCGAATTATGACATCAAGAAATTAATAAGTAATAAATGTTCTTGATAAAGTCTATGATGGACGATTTTTTTAAGAAAAAATAATTAAGTTGGCATTGTGTAAATGGTGTAGCAAGTTATAACTTCCCAACTGTATACTCAAAAAAAAAATCGTACGTAACATGTAACAGTTATCAAATTCTCTAATAGATGATTAAAAAAATTAAGTGGGGAAACAAGACAAATTTACCGGCATGGAAAGTATAACAAATTATAACTTTTAATTTAAGGCTTCGTAAAAGGAATGGATGATCACAAAATATAACCAACATTTTGGTCTCGATTTTAAGCTTGAAATAGTATCAGTCAATTCTGAAATAAGTAACGGATAAAAGTCACTTGTTTTTAATCACTGTAAAAAGGTTCAAAACGGGTGTTTTCGGTGGTGATATATGCTTCTTGAAAAAGATAGTCAAGGTAAAAATACGATATTGTGAAGAGAAAAAAAATTAGTATTGGATTTTCCAACCGGAAGTCGGATCTGTGAATTCTGGAATTAGAAACGGATAAAAGTCATTTTAAAAAAAAACAAAGATTTGGTAACATTAACTAAAATGATCTATTCAACATTTAATTATTTCAATCAACGAAAATTTAATTTCCCTCCAACAAATATGCATTTCATTCAATTTTTCAGTTTTTTTATTTCCAACATATTTATTTATTTCAATTTTTTTTTTTTTAATCAACGTTTATATAACTGCCGACCCCAATAAATATTTCTTAGATTTGAATATATTTACTATTCAACAAGTATATTAATTACAAATAAAAAAAATTAATTTGAGGTAAATGGAAGTCTATGTAGATCGGTATCCAAGTAAGAAATTTTATTTCCGATGCGCAGATTCTAGTCCCGTTAACAAGATCTTTTTGCTTCCTCATAGAGGAAGCTTTGTTTTCATGAAATTTTTTTTTTTTCGAGATTTTCATGTCAGTATGCTTAGAATCACCTAAAACGTCGAGAAAAGTGGTTTAGAAAAAATGTCCGTATGTATGTATGTGTGTGTGTGTGTGTGTGTGTGTGTGCTGGGCTTCGAAAATTCAATCTCCTCTCACTCGGTAACCGTTCGAGCGATCCGGCTCAAATTTGGCACGCAAGTAGAGTAGCTGCCCCTCTTTGAATGTTGTGATTTTTGCCAAAATATGTGAAGTCATTAAGATTTTATGTTGATTTTAATTTGTTGAAAAAAGGGCGTGGTCGCTCTAACTTTCGTAAAAGTTCGCCGATTTGGCTAAATAGTTCTTCATAACTGAAGATACGTTCAATGTTGTATGGTATTGAATTTCGACGAAATCGGTAAAGCGGTTCGGATTTTATAGAATTTTGAATTTTTCGAAAAAAATAGATTTTGATCTAAATTACGTCGAATTTCAACAAATGAACAGAAATTTTGTACAGACGAAAAATAACATTCAGAAATGCCATGTACCAAATTTGGTGATGATCGGTAAAGTCGTTCGGATTTTACATCATTTTTCATTTTAAAAAAATGTAGATTTTCGCTATAACTTCCGGAAAAGTTGAGAAAGTACGACAAAAATTTGTATCTAATCAAAATTAGATGTAACGGTGTTTGCAGAGGTGATTTATAGCTGTATAAAACACCTCTGCAAAAGAGACACAAGGTATAAAAAAAAAAGATGCAAAGTAGAACCTTGCACATTGCTTCCTCATTATTTTTCGCCTTTTACAAAGCTTCCTCTATGAGGAAGCCAAAATTGAATAACATACTGCTTCCTCACAGAGGGAGCATTGTAAAAAGCGAAAAATAATGAGGAAGCAATGTGCAAGGTTCTACTTTGCATCTTTTTTCTGGATGTGGTCGGAGATAAAAACCTCAAAAAAAAGAAAAATTCAACGAAAAGAGCCGGAAGTTTTCAAATCGGCGGGAGACAGGTGCTACTTGCAGCTTGACAAGCACATAGACACACGAGAGAGGTAAAGGTGGTTGGCGCACATGAGTGGCAGCAGAAAAACGAAGCTTGCGCGTACGAAGCAACGCGTCCTTTTCTTCGTTCTATTGTCCAGCGAAAGGAGCCAAAGCGGTATAGCAAGCTCTTACTGCTGCTGGTCAGCCGAGATTGCGTTTATAGGGAAAACGGATGGGAAATGGATGGCTCCGAGCCATGCTCCTTCGAGCTTCTTCCATAGCTCTTGGACGAGCCACGAAAGATGTTGGACGGCTATCGTATGGGATGAGAATCCGGCGTACCAGGAGGCCAGGTCGTTAACCGACCTTAAAATAAATCGTTCCGGACAGGCCACCTTCGACAACCCAAGGGAACGGAAATTGATTTTTAAATTGAGCACGATGGGGAAAAATTTCAACGTTCAAAGCGATCGTTGGATCGCCTTATCATTATACTGACAACAGTAGTGACGTGTGCCAGGAGTATGACTCTAAAACTAATCCTGGTTGGGCCAACAAATAAGAATTATAATAAGAAAATTTTTATAACATTCATTTGTTTGTTATACTTTCGGGGAAAAAAAAAAATTGATATATTCTGAGTTCTTATTTGTAGCATTCTCTGTCAATTCAGCCATTTTTATTTTCGACCCTCTCCGATTTGCCCTGTAATTGGTTATATGAATGTACCACTAAAAGACACTCTATGTGAATTTTTTCACATTTTTTAAAATAATTTTTCAGAAAATGGCTTTTTTTATTCAAGTGCAAATACCTCAGAATTTTGAAGTTACTGAAAAAAAATGTCAGCGTATAAAAGTTGTCGTTTATTGTTAGCTTTCGAGCGGAATATTCCAAATAATTGTCACGTTCCTGTGAGTATGATTTTTTTCCGAAAAATGGAGGAATTATTTTTTAATTAAAAAAAGGATATTTTTTTTTTACTGAAAAAATTACAGAGTATTGCTACATGACTGTTGATATCACGAAAAAATCGCCAGAGTGGCATCGATCGATCTCCTGGTATTAAAAAATGCATTTGTGTGAAAGTTCAGAAAAACGGGGGCATTATTATTTTTTTGATAAAAAACGGTTACTTTTTTTTGGCTAATAAAATTACAGAGTATTCATGCATGACTGTAGATATTGAAAAAAAATCATCAGAGTGGTACGGATTGAGCTTCCGGTATAAAAAAAAATAATTCCCCCGTTTTTCGAAACTTCCACACGAATAATTTTTTTTAATACCGTAAGCTCGATCCTTGCCACTCTGATGATTTTTTTGCAATATATACAATCATGCAAGAATACTCTGTAATTTTATTAACCAAAAAAAAGTAACCTTTTTTTATCAAAAAAATAATAATGCCCCCGTTTTTCGGAACTTTCACACAAATGCATTTTTTAATACCAGAAGATCGATCGGTACCACTCTGGCGATTTTTTTGTGGTATCAACAGTCATGTAGCAATACTCTGTAATTTTTCAGTAAAAAAAAATATCCTTTTTTTACTTAAAAAATAATTCCTCCATTTTTCGGAAAAAAAATCATACTCACAGGAACGTGACAATTATTTGGAATATTCCGCTCGAAAGCTAACTATTCTTTTAAATCCATTTGAATCCACTTATAATTTTTGTTGGATAAATTCACAGATTTCTTAGTAAATAAACTGTTTTCTGAAGAAAATTCGAATTAGGGTCGAAATGTAAAAAAGTTTTTTTCATTTATTGACCGAAACCACACAGTAAAATTTTTTTTTTAAATTAATATACCGTATAGCTCGAATGCATGTACCGTATATTAATTTTTAGTTGCATTCGTCATTGGAAATACAATATTGATATATTAAAATGAAGATTGCAGTACTGTAATTTTCATATACCAATATCGGAGAATTCTCATACTATTCTTAAATTTACAATAAAAGTATATTAATATGGAATTCATATAACCGTTTCGTAAATCTCATATCGGTTTGTATATTAAATTCACTTGCATTTTTAACAGTGTATTGCCGCTATAACACATCATCAATAACAAATAAGATGCTCAACCCAATAAATATTCTCATGGACTTGGTCGAATAGTATATAATATTGGCTAAGTCGACAAATTCTTTATTTAATACTTGTAATTATTATTGTGATAGCATACGTTTTTTGCTGTCCCAACCAAAAGATTCATTAATCTAACAAGAAGATTTATAAGATTAACCTGTATTTTTATTTAGGCTAGCAAATAATTTAATGTTATCACCATTTTGACAAAAGATTTGCTGGCCTGGTAAAACTGTTTTCTCCGTGAATTTTCCAAAAATTGATTTTGGAAATTCAATATCATCCAAATCCTATCGCATATAAAAATGCCCAACGCACTACATTGTTGGTACTCGATTAAAGGATTTTTTACTGTCGTCTGACTTGCATATACTTTTAAATATTATCTCAAGCAAAGATCTTAGGTTTTCCATTCTGCGCATGATTCAGATCAAACTACTAGACAGATTGGAATGGTTGACATCTCATTTTCTTCTTCATGAACAGATACACCGGCTAAATGGAGCAAATGTTAATAAAATGTAATATTTTTTAAGTAACATAATTATTAATAAATAAATTTTATGATATTTTCTAAATCAGTGATTAACTCTGCTTTCAGAATGAAAACAAAAATAGTATGCTCCATTTAGCCGGTGTATCTTTTCATGAAGAAGAAAATGAAACGTCAATCATTCCAATCTGCCTAGTAGTTTGATCTGAATCATGTGCAGAATGGAAAACCTAAGAACTTTGCTTAAGATAATATTGAAAAGCATATGCAAGTCAGACGACAGGAAAAAATTCTTTCAACGAGCACCAACAATATAGTGCATTGGGCATTTTTATATGCAATAGGATTTGGATGATATTGAATTTACAAAATCAATTTTTTTGACCTGACTCCCTCCCCTTAAGTATGAAAAATATACATTGTGATGTCGAATTTTCCATGAAACTCCGGATCTATAAAGCGTTTTCAGAATTTATTACATCAGCGAAAATAAAATCTACAAAATGTGAAAGCAGCTTATGCTTCGTTTTGTTATTTGAAAAATGAGTATCCAAACGCGATGTTTATATCTTTCCTAATTCCCCGATATCTTGTCGGCGTGAAATTTCGTAGAGCCGACGTTAACGGTGCCACTTTTCTCGATTAGAAATTGCGAGCGGACGTCCAGTGGAAGAGTAAAAAGATGGTACGAAAAACTACATTAGAGTGAAGTGAACGAAACGATCTCTTTACTCGTGGAAAAAGAAAACCAGCGACGTAGAAGCCAAAGACCTCGACGAGTAGCGCACAATGACGAAGAGCAAACTCAGAAATGGAGGAGCTTTGATGTTGGAATAATCGAGTTTATTCTTCGCCGGGAAAAGGCAAAACATATGACTAGCAGTCGTACATTTTGTTGCTGTTTATCTATAAGAAGTAAGATATTCTTGGGCGACAAGTCACACCCAGAAAAAAGACCTTGTTAAGGTAGTTCTGTCGCTTCACGCTCACTTCGCATAAGTTTCCGAAAAATGAGAGCGATTTGCAAACACTTCTTGATGATATAAAAGTCTGAAAAAATCATGCATATTTAAGATACTTAAGACATTATTTCGACATAATAATAATTCCAAAATGTTATTAACAAATTAATGAAAAATAAAAATGTTCAACAAATCTTCCGACGACCTAATTTTTTTGTTTCGATGAAAATGATTCGTTCATTTTTCTGAATACGTATGAATTTTTTCAAATTTTTTTCTTTGCTTTGAATTTTGTGATTTTTTCCATGTAAAAAATCGAAAAATTCAAAGCAAAAAAAAAAATTTGAAAAAATTCATACGTACTCAGAAAAATGAACAAATCATTTTCACCGAATCCAAAAAATTAAGTTGCCGGAAAATTTGTTAAACAATTTTATTTTTCATCAATTTGTTAATAACATTTTGGAATTATTATTATGCCGAATTAATGTCTTCAGCATCTTTAATATGTATGATTTTTTACAGATTTTTATATCATCGAGAAGTGTTTGCAATTCGCTCTCATTTTTCGGAAACTTATGCGAAGTGAGCGTGAAGCGACAGAACTACCTTAACGGGACTAGAATCCACGCATCGAAAATAAAATTTCTTATTTGGATGCCGACCTACACTCAAAGAAATTGTAGTAGTGCAGTCAACTATAAGTGACAACTATTAATTTTTAGTTCATGCAACTGTTTTCATAGTTACAGTAATCATGAAAATAGTTATGGTAACTATTTCGTAGTTATAGTAATTATTTGATAGTCGTGGCAACTATTAAAAAATTGATCGTACGAACTAAAAATGAATAGTTGTCACCTTTAGTTACTAATACCATCATTTTCTCTCAGTGTACTAGACTTCCATTTACCTCATATAAATTTTTTTATTTGTAATTAATATACTTGTTGAATAGTAAATATATTCAAATCTAAGAAACATTTATTTTGGTCGGCAGTTATATAAATGTTGATAAAAAAAAATTAAAAAAATTAATTGGAATATTTCTCACCATCCCTTAGAAGCTCAGAAACTGCCTCCCGTTCAGAATTTGACGCCCAAACCAGTGCGCAGCTAAGCGGTCACCCATCCAAGTTATGACCGCAAATAATGCTGCTTAACTCTGGGGACCGTCGAAAGCTACACAGTTTTTTTTTTTTTTTAATGTTTATTGAAGTTCATGGTACAATCATTGTTTCACACTAATGATTTCATTGAACATATAAAAACAACCATAATTTCTGATTAATACCATTTTGCCCGCTCGCATACGGTTCTTAATGGTGAGCAGAATTGTTTTTCTTATGACTTTTTTTAGGCGACTAAGTCCCCTTAAGAATTTTTGACAGCAGCCATTTCTCCAAACTTATTTAGTGTTATTTAGTTAAAGAAAATTAGCCTGTAGATATTCAGTATTACTAAATTAACTCATTAGTATAAACAGTTTTTAAATCTACATTCATTTGCCTTTTATTTTCGGGTGTGTTCATTGGTGCAGACGATAAAACGATATAGCTCGCATAATTCAGATTCATTTAAGTTGCAATTATTCATTCAATAACCCGGTAAGATGTATCTTTTATGGTATGAGCGAAATCTTGAAGTTTTAACGATGCCGCAATGTACTTTTTATTGCTCGAAAATTCACTTGAAGTGTTTAAATTTCTCATCTACATTCAAAATTCGGATCCTTTCCCATAAAACTTCACATGAATTGTACTATATTTAATGCCAAATTTCTCAGCAATTCGGTCGATGACAGACACTGAAACTTTGAGAATTGTTTAAGGGGAGGGAGTCCTTCTCTAAAAAGTATGTTGCGAGATTTTATCGAATTACGAGTTGGTCCATTGTTGTCACGTTATTCGCGCTGTGATTGGTCCAAATTGGCGCGACCCGTGAAGAAATCTTATCAGGGTTCCTCCAAGGCCCCGGTTAATATTCCCTAATTCTCTTAGGGGCCTTATGTGGAAGCCTCATAGGGTTTCGCAAATGACGGTCAAGCTTTTTTCTTCGGGACCTTTAAAGGCAAAATAATGAGGACCTTTTAAGGCTGCCCTATTAAGTCCTTACTAAAATAATAAAGAAATTTAATTTAAAAATATATATTTGTTATTATTTAGTTGAGTAATGCTGCATTTTTAATTAGATATTTCGTCTTTCTCTACACGATGGTACATATTAATCGCTGAAAAAACATATTACATTTTTTTTTACATTGACGGAAATTGAACCTAGAACCCTCCGGGTGGTGTAGTTGCGCTGCGCCTTAGCTCTCTTGGCCATTCAAATCATATGAATATGCAATTTTTTCTGTCTATTTGAATGACTGTATTATGAAATATGAAATAAAATTAATGTAATATAGTCAGAACTTGATAGATTTACATGACTGCTTCTGATGTGTAAAAATAAAAGCACATTCAGTTATTTTTTTACAGAAATTGGTTATATCGAATCGGGTACATTGTAATGTTGATGTCATCTATAATATAATATTCCCCCAAATTGCTTGTTTTATCGTTTGCGCGAATTAGTTCGTTTGTATCTAGGTGCATGACTCTCTGACTGACCTGAGGGCCAGTATTAGAATGGGTGACCACCTGGCTGATTTTGACGGTGATTAGTTGGATAAGTGACCACCAATTTTGCCATGGAAACCTCGGATTGCCATATAAGATCCTCATCTGGCACATTTATTATTGATTTGTTTACTTTATGCTATGGTTAAGCCTGACTGGGCCTTTAATTAATTAACTTATCAAGCCCTTATTAAACTTCGCCGTGCCAACCTAGAATTGCCTTATGAGGCCCTTACATGGCGAAATTATTATTGATTTATTTACTTGATGCCATGATTAAGCCTAACTGAGCCCTTAATTCATTGCCCTAATATAGCCCCATTAAATATCGGCATGAAACCCTACAGTTTCCTTAGTAGGTCCCTAATTGGGAGAGATATGGAACTCCCGTTTATGGTGTGCACATTAAAGCCCGATAGGGCCCTATGTTATCTTAGGGCAACCCTGATATTTTTCTTCACGGGGAGGTCAGATAGGGACCAAGACCAAGTTCGTGTTTAACACGTTTGACAGTTGCAATTCTGACAGTTTTGTCAAGCATATCGGGCGCGCGAGGTTTGAATTCCCAAGTTGGTTGACGTTTACAATATTTCGGGGTTTCCGGATTATGTGTCAATTGCGAATATTAAACTAGGCTTAAGATGTTGAACGACAAAGTGCGACGTAGTCTCTATGGCAGCAACAAAACCAGGCGTACGCGGAGTCACTACATGCGGATCAACAGAACAATCGTGAATAAGATGATAAGCGAAGAGATCGGGGAGAATTGAAATTCTGCAGTCAAGTAAATCAGACCTCTTTGTTCACTGTTACTTTTAGCAAAATCCATGCCAGGTTTCCAGAATTGGAAATCCTGTATTTATTTCATTGAGCAAAGAGGTCGTACTGCTTTACTAAAAATGTGAAGCCCCATATAATGATGGGACTTTACATTTCTTTCTAAAGTCTGGAAATGCTCCAGACCTCGCAAATTTGAAGTTATCAAGGTAAATACTAATTTATAATTGAAAGAATGTTAAAGGACAATTGGTAATCAATTTGAGTCAAACTTCTTTAAAAAGTATGTTGCGAGATTTTATCGAATTGCGAGTTGGTCCATTGTTGTCACGTTATTCGCGCTGTGATTGGTCCAAACTGGCGCGAGATCAGATCGAGACCGAGGCCGAGATCGTGTTTAACACGTTTGACAGTTGCAATTCTGCCAGGTTTGTCAACCATATCGGGCGCGCGAGGTTTGAATTCCCAAGTTGGTTGACGTTTACAATATTTCGGGGTTTCCGGATTATGTGTTAATTGCGAATATTAAACTAGGCTTAACATGTTGAACGACAAAGTGCGACGTAGTCTCTATGGCAGCAACAAAACCAGGCGTACGCGGAGTCACTACATGCGGATCAACAGAACAATCGTGAATAAGATGATAAGCGAAGAGATCGGGGAGAATTGAAATTCTGCAGTCAAGTAAATCAGACCTCTTTGTTCACTGTTACTTTTAGCAAAATCCATGCCAGGTTTCCAGAATTGGAAATCCTGTATTTATTTCATTGAGCAAAGAGGTCGTACTGCTTTACTAAAAATGTGAAGCCCCATATAATGATGGGATTTTACATTTTTTTCTGAAGTCTAGAAATGCTCCAGACCTCGCAAATTTGAAGTTATCAAGGTAAATACTAATTTGTAATTGAAAGAATGTTAAAGGACAATTGGTAATCAATTTGAGTTAAATCTATAAAGAGTTTCCGATTCGATAAGATTTGGAATTATTGGAAAAATTTGTTAGATCTCTTAATTTTTGGGAATTCTGATTATATATATTATATGTATTAAATAAGATCGCTGCACCGACACACGATCTCCACTCGCGCGCGCACCGGGGGAAGTTTTCTAGTTAGATAAAAAAAAATTTGAAAATTCAATATCATTAAAATTCTCTTGCATATAAAAATGACCAATGAACTATATTGTTGGTACTCGATGAAAGGATTTTTTAAACTGTCGTCTGACTTATGTATGCCTTTCAATATTATCTTAAGCAAAGTTCTTAGGTTTTTCACTCTACGCATGATTCAGACCAAACTGCTAGGCAGATTGGACTAGTTGACGTCTCATTTTCTTCTTCACGAAAAGATACACCAGTTAAGTGGAGCAAATGTTAATAAAAGGTATTATTTTTTAAGTGACATAATTATTACTAAATACATTTTATGCTATCTTCTAAATCAGTGATTAACTTTGCTTTCAGAATGAAAAAAAATTGTTTGCTCCACTTAGCCGGTGTATCTTTTTATGAAGAAGAAAATGAGACATCAACTAGCCGAATCTGCCTACCAGTTTGGTCTGAATCATGCGCAGAGTGGAAAACCTAAGAACTTTGCTTAAGATAATATTGAAAGACATACGCAAGTCAAACGCCAGTAAAAAATTCTTTCAACGAGTGCCAACAATATAGTTCATTGGTCATTTTTATATGCAAGAGAATTTGGATGATATTGAATTTTGAAATTTAATTTTTTGTCCTGACTCCCTCCTCTTAGAATGTAACCTATAGATTCTTCAAGCATTAAAGTTTAACATGCAATTTAAACAGGAGCTCCTTAAGTATCATGTGCCATGTATATACCATTCAAGTTCGTCGAAGTGGATGTTACGATGATGAATATTGTTGTGCGGTACATCAACAGTGTTGAAGTATTTAACTGCGGTGTTGCATCACCAGATGAGAGAATATACATCGTGTCGAGCTTCCGTCAGTGGTACAATTCTCTATCTCGACAATGGTTTCCCTAATAAGAAAATTCCACAGAGAAATTTAAATAAAGCTGCGGGAGTTTGGCGCTGATGGCGGTACAGTAGACACTGTTGGAAGCTGTATTCTCGTACCGTTTCTGCGGTGGGTCTACGCTCGCTTTCGGGAAATAGCTAAGGGGTGTTGGCATTCCCGAGGTTCCACTGCGTACACCTAACTGCACTTGACTCGCCACTGTCGTCGCGCGGTCGCACACGACGTCGGCCACGAGACCAAGTGCCCCCGGAGTATTTGCATATTATTTCACCGCAACTCGAGAGTCGCTCACAATTCTCAAGTCGACGAGTACCAAGTCGCTTTTTGGCAATAAGACACAGTGCACTTCTACCTCATGCCCCGTATTTCCGATTTACCAGTGTCGTCGTAAAAAAAAGGTGCAAAGTAGAACTTTGCACATTGCTTCCTCATTAATTTTCATTTTTTTTACAAAACCTATGAGTAAATCTATTTATGAATTTTTGCTTCCTCATTAATTTTCATTTTTTTTACAAAACCTACGAGTAAATCTATTTATGAATCTTGGCTTCCTCATTAATTTTCATTTTTTTGCAAAACCTATGAGTAAATCTATTTATGAATTTTGACTTCCTCATTAATTTTCATTTTTTTTACAAAACCTACGAGTAAATCTATTTATGAATCTTGGCTTCCTCATTAATTTTCATTTTTTTGCAAAACCTATGAGTAAATCTATTTATGAATTTTGACTTCCTCATTAATTTTCATTTTTTTACAAAACCTATGAGTAAATCTATTTATGAATTTTGGCTTCCTCATTAATTTTCATTTTTTACAAAACCTATGAGTAAGTCTATTTATGAATTTTAAAATTAAAATAAATGAGGAAACAATGTGCAAAGTTCTACTTTGCAACTTTTTTCGTTACCTACATAGTTCTTGAAAAATCCAAAGTCACACGGGAAAAAAGGCTTGGTTGGAACAACCAAGTGCTATGGTTATATTACGCCAGACGATTAATTGGTTAGACCAACCAAGTAATTTGTTAGGCTACCCATTTCTTGGTTGGTCTAACCAAGTCACTTAGTTAGCTTACCAAGTCACTTAGTTAGCTTACCAAGTCACTTGGTTGGTCTAACCAAGTCACTTAGTTAGCTTACCAAGTCAGTTGGTTGGTCTAACCAAGTCACTTAGTTAGCTTACCAAGTCACTTGGTTGGTCTAACCAAGTCACTTGGTTGGTCTAACCAAGTCACTTGGTTGGTCTAACCAAGTCACTTGGTTGGTCTAACCAAGTCACTTGGTTGGTCTAACCAAGTCACTTGGTTGGTCTAACCAAGTCACTTGGTTGGTCTAACCAAGTCACTTGGTTGGTCTAACCAAGTCACTTGGTTGGTCTAACCAAGTCACTTGGTTGGTCTAACCAAGTCACTTGGTTGGTCTAACCAAGTCACTTGGTTGGTCTAACCAAGTCACTTGGTTGGTCTAACCAAGTCACTTGGTTGGTCTAACCAAGTCACTTGGTTAGCTTACCAAGTCACTTGGTTGGTCTAACCAAGTCACTTGGTTGGTCTAACCAAGTCACTTGGTTGGTCTAACCAAGTCACTTGGTTGGTCTAACCAAGTCACTTGGTTAGCTTACCAACGGACTTGGTTAGTCCAACCAAAAAATTGGTAGCCTAACAAATTACTTGGTTAGTCTAACCAATTAATCGTCTGGCGCATATATAACCATAGCACTTGGTTGTTCCAACCAAGCCTTTTTTTCCGTGTAGTGACATCGATTCGAAGAAACATTTCTTTAAGCCAATACACCTCTTTCATTGATTTCAAAGATATCGTCTCTGATTCAATGAAACCTTCTTCTTACCACCTCAAAATTTCGAAACCTATTTTTTCCTGAAGTACGCGGCAGATAAAGCTCAAATTTTGTGAGTATGTAAGGAAGTACGGCAGAAATAGGCTAAGCTTCTGACTCCTCGAAACCCGAAGCCGTTCGTTCGGGAGAACCGGAAAACAAAAAAGTGAGGTTAGGTGCGAGAGAGAGATCAATGGAAACGTTTCTTTGAACCAATGAAAACGTCTCTTTAAAACAATGAAACTGTTTCTTTATTATATGCTCACTAAGTAAATCTTTATTTACAGGCAATGAAATGTTCTCTTTGAAATTCAAATGTACTATTTCATTGAAATCAATGAAGTCAATGAAATCTTTACTCTCGGTTCACCGAGAAAAAAGTTTAGTAACATTTACCTCGCAGCTGCGGTCGATGAAAATTTGTTTGAATGAAACAAGACATACCTTGAATCAACTATACCGACGTTATTTTAATAAAACTGGTATTTTTGTGTCTAAAGTGTACAGCAATTATCAGCAACACAACATTGGTTCAAAATGATCTACAACTGAATTGATTTAAAAAAATATTTCTTCGATTTAATCGTATATGTTGTCAGAGTTGGGAAGACAACAAGGTTGATTAAAACGCATATTGGGTTGGGATTTGAAAAAAAATCGAAAACCATTTTATAAATAAGAAAATATAGAGATATTTTGAAAATGTCATCATTTTTATTTCTTCAATGGAAAATCTGGCAGGGACTCATCTTTACGATTCGGAACATGTGCTGGAGTTTTGACATCGTGCATTGCGATTTAACTGAACGAAAATCGAAAATAAAGTTGGGAAGGGACGAAGAATTTACGGGGCGGTTCGTCCGTTTGGTCTCTATCTTTTTTCCAGATAAGTCGTAAAAGCGTTGCCAGTCTGGTGTGGCATATTCTCCTGGGAATAAGACCTCACTTTACGTATCGAGCTTCGAACGAGTTGACTGGGCTTTCCAGCATTCCTTATTTTTACCTCGGTCCTGCTGGTTGCTACGGGAATTCATAATGTTTCCGGTTGCGCGAAATCTAGAACCGAACATTCGTATTTCAACTCGCGAGTGGAAAAATTTTTACTCAAGGAAACGATATAGATATGAATTGGGTATAAAAATTATCGAATCAAAAGGTGATCATATTCTCTTTCATATTCTGAAAAAGTCATATTTTCTTTAAGGAAAAAGTATTCTGTCGTGAGGTTCCCGAGTAGAAATTCAGCTACGGGGAATATCAGGCCCTAGCGTGGTAGCCGGATTTAAATCTAAGGCCCTTGCCTGGCAACCTTATACGGGCCTTGCAGGAAAGTAACGCAGCGCATGATCAGGGCCAGATTAAGTTTTCCAGATAAGGGCCGGATAGAGGCTGCCCTACTAAGCCCCTACTTATAAAAACGGCAAATAAATTACAAAATAATTATCTGCGCTCATCGAACTCGACTTATTTTGCACTTTCTATTGGATATTCGAGCTTATTTAGTTTTCAGTACATATTAATTGCTGAAAAAAACACATGTAAATTTATTTACCGTTGGTGGGAATCGAACCTTGATCCTCTGGGTGACAGTTCTGCGCCTTAGCCCACTCGGCCATTGACATCTTAGAAAGTTTATATATTTATTGTCTATTTGAAGTATACTTAAAATGAAAACACGTCAAGACTGTACATCCATTTATTGTGATTACGATCGAAATATTCAAAATGCAAACATGATGGGGCGGTCACCCATTCAGGTACTGGCGTTTTATGGTCAGTACCTGGATAGATTTCAAAGTAATTCTAGCGGCACAGTCCCGTAAAACGTGAGTTTCAGCGAAAATTTCGAATACTTCTCGATGGGATAAAGATGTGAAAAAATCCAGCACACGCAAGGTGCTGAAAAGATTGATTTTGCACAACAATAACTTTTTAATGTTTTTAACGAATGCCGTACCTAGCCCTTACACGAACCTGATAATGTAAATTTACCGCATATTTAAAAAAAAACTATGCCATACGAAGACCGTATGCGAATCTGACCAGGGAAAGTAAAGGTAAATTGGACAAAATCTTGGTCCAAATGCCACAGGAAGACTTTATGCGAAACGGATAAGGTCGATGAATGGCATATCTATATGAGGTTACCGTATGTAAAGCCTGATATGGGCCTGATCCGGTGGAAAGACGGCATTTTTAAGGTAGAATGCCATATCTCGGCCTTACATGGACCTGATCAGGTGAACTTATGACGACCCCTAAATAAGATTACCATATCTAGCCTGACATCAGCCTGATCCGGTGGAAAGACGGCATTATTAAGTACGAATGCCATATCTCAGCCTTACATGGTCCTGAGCAGGTGAATTTGCGGCGGCCCCAAATAAGGTTACCGTACCTAAAACTGATCTGGACCTCGTGTGACAGCAGGCATGCCTGGTGAAATTTCTACTCGGGTTGATCGATTTACTATTCATATGACAGCTGTGAATGTATTTGAATATCAAGAACTAATGCTGCTATGTGATTAACACCTTGGAATAGATTATTAAACCATCTGAAATTGTAGAAACGTGACTAGTGTGGAGCGCTCCAACCTCCTTAAGTCGACTGCACTGCCATTCGCTCAACAGCATCAATTCAGTTCAGCCAAAACATTATTACATTGACGTTGAATTACATAGGGTAGTTCTCTCAACAAAATGCATTGTATTGCTTCGACGAATGGGTACTTGTGTCAACCTCTATATCTTTGACCCAAAGTAATATTTCCCAACCACCTCGCGAGGTTGTCAGGATTTCAAGTTGTCTATCAGTGCGCAGAATTTTTTTTTTGTCCCTGTAAAGTGAACTCGTGACAGTAGGGTGAAAAGTTGAATTTATTTAATTACAACTTTGTAGTACAGCACTACTTAGAAAACTCGGTTTTGAACGCCGTGTCTCCGAATTTTCGGATTGTATGAAAAATGCATAGTAAATTATCCTACTCTAGAACAGACGACCCGCACAGCGTGTACGTATTCGAGTTTTGGAACGTGCGGAGCATAAAGGGCTTCGCTGTCCGAGGCACACTCGAGGGCTGATACTAACTGTGGAGTCGGGTATGCCACTGGGCTATGCGAAACTGCACATATAAATATATGTACCAGGTATATACGACTGAATATACCGGGCGTATAGTACAAGTACGATTGCACAGAGGATGTACGGTATTGTAAAGTTTGTCGTATCCCGTTGGTTTGTGCCGCCAGGCAGCGACATCTGCTCGCAACGTTATCAGAGCTTTTGGTTCTGGCGGCCGTTACCCCCTTCCCCCCTCCCCTTTGCCCCTACACGCTCGGATGAGAAGGAGGGGTGCTTTATCCTCCCCCCATGATCCAAGCCGTGAGGCCAAAACTACAAACTATCGGATTTGGTGAGAGAGCGAAGAAATTACGAGAGTTATTCACTGCACACACGAGGTCATCATTCCTTTATGCATTCTTGCAGAAATGATTGTCTCGGTTGTCAGTGTCGTCTGACACAATAACGATTAAATTGGCAAGTTTCACAGGCAATATCGTGAAGTTACTTCGGTCGATAAACTCATTAGTTTAAACTGTTAAAAAAATTTACTAGAAAATTACAGCACCGGTTTGGAAGTTTTTATTCACAACCTGCACCATAAATTTCTTGTTGTATTAGATATTCAAAGTAATAATACTGAAATAGATTTGATAAATTTGTAAATTTGTTAAAAAATACTAAGAATTTACATCCTGTATTTTTTTTTTTTTTTTTCGTATGTCGTTTGTAAATTTCGTACACATGTTTATTATAAAATCGAAGCCACCTACAATGAAAACAATATTTTCGAATTTATGAAATTACAGTTATGGCTGACGGAAAATTTATTATCGGCATTCAATATTGTTGTTCCCAAGATGAATGAAAATTAACGTCTTTGAAAATTCCATGACGACGAATTTGTAATTTTTATACAGATATAAAAGTTCGGCATATGAATTTATAAATCAGTCAACTAATATTAAGAGTATTAAGAAGTTTTGGAATTTTCATAAAAATATATGAAAATTTAATCTTCATGTACATAAATTTTCATTACTGTTGTTATTTTTCCTGTGAATGTTGTACCAATTATTGTTTCATACACTAGTTTTGTAAATTTTATATTGTCACAGTAAATTTATAAATTTATGTTTATTTAGCCTGTGGCTACTTTGATTGTACATATATCATTGTGCCTTCTATCCCTACATTAAATTTGCATTTCTTCAGAATTAAATCACATACAAATTCAAGTTAAATCACATACAGTTCATTAGAGACTTTGGATTTTCTAACATTAATTATTTTACAATCTACGTAAGTTCCTCACAGACAAATTTGTATTCTGCATAAAGCAAATTTGTTCCCCTTTTCTTGTTTCTTTTCTCTTTCTCTACCTTATAATTCAACGCGTCCTTTAGTATGCTTCCTCAATTTTATTTTAAATATTGTTAAATCCCTGGCTTCTCTGACATCTATACGGAGAAAAACGATTGGTTGGGCTTACTAAGATTTTGGTTAAAAATTTTACCAAGAAAAATTTGGTAGGTGCAACCAAGTTATTGATTAGGCGTACTAAATACTTGATTATATTACCAAATTCTTGGTTATATTAGCTAATAACTTGGTTATGTTAGTCAATAATTTGGTTGTGCCCATCAAGTTTTCTTGATAACATTTTTAACCAATTTTTTGGTAATTCTAACCAAGTTTTTTTCTGAGTGTACCGGCAGCTCATTAAAATACTTAAGGATGGTGGATACCGTCTTTCTGGCGGGGAGGTGCGCGGTTTGCCGGGAAGGTAGTGTGCGAGAGAGAAGTCCGTGACGCGCGTTCACTGGAGTACATTGGTGTACTATTCCAGCAGTTTTGTTTTTACGTTTTCTCGGCAACCAAGCAGACGAATCATTTCGGTCTTCGTAAAATTTCTTTTCGAAAATACAAGGAATGATTTGGTTCTGTTATCAACAATTGTTTATCATTTTTATTATACTTTCGAGCATAACGTTGAAGGTGCGCATAGTTTTCGCTATGTTGCCCATGCATAAGAGTGTAATTTCAGTAATTAATTTCTCGATAACCATCTAGACGATTAACATGAAATTTGGCATGGAGATGTAATTTTTATCTACGAATATCCTCCAAAAATTTGAGAGCATGTTTATCATTTTGAGTTGGGTATCCACCCTCCTTAAATTATGACAACTATTAATTTTTAGTCCATGCAACTATTTTCATAATTATGATAACTATTTGGTAGTTATAGTAGCTATTTGATAGTTGTGGCAACTATTAAAAAATTGGTCGTACAAACTAAAAATGAATAGTTGTCACTTTATAGTTATTAATACCATAATTTTCTCTCAGTGTGATCGTTTTCATTCTGCCAACTGCTAAATTTCCACGATTTCTTTTTTTTTTAATCCGTGGTGCTAATCCGTTTTTTTTTCAATTTATTAACTGATATACATATATTGTACCTCATTCTTTGTTTAACACTCATAAAATCAAGTGCCACTAACATTAGTATTGCAGGTTTTGAATTTTCTGTAACATTTTTATATTCTCTTCACTTAAATAAAAAATTAAGGGTAAATGTGGTCGTCATTTCGAATGCAACCATAAGCCAGTTAAAATATACACGATAAAAATGTGGAGATTGGAAAAAATAACTGAAATCTTGAAAAATTAAATAGTAATTCAGAGTTGCTTTGTTATTTTTGTTCATTCGAATGATTTCAGTGGTTTGTAGCGGGTTACCGCATTTATGGTCTAATTTCGATGTTGCAGTCACGGATTAACCGTTCATCGATTGTTGCGGCAGTTGCAAAGAGATTTGTCAATTCGTGTCGCATATTATTGCCAGGTCACCTACTTCATTGAATATCTCTATTTTTAATGTATTACAAATCACTTTTTACGCCGATTTTTGAAACGACCTTTGAATCTGTTGAAAATCGATACTGTCGTTCTCTATCCATTTCTCTTCTCGTTCAATTTTCGTTGTTGGTAATCATGATGGAGAGATCATTAAAAAGGTCACCTATTTTATTGAATCTCTATTTCGAAAGGATTAACCATCACTTTTTTACGTAGATTTCTGTAGCGACCTTTGAATCTGTTGAAAATCGATACTATTATTCTCTATCCATTTCTCTTCTGGTTTATATTTAAATTAGACAATTTTAACCATCAAACCATCAGTTTTTGCGACAGGAAGTTACAAAAGATCGACTTTGTTAAAAATTCAAGTGTTAGCGTAAATATAATACACTTTGTCGTCAGTAATTCTAAAATGACACCAATTAATTTCAATTCACGCAACTACCATTTTATAGTCACGATAACAATAAAATAATCGTCACAGCTACAAAAGGATTCCAAGGATTAAAAATGAATAGTTGCCAGGACTTCCACAATTTCTTTCATCATAGTAACTTTCTACGCAATAGTAATCTAAAAAGCGACTGTGAAAAGTTCACTGATAGAAAAATCTGGTAATTTAAAAAAAATATAGTTAGACCGACGATAATCTAACTATAAACTATAATTTCCAGGAGCAAAGTCTATATTTTATGGTTGTAGTAAATATAAGAAAATAGTTCGATGAACCATTAATATAATTCCCAGGAGGAACGTCTACATTTTATGGTTATAGCAAATATAATTATAGTAGCTATCATCAAAATGATAATAGTTTCAAAAACTATTCTAATAGTAATAGTTGCATATACAATTTTAACGTTTGTTTCCAATAACCTTGCAAGTATCGTTTATTGAACCATATTATCATCGCTTCAACCATAAAACACTGTAAGCCTTCCTATATTCGTTTTATCATGTAAAATCGTTAAATCAACGATACACTGATAGAAAACTTGAAATCCTGACAACCTCGCGCGGTGGTTGGCAAATATTACTTTGGCTCAAAGAAATAGAGATTGACACAAGTACTCATTCGTCGAAGCAATACAATGCATTTTGTTTAGAGAACTACCCCATGTAATTGAACGTCAATATAATAATGTTTTGGCTGAACATTGATGCTGTTGAGCGAATGGCAGTGCAGTTGACTTAACCCCGTTGAGTTGAGACAATCCTGTGTGTCATTACAATCAGGAAAATGATTTCTATGAAGCAACTGCATTGGAATGGTTACAAGAACTATTTTATGCTTTTGAAAGAATCTCGGTGTAACTGGCTTCTACGAAATATAGGTTGACTCAACCTCACGTCCGTTTGTGTGGAAGTCGTTTTTGAAGATACGAGTACTGATTTTTACAGTCATCCCGGTGGTCACCTATTCAACTACTGACAGTCAGAGACAGCTAGATAGTGACCCATCCTAGTACTGACCCTCAGGTCAGTCAGACTGTCATCCACCCAAATACTAACGAACTAATTCGAGCAAACAACGAAACAAGCAACTTCATCATGTTACCGATATTTAAATAGACAAAAAATCTTGGAGAATCGTATGATCTGAATGACCGAGTGAGCTAAAGTGCAGCGCAACAACACCATCCGGAGGGTTCCAGGTTCGATTCCCGTCAATGTAAAAAAAATTAAATATGTTTTTTCAGCGATAAATATGTACCATCATGAGGAGGTGGTCGTAATATCTAATAAAAATGCAGGATTACTCGATTGAATAAGCGCAAATTAATATTTAAAAATAAATTTTCTTTATTATTTTAGATTCGCTCAAACATATAATCAATTTAATTTAAATGTGAGTGTAGTTGAACCAACCGTGTCAATAGTTCCAATCAATCGATTAGAGATTGATGCAACAATGCGCATGGTCTGAGCGAAAACAATGTTAGAGTTACAATAAATGCACTGTGGTTGTCTCAACCACATGGAACATTTGAATCGAAGAAAGTCCGACAACCATTTGGTGAGTTAGACTCAACCTCCTCGTTCCATTCGCCGTATATAACCTCTTGGAGAGGTTGAGTCAACCCCTATTTCATTGTGCCCAACAATTTTTTCTCTCAGTGTACTGACCCTCAGGTCAGTCAGACTGTCATCCACCCAAATACTAACGAACTAATTCGAGCGAACAACGAAACAAGCAACTTCATCATGTTACCGATATTTAAATAGACAAAAAATCTTGAAGAATCGTATGATCTGAATGGCCGAGTGAGCTAAAGTGCAGCGCAACAACATCATCCGGAGGGTTCCAGCTTCGATTCCCGTCAATGTAAAAAAAATTAAATATGTTTTTTCAGCGATAAATATGTACCATCATGAGGAGGTGGTCGTAATATCTAATAAAAATGCAGGATTACTCGATTGAATAAGCGCAAATTAATATTTAAAAATAAATTTTCTTTATTATTTTAGATTCGCTCAAACATATAATCAATTTAATTTAAATGTGAGTGTAGTTGAACCAACCGTGTCAATAGTTCCAATCAATCGATTAGAGATTGATGCAACAATGCGCATGGTCTGAGCGAAAACAATGTTAGAGTTACAATAAATGCACTGTGGTTGTCTCCACCACATGGAACATTTGAATCGAAGAAAGTCCGACAACCATTTGGTGAGTTAGACTCAACCTCCTCGTTCTATTCGCCGTATATAACCTCTCGGAGAGGTTGAGTCAACCTCTATTTCATTGTGCCCAACAATTTTTTCTCTCAGTGTACTGGCCCTCAGGTCAGTCAGACTGTCATCCACCCAAATACTAACGAACTAATTCGAGCAAACAACGAAACAAGCAACTTCATCATGTTACCGATATTTAAATAGACAAAAAATCTTGGAGAATCGTATGATCAGAATGGCCGAGTGAGCTAAAGCGCAGCGCAACAACACCATCCGGAGGGTTCCAGGTTCGATTCCCGTCAATGTAAAAAAAATTAAATATGTTTTTTCAGCGATAAATATGTACCATCATGAGGAGGTGGTCGTAATATCTAATAAGAATGCAGGATTACTCGATTGAATAAGCGCAAATTAATATTTAAAAATAAATTTTCTTTATTATTTTAGATTCGCTCAAACATATAATCAATTTAATTTAAATGTGAGTGTAGTTGAACCAACCGTGTCAATAGTTCCAATCAATCGATTAGAGATTGATGCAACAGTACGCATGGTCTGAGCGAAAACAATGTTAGAGTTACAATAAATGCACTGTGGTTGTCTCAACCACATGGAACATTTGAATCGAAGAAAGTCCGACAACCATTTGGTGAGTTGGACTCAACCTCCTCGTTCCATTCGCCGTATATAACCTCTTGGAGAGGTTGAGTCAACCCCTATTTCATTGTGCCCAACAATTTTTTCTCTCAGTGTACTGGCCCTCAGGTCAGTCAGACTGTCATCCACCCAAATACTAACGAACTAATTCGAGCAAACAACGAAACAAGCAACTTCATCATGTTACCGATATTTAAATAGACAACAAATCTTGAAGAATCGTATGATCTGAATGGCCGAGTGAGCTAAAGCGCAGCGCAACAACACCATCCGGAGGGTTCCAGGTTCGATTCCCGTCAATGTAAAAAAAATTAAATATGTTTTTTCAGCGATAAATATGTACCATCATGAGGAGGTGGTCGTAATATCTAATAAAAATGCAGGATTACTCGATTGAATAAGCGCAAATTAATATTTAAAAATACATTTTCTTTATTATTTTAGATTCGCTCAAACGTATAATCAATTCAATTTAAATGTGAGTGTAGTTGAACCAACCGTGTCAATAGTTCCAATCAATCGATTAGAGATTGATGCAACAGTGCGCATGGTCTGAGCGAAAACAATGTTAGAGTTACAATAAATGCACTGTGGTTGTCTCAACCACATGGAACATTTGAATCGAAGAAAGTCCGACAACGATTTGGTGAGTTAGACTCAATCTCCTCGTTCCATTCGCCGTATATAACCTCTCGGAGAGGTTGAGTCAACCCCTATTTCATTGTGCCCAACAATTTTTTCTCTCAGTGTACTGGCCCTCAGGTCAGTCAGACTGTCATCCACCCAAATACTAACGAACTAATTCGAGCAAACAACGAAACAAGCAACTTCATCATGTTACCGATATTTAAATAGACAAAAAATCTTGGAGAATCGTATGATCTGAATGGCCGAGTGAGCTAAAGCGCAGCGCGACAACACCATCCGGAGGGTTCCAGGTTCGATTCCCGTCAATGTAAAAAAAATTAAATATGTTTTTTCAGCGATAAATATGTACCATCATGAGGAGGTGGTCGTAATATCTAATAAAAATGCAGGATTACTCGATTGAATAAGCGCAAATTAATATTTAAAAATAAATTTTCTTTATTATTTTAGATTCGCCCAAACGTATAATCAATTTAATTTAAATGTGAGGGTAGTTGAACCAACCGTGTCAATAGTTCCAATCAATCGATTAGAGATTGATGCAACAGTGCGCATGGTCTGAGCGAAAACAATGTTAGAGCTACAATAAATGCACTGTGGTTGTCTCAACCACATGGAACATTTGAATCGAAGAAAGTCCGACAACCATTTCGTGAGTTAGACTCAACCTCCTCGTTCCATTCGCCGTATATAACCTCTCGGAGAGGTTGAGTCAACCTCTATTTCGTTGTACCCAACAATTTTTTCTCTCAATGTAACTTTTTGAATCAATCGTGAGCGTAATGGCATTCTACAAAAATACTTTCCCAATGATTTAGAAAAACTCATCCAGCATCAACTTGGATAGCGATTAATTATAGATTTCCACAGGTGAATAAACGTTTTGTGACGCATGTCATCAGGACGTTTCGTCCAACAATCAACAATCAATTTCCTTGGCGCTACTTGGAAACGGTGAAAGTTTGGTTTTCCGCTTGACAAACACATAAGAAAGTTTGCAAGACCAGCGAGCAAGCGCGTTCATGCTCGACTAAAACATCCTTTGAAGGGAGATGCCACTAAAGTTGCCCACTTTGCCGACACGGCTAACAGGACCAACACATTTACACCAACTTTCGACTAATACCAAGCGACCACATTGAAATACATACAGGTATGCAGTAGTCTAGTACTCCTCAAGAAGAGGTTGCACGCTGCCACAGTAGCTAACCATCGAACTAACACAAACTCTGTAATACCCGACCCCTTTCCGACCCTCTTAAACTTCATCCGTTTTGTCTAAAGTTTCTGCTACGTCTGTATCGTCCCATGACATAATGTTTAGCAATAAATTTTAAACATTTCACTGTAATAGTCAGCATCTTCTCGAGTATCTAAAACTAAAATTAAAAATATGTGGATTTCATCAATTCTTCCACCACGACAATCACAAGTATTGTAAATTGTAATTATAAATGATAATTCGAAATTCAAATATCAACTTTATGCGACAAAAGTCAAGATTTGTATACAAACGTTTGACAACTATTGTGGTAACAAAAAAATCTGTAATTCAAAGAAAAAGTTGAACTATACTTAACTGAACATACTAGAAATAAAACTAGGGTGAATATTACGCAATTGTTGGTAAAGAAGGAAACCTGATCGCTCTGATTTGACCAAGATTTGAGTTGTCACTATTTCAATATGAAAATCATTTTTGCAAATGCTTTTCCATTTCAATCTTGTTTTAGATAGTCTAACCAGTTAATCAGTTTATGGAATAAGGTGACAAAAAGGGCAAAACAGGAAAAAACTAAATATAACTCCAGTCGATATATTGGAGACAAAACTATCGTTGATAAGGTAGGGATTTGAAAAACATTCATCCCCTTCTCGAAACCAGTAAGTTTTCAGTTTATATATTCTAATACTGTTATAGGAAAAATGGGTTGCAAATATGGTAAACAAAAAAGCAGAAAACATAAAATTTAGCTTGAACCACCATTCTGTAAATGAAACGCGAATGGTAATGACTCAATAGTCGATAAGGTAGATGTCCCTTCATCCCTCCAGCATAACCAGCGTAAGGTTCAATATATTGTATTGCCAGGACTCACTAATCCTGTTTTATCGACATACGATCATAGTCCGACATTTCATCTGCAATATTTCACATCCCTTGTGCGAATCGCAGAATACAAGCAGACATACCGACAGTCAAAGTCATCCCCCCTGCATTACCGACCGAGACATTGATGGAACCGACCCGAGCGCCCTCTGCATTGGCCGAATGCGCATGCGCGTAGCAGTACCGTCAAAAACGACCGCCTCGTATCGACTTTCCACCACTTCGTCGGGATTCGATACTACTGTACCGATCAAAAATAGTATGACCGAGACAAAACGAATTTATGTTTATATACATAATTTACCATACAACAAAAACTTTGCGAACAGTTTGTTAATGTTCTAGAACGGATTTGAAAAATCTTTGGGATGCGCTATTGCGTTTATGTCGGGGTTTTAAAGTCACGCCTCGCAATTTCACCTATTAATGGACAGGAGTGTCGGAGGGAGTGCCACGTGCACCACTTTGCAACACCGTCACTTTTATAGACTTTTCACTACGCGCGCAATAAACTTTGCTGGATATCTTCTCAATTTTCTGACGTTGGAAACGCAAGCTTAAGCCGAGATTACCGAGCTACCGGTATATTAACATCCGTATTAAAGGTTCTTCGTGAATCGTTGCAAATGTTGCGTTTATCTTTTGGAGAGTCGTTATTAAAAGAGATTTTTCATATGTCATTGTGAAACAAAGTTACATTGTGCGTGCTCAACACGTACAGCCCATTTTTTTATTCAGGACCAAAGATTTGACGTGAAACTCGAAGTAATTAAGCGATAGCCGGCCTCGGAGAACGCAACAGTCACGAGAACAGCCTGGGTTGCCGACTAACGATTACGCGGGGAAGAGGAGGAGGGGAAGTGGCGTGCCGCATGGCATGCTAACTATGGAAATCGATAAAGCGCGAAAGAATGGATAGGAATTGATGTTAAAAGTAAAATTGGCCATTGAAAAAAAAAAAACAAATCAACAGACCCTTGGTCGAGAGATACACTTTCCAATGTTTTGTGAACTCACGAGTTGTTGAGGGGACGTGATGAATAGAAGTAGAAAACATTCACACCGATAGATTGGAAAAAAAAACGCAACTGATTCTACAACAGTGAGAAACGAAATCAATTATTTTAAGGGTATCATTGAAATAACATACAAAAAATACATTATTCAGGCGAATGTTTTTTTGTGTAACAAACGGACAACCCTTTTGAAATCGCCATCTTTGGCTACTTCGGGAACTGTGGAAAAACAATGTGGGAGCCCGAGTTGAAATTTAGACCCTCTTCAAAACCTAAAAGTTCCTCCATTCCTTTGACACCCGTCAAAACCTCCGAAAATAGAAGATATCACCCGAATGGCGTAAACGGAGTCTAATGTAGACTGAAATTCTTATGTTTGGACCTCCAATTAGGTTGTACAGAGTGAGATGACGTTCTTAACCCTTGTATAAACCTTCAAAAGTGGCATATTTTACCTATTTTCATTCAACGAAGGGTGTTCGAAGGGTTTAAATTTCAACTCAGGAGTTCGTTTTTGAGTTTAATCAATTTTCAACGCCATTACTGATTCGGCCTAAACTTATTATCAAACAACCTTATTCGTAATTACATTTGTGAAATGATGAAAGATTATGATGAATACACATAGAAAATGTTCACACGATAGATTGAAAGAACGCAACTGATTCTACAACAGTGAGAAACGAAATCAATTATTTTAAGGGTATCATTGAAATAACATACAAAAAATACATTATTTAGGCGAATGTGTTTTTGTGTAACAAACGGACAACCCTTTTGAAATCGCCATCTTTGGCTACTTCGGGAACTGTGGAAAAAAAATGTGGGAGCCCGAGTTGAAATTTAGACCCTATTCAAAACCTAAAAGTTCCTCCATTCCTTTGACACCCGTCAAAACCTCCGAAAATAGAAGATATTACGCAAATGGCGTAAACGGAGTCTAATGTAGACTGAAATTCTTATGTTTCGACCTCCAATTAGGTTGTACAGAGTGAGATGAGGTTCTTATACCCTTGTATAAACCTTCAAAAGTGGCATATTTTACCTATTTTCATTCAACGAAGGGTGTTGGGAGGGTTTAAATTTTAACTTGGGAGTTCGTTTTTGGGTTTAATCAATTTTTAACGCCATTCGGCCTAAACTTATTATCAAACAACCATATTCGTAATTACATTTGTGAAATGATGAAAGATTATGATGAATAGACGTAGAAAATGTTCACACGATAGATTGAAAAAACGCAACTGATTCTACAACAGTGAGAAACGAAATCAATTATTTTAAGGGTATCATTGAAATAACATACAAAAAATACATTATTCAGGCGAATGTTTTTTTGTGTAACAAACGGACAACCCTTTTGAAATCGCCATCTTTGGCTACTTCGGGAACTGTGGAAAAACAATGTGGGAGCCCGAGTTGAAATTTAGACCCTCTTCAAAACCTAAAAGTTTCTCCATTCCTTTGACACCCGTCAAAACCTCCGGAAATAGAAGATATTATCCGAATGGCATAAACGGAGTCTAATGTAGACTGAAATTCTTATGTTTGGACCTCCAATTAGGTTGTACAGAGTGAGATGACGTTCTAAACCCTTGTATAAACCTTCAAAGATGGCATATTTTACCTGTTTTCATTCAACGAAGGGTGTTGGAAGGGTTTAAATGTTAACTCGGGAGTTCGTGTTTGAGTTTAATCAATTTTTAACGCCATTACTGATTCGGCCTAAACTTATTATCAAACAACCTTATTCGTAATTACACTTGTAAAGTGATGATAGATTATGATGAATAGACGTAGAAAACGTTCACACGATAGATTGAAAAAAAGCAACTGATTCTACAACAGTGAGAAACGAAATCAATTATTTTAAGGGTATCATTGAAATGACATACAAAAAGTACATTATTCAGGCGAATGTTTTTTTGTGTAACAAACGGACAGCCCTTTTGAAATCGCCATCTTTGGCTACTTCGGGAACTGTGGAAAAACAATGTGGGAGCGCGAGTTGAAATTTAGACCCTCTTCAAAACCTAAAAGTTCCTCCATTCCTTTGACACCTGTCAAAACCTCCGAAAATAGAAGATATTACCCGAATGGCGTGAACGGAGTCTAATGTAGACTGAAATTCTTATGTTTGGACCTCCAATTAGGTTGTACAGAGTGAGATGACGTTCTTAACCCTTGTATAAACCTTCAAAAATGGCATATTTTACCTATTTCAATTTAACGTAGGGCGCTGGAAGGGTTTAAATTTTAACTTGGGAGTTCGTTTTTGAGTTTAATCAATTTTTAACGCCATTACTGATTCGGCCTAAACTTATTATCAAACAACCATATTCGTAATTACATTTGTGAAATGATGAAAGATTATGATGAATAGACGTAGAAAACGTTCACACGATAGATTGAAAAATTGCAACTGATTCTACAACAGTGAGAAACGAAATCAATTATTTTAAGGGTATCATTGAAATGACATACAAAAAATACATTATTCAGGCGTATGTTTTTTTGTGTAACAAACGGACAACCCTTTTGAAATCGCCATCTTTGGTTACTTCGGGAACTGTGGAAAAACAATGTGGGAGCCCGAGTTGAAATTTAGACCCTCTTCAAAACCTGAAAGTTCCTCCATTCCTTTGACACCCGTCAAAACCTCCGGAAATAGAAGATATTATCCGAATGGCATAAACGGAGTCTGATGTAGACTGAAATTCTTATGTTTGGACCTCCAATTAGGTTGTACAGAGTGAGATGACGTTCTAAACCCTTGTATAAACCTTCAAAGATGGCATATTTTACCTGTTTTCATTCAACGAAGGGTGTTGGAAGGGTTTAAATGTTAACTCGGGAGTTCGTGTTTGAGTTTAATCAATTTTTAACGCCATTACTGATTCGGCCTAAACTTATTATCAAACAACCTTATTCGTAATTACATTTGTGAAATGATAAAAGATTATGATGAATAGACGTAGAAAACGTTCACATGATAGATTGAAAAATTGCAACTGATTCTACAACAGTGAGAAACGAAATCAATTATTTTAAGGGTATCATTGAAATGACATACAAAAAATACATTATTCAGGCGTATGTTTTTTTGTGTAACAAACGGACAACCCTTTTGAAATCGCCATCTTTGGTTACTTCGGGAACTGTGGAAAAATAATGTGGGAGCCCGAGTTGAAATTTAGACCCTCTTCAAAACTTAAAAGTTCCTCCATTCCTTTGACACCCGTCAAAACCTCCGAAAATAGAAGATATTACCCGAATGGCGTGAACGTGGTCTAATGTAGACTGAAATTTTTATGTTTGGACCTCCAATTAGGTTGTACAGAGTGAGATGAGGTTCTTATTAGACCCTTGTATAAACCTTCAAAAGGGGCATATTTAACCTATTTTCATTCAACGAAGGGTGTTGGAAGGGTTTAAATTTTAACTCGGGAGTTCGTTTTTAAGTTTAATCAATTTTTAACGCCATTACTGATTCAGCCTAAACTTATTATCAAACAACCATATTCGTAATTACATTTGTGAAATGATGAAAGATTATGATGAATAGACGTAGAAAACGTTCACACGATAGATTGAAAAAAAGCAACTGATTCTACAACAGTGAGAAACGAAATCAATTATTTTAAGGGCATCATTGAAATGACATACAAAAAATACATTATTCAGGCGAATGTTTTTTTGTGTAACAAACGGACAACCCTTTTGAAATCGCAATCTTTGGCTACTTCGGGTACTGTGGAAAAACAATGTGGGAGTCCGAGTTGAAATTTAGACCCTATTCAAAACCTAAAAGTTCCTCCATTCCTTTGACACCCGTCAAAACCTCCGAAAATAGAAGATATTACCCGAATGACGTGAACGGGGTCTAATGTAGACTGAAATTCTTATGTTTGGACCTCCAATTAGGTTGTACAGAGTGAGATGACGTTCTAAACCCTTGTATAAACCTTCAAAGATGGCATATTTTACCTGTTTTCATTCAACGAAGGGTGTTGGAAGGGTTTAAATGTTAATTCAGGAGTTCATTTTTGAGTTTAATCAATTTTTAACGCCATTACTGATTTGGCCTAAACTTATTATCAAACAACCATATTCGTAATTACATTTGTGAAATGATGAAAGATTATGATGAATAGACGTAGAAAATGTTCACACGATAGATTGAAAAAACGCAACTGATTCTACAACAGTGAGAAACGAAATCAATTATTTTAAGGGTATCATTGAAATGACATACAAAAAATACATTATTCAGGCGAATGTTTTTTTGTGTAACAAACGGACAACCCTTTTGAAATCGCCATCTTTGGCTACTTCGGGAACTGTGGAAAAACAATGTGGGAGCCCGAGTTGAAATTTAGACCCTCTTCAAAACCTAAAAGTTCCTCCATTCCTTTGACACCCGTCAAAACCTCCGAAAATAGAAGATATTACCCAAATGACGTAAACGGAGTCTAATGTAGACTGAAATTCTTATGTTTGGACCTCCAATTAGGTTGTACAGAGTGAGATGAGGTTCTTAGACCCTTGTATAAACCCTCAAAAGTGGCATATTTTACCTATTTTCATTCAACGAAGGGTGTTGGAAGGGTTTAAATTTTAACTCGGGAGTTCGTTTTTGAGTTTAATCAATTTTTAACGCCATTACTGATTCGGTCTAAACTTATTATCAAACAACCATATTCGTATTTACACTTGTGAAATGATGAAAGATTATGATGAATAGACGTAGAAAACGTTCACATGATAGATTGAAAAATTGCAACTGATTCTACAACAGTGAGAAACGAAATCAATCATTTTAATGGCATCCTTGAAATAACATATAAAATATATATTATTCAGGCTCACAGGACGAATGTTTTTTTGTGTACCAAACAATCCTTTAGAAATCGCCAACTTTGGCAACTTGGGAAACTGTGGGAAAACAATGCGAGAGTTTGATTTTCCATCCTTGTTATAGATAACGAGTTTAATCAATTTTGAACCCAATTACCGATCCGGCCTAACTTATTATGAAACGACCCTATTCGTAATTACGCTTATGAAATGAATGACAGTTTGACAGTTTGAAGTTTGTTCGCGTTGGCCAATTTACGTAGTTCCTGACTTTCTCATACTTATGATCGATTGCATATTAACGAACATATTTGCTTCACTATTTTGCCGAATGTGTCAGCCTGATAGTTCAGAAAGTTATAAAAATAGAGGAGATCGAGAGGATGATAAATTTCCGATGAACAATTGAAATGCAGAAAGAACAAAAGTCACGCAAACACAGTTACACGGCGAGAAGAATCTGATACTATTTACCATATTTCTACTAATAAGTATCGTGAATTCCTGACACAGGGTCACATGACGCCACCTATCAAGAAGTACGAGAACTGCGAGAATTTTTACCACGAAACATAGTAAAAATTTCTATATCTATGGTGGAAATTCTCATAGTTCTCGTACTTTTCGTCAGGTGGCGGCGATGGCTTCCTAATACCATGCGCGTTTGATCATTTTTACTATAGCGTCTGGTAAATTTTATCAGATCCTTCGCTCCGTGTAGCTACGAAAGAAAATCGAAGAGGCCATTTAGATTTGTTAACAGCGTACAATTCTAAAAGGTCGAAACTGTCATCCTCGTCAGACCAATTAGACCTCATCAGACCAACAAGAAATACGAACTGTATTAGAGGAATAGAGATGGAGTTTTTTGTTTTTTTGTTTCGAAATGTCTGCAGAACAATTTGCGTAAAAGACACGTAACACGTGTAATGCCAGTACGCACTAAGGATCTAGACGTGGAAGTAATCACAATTACCCCTGGTGGTGTTCTATTACGTGCGTTTTCCCTTGACGCCGGAGTACGCGCTTCTCGAGAAGAGTGTTTTATCGATCTCACGGCGGCGTTTGGTGCGATGAGGCGGGAAAGGAAAAGTGCCTACTCGAGTGACTGGTTGGTTGGTTTGCTCTGGCTATGTTCGTTCGCAAGCCAGCCTCGATACCTTTCCTTGGGGCCATTCACTTTGCCACAACAATCAACACGGCTCAGCACATCAACCCTGCCAAGATATCTCGTACTCCCTTTAGCAGGTGACCCAACCATCGAAAAACAGATTGTCGAGCGACTTCTGACTTTTACCAGCGACCAACTAACTCATTCTTTACTTTTCGGGCATCTTTAGGAAAATCTGGTGAAGAAGCTTGTAGAAATATATTGGACAATGCTTTTCTCCTGAGGGAAAACGTAAAAAAATTGGTTTCTGTGGTTTTTACTTGAAACATTGACAAAAAATTTGTCAGTTCCGCTATCAGCGTCAAATTTACGATCAGTGGTATTTATAAGGTAGTAAAAAGTACATCCGTTTTTTATTTTCGACTCCGAAGCGCCTGAAAAGTTTAGGATCTCGAAAATTCGTAATTTTTAACTGGTCATAATTTATCATTTAGTCAATTGTTTATTTTGTTTTCGCTCGAAAACGCTTACCAAAATGAAGGAAATAGTATGAAAAACCATTGCGGTGATTCAATTTTAGCAGCCATAACATCGCTTTGAAAAAAAAAACCGGAAATGAGAGGAAATCGGATTTAAAAAATCTGTGTAAAAAAATCGAAACTCAATTAATCCGGATTTACTATATGGCGTTTAAAAGCTTGATTCAATACGAAATAAACAAGCATAAGCCGGTGTTCTAAATCTATTTTTTTTTCTTTTTTTTTAGCCATTGAAGTGGAACGCCGCATTTTTTTGCCAAAGTGTGAAAACCAAATTGTTACATATATTTTTATGTAATTTCTCCCCAATTCTTTTGTATTTCCATCACGATCCATTAAATAAAAAATATATATATTTCCCATTTGTAGGTTGCAAGCCCTAAAGGGAAGATTATTTCTATGTAGAATGCTGTGCAATATAACAGCTTGTCCAATATAGAACATTAGTCACTGAAGAAAAGACATATGTAGGATTATCCTGCTGAACAAATGTGGAATATTATGCGTCTACGATAAACCAGAGGAGTAGAAATCCCTCTTTAGACAATGTTGGACGTACATAGATAAAGATACCCTTCTTTAAAAAGTATGTTGCGAGATTTTATCGAATTGCGAGTTGGTCCATTGTTGTCACGTTATGCGCGCTGTGATTGGTCCAAATTGGCACGAAATCAGATCGAGACCGAGACCGAGTTCGTGTTTAACACGTTTGACAGTTGCAATTCTGACAGTTTTGTCAAACATATCGGGCGCGCGAGGTTTCAATTCCCAAGTTGGTTGACTTTACAATATTTCGGGGTTTCCGGATTATGTGTTAATTGCGAATATTAAACTAGGCTTAAGATGTTGAACGACAAAGTGCGACGTAGTCTCTATGGCAGCAACAAAACCAGGCGTACGCGGAGTCACTACATGCGGATCAACAGAACAATCGTGAATAAGATGATAAGCAAAGAGATCGGGGAGAATTGAAATTCTGCAGTCAAGTAAATCAGACCTCTTTGTTCACTGTTACTTTTAGCTAAATCCATGCCAGGTTTCCAGAATTGGAAATCCTGTATTTATTTAATGGAGCAAAGAGGTCGTACTGCTTTACTAAAAATTTAAAGCTCCATATAATGATGGGACTTTACATTTTTTTCTAAAGTCTGGAAATGCTCCAGACCTCGCAAATTTGAAGTTATCAAGGTAAATACTAATTTGTAATTGAAAGAATGTTAAAGGACAATTGGTAATCAATTTGAGTCAAATCCATAAAGATTCTGATTCGATAAGATTTGGAATTATTGGAAAAATTTGTTAGATCTCTTAATTTTTGGGAGTTCTGATTATATATCTCTCTATATTATAAAAAGATCTCGCCGCTGCCGCCGCCGCCGTGTCAAGAATCGAGGGATTTAGAATAATTCGGGCTCAGGGCTTGGCGGAAGGGGGTGGGGCTAAAGGCTTGGGGCTAGCCCCACCCCTTCACGCCAAGACCCGAGGCCGAATTATTCTAAGTCCTTTGGGGGGGGGGGGGGGGGCACCCTTGGAAGGGGCACCATTCGGGGGGGGGGGGCACCCGGGGGGGGGCACCCTTGGGAGGGGGGGCACCCTTGGGTGGGGCCCCCTGGGGGGGGGGGGGGCACCCTTGGGGGGGCACCCTTGTATTATATGTATTAAACAAGATCGCTGCACCGAAACACGATCTCTACTCGCGCGGGCAGCGCGCGGAAGTTTTCTAGTATCGATAAAAAGAACAATTGAAATATAGTGGAGACCCGATTTTTTTTTTTGCTGCAGGTTTCGTTGAACTCGAGATTCCAGTCTGTACATTGAAAATTGATAATTTATCAACCTAATGTATTTACCAATAAGATATGTGTCAGCGAGGAATGGTATTCATAAATCAAGATAATAATTGCGAAAAATCTTCACGATCCCCGCGGGCTTCTGAATGGAACTTTTTAATTACTACGGTTTCATTAACTATCCTACGGAAGTGGCAAGCTTTGAAAGCAAGCACTAAAACGTGCTCTCTATTTGAGGAATCAAATAAAGTCTACAGCTTTTCAACAATAATAGCCTCCCTGCGTTATTGTTCTGGGGGTACGAGGTAGAGAAAATAGACGCACGCTCCACTGGCATTGTCGAGACAACGAGTGACTTGAATAAAGGAAAAGTGCCCTAGACAATGAGGCTTCATTCTTCAAGCGCGATTCCCTGCTTGGAGTATACTACGTGATATACGCTTCAATGAAGTGCTTTAGTATAACCCATTGACCAATAGCGAATGGAATTTCAGAAAATACTTTCGAGCATGTCATTTTCCTTAAGTTGACAATAATTCCTTTTTATAGCTGGTCCATTTGTAAACGCTAATGGAAATAAGGTTCATTTATTTCAAAACCCGCTAAGGAAAGGCGCGTTTTCTTTTTACTCACGTGAAAAAATGAATTTTCATTTCTGCTATGAATCTTTTCAGCTCGGTTAATGACCATACGATGAATGAAGCGAACGCGAAGATATTCAGCAAGGGGCGACTTCCACGGTTTAAAATTTTATGCACAGACGTTCTATGGATTCAAGTAATTATAATTGTGCTGTCGCAGCTCATTGTGAAAGCTCATATATTTCTTGGTTATCTAACATATACTCTACGTGTAATTTAGGATTCACCTCAGCAGAGTAACTTTTGACTAACCACGAACATCCCACTAGAATCATTTTAACTCATTTCTCCAGAAAAAAAATATTACATTGAAATAAAAGACTTTTATAGCGTGCATTTAATGAAAACTTTGAGCCGGATACTCTTAAAAAGAAGTCCAAAAACGAAGCGTCGTGTACGAAAGCACAATGGAAAGTGAGCAATCGATCTTGCTAGCGTGACCTGTGTAATCTGATCACAGTGGTTTTACGACGTTCGAAGTGTTGGAGGAAATATCTCGGGGGGAAATGTGCTATTCCACTAGGGACTGACTGCAAGGCAATGCGAATTTATCGATTAAATGATGTGAACGTTGTTGAGATTCACGATCCCGAGTTTATCAACCATTCAGGCGATAAATCTTGTTAACATATATTAACCCCTTCACCGTGTTTTTCTTTTTTTCTGTCCGTTTTGTTTTCTTTTTTTCTTTGGCAACTCATCAACGCCGATGGTGTTTACGAATCCGAATTACTATTGACGAATAAATTAACGGGAAATTTGCACTATCGTGAAGCAATCAAAGTCGTTGTTAATCCTACCTTGAGCTGGTGTTGCGGTCTTCTGAGCGCTCCCTGATCACGACGGCCGCCGAGTCGATCGGCTTCAGCTTCCAGTCCCTCCATCGAAGATTCGGTTTCGCTCAGCCAGGCTAAGAACTTGTCCAAGGACCGGTCGAAGTTGTGGAGGGAGTTCATCGCCGAGTGCAATAGCTTTCCACGATTGATGATACTGAAAATATATAAGGCAACTGTGTACAAGTGCAATTGGAGATGATAGACCGGGCCAAAGATAACAATTAATGAGGGTGCATCATTAGGGTGGTTGTCATTTGGGGTCCCGACGAATTTTGTCACGGCCGGACTGGAAATCGTCGCAAAATATACATATTTTTCCTGACTATGCTAAAATGACCATTTTCCTGCAACGCGGGTGGAAAGTTACAGATTTTTGAAGCGCGGGAGGAAAAAATAGCCGAGTGGGAGGAAAAGTAGCCGGGCGGGAGGAAAAGTAGTCGAGCGGGAGGAAAAGTAGTCAAGCGGGAGGAAAAGTAGTCGAGCGGGAGGAAAAGTAGCCGAGCGGGAGGAAAAGTAGTCGCAGCGGAAGAAATAGTGTATTACGTTACGAGGGAGGGAAGTGCAACTTTTCACCGAGAGTAAAGTTTGATGCCCGAGCGAAGCGGGGTCAAAAATTCACACGAGGTGAAAAGTTGCACCCCTCCTATGTAACGTACTTTCCTTTTCTCCCGATTTCACTAAAAAATAACCACATTTCATGTGTGCAACAAGAACAGAGAATAAGCTCATTTTTAACAAATGACGACTGATTACCTCCCTAGGGAAGTAACGAAAGCGGACTGCGCATGCGTACATCATTCGTAAAAAAATGAGCGTTTTCCCGCCCGCGGTGTGGACACGAAATGCGGTTATTTTAGCGGAGTCGGGAGAAAAGTACTTTTCCACCATACCAGCGCGGAAAGTTCGACTTCCCGCCCTACGGGCTTTACGTAATTCGAACTTTCCGCTGCAGATATGGTGAAAAATAGTATACTCCACTGGGGAGTGAAAGTAGACTATCCCTCCCTAGTGGCGTAATATACTATTTTTTACTAACGTTGCAGGCATAAAAATATGGTCATTTTTTTTACGTAACCGGAAAAAAGTATAGTATGCCATTCAGGAGGGAGCGGTTTTTCATCTCGTGTGATTTCTCGCCGAAAAACACGCACTTCCCTCTCTAGTAGCATAATGTACTATTTTAAGTACTCTGAGAATGTCAGACTTCTATTTTAAGATTAAACCCTCTTTCTGCAGGGCTGTTTAAAAATGAAAGTGCTTTGTTCATTTTTCTGAATACGTATGAATTTTTTTCAGAATTTTGCTTTCAAAAAAGCAAGTTTTGAATTTTGAAATTTCATTTTCAATTTTTTTAAATGCAAAATATGTGGAACGTCACGAACTTTGAATTGGCGTCTGCCAAAAAATCACCTATTGAAAATAGGCAATTTTCAAAAATTGCGTTTTTGAAAAGAAAATTCTGAAAAAATGTATACGTATTCAAAAGAATTGAAAAATTATTTTCATTGGAAAAAAAAAGTTAGATTAACAGTTGATTTGCTGAACAATTCTGTTTTTTCATTCATTCATTAATAAAATTTTGGAATTATTCTTATGCAAAATGAATCTTTTCAGCACCTTCCATGGGTTTGATTTTTTCAGATTTTTATCCCATCTATGAAGTCTTCGAAATTCTCTCTGAATATCACATTTGAACTTACTGTACTTAAAGGACTCTCTTAATTACCTCGTGGATGGTTCAACATTTTTTTTACTACATAGTGAGATATATGTTACTTGTTTCTCAAAGTTACAGATTTTTTTTGGCAAATATTCAGACACAAAAAAAAGAATGGAAGTAAAGCGAAATCCTATGGCAAATGGCAAAATTGAGTGCTCTAAACAGAGAGTGAAATCTTCAAATAAAAAGTCTGAAATTATCAGAATATTTTTTCAAATATATTTTGTATATTTTTATTTTATTAATTTATTAAGCCACTCTCGCCCTTTAGTGCATTATTTAAATATAACACATATTTTACATATAATGGACAGCGTATTTTTCTATATATTTTATATATAAGTGTGCAAAAATATATGCAAAATATTTTAGAAATATTTTGCATATAATATATAATATAATATAATATATATAAAAATATTATATATATTATATTATATTATATTATATATATATATGTATATATATATATATATATATATATATATATATATATAATATAATATAATATAATATTAAAAAAAAAAAAAAAAAAAAAACAATAATAATTTTTTATAAGGAAAATGTTAAGAAAAAGGTTATAATTGAAACATGTTAAGGAGAAATCCGTATAAATAAACAAACAAACAAATATATATGGAATATATATCGAATATATTGCTGCACATATGTTTCTATTTCCCTTATCAAATCGATTGTGGGGCAACAAAATGTTATTGTTATGTATTCAGGTTGAAATGATGCAGCAATGAAAAAACTTAGTATTTTCACATGCATAAAAATGAATTATAGATTTCAATATTCACCTTGTGTTGAGATTGTTATAACGCTGATTGATCATTTCCGTCATCTTCTTGACGCGAGTTGTATCGTCTTGTTGGTATACCGCTATGAGCTTCTGGGTCAGTTGATTGAACAATTCAATCTGGTGCTTGTATTGATGCAGTTCGGCATGGAAGGACTAGAATCGATAGGCGAACGAGTTCAAGTTTTCCAATCACCAGATAAATAGAATAAAAAGTATAAAAAGAGATCAGATATAGACATATGTATATGTACCTTTTGCTCTCGCAGTTGAGCCTCGAGGACATCAGCGGTGTGGCCGATAGGTCGCATCCTTCCTAGTCGGGTTTCCATTCGATCCAACCATATCTCGACTTCGGTTCTCTTGGCTTCGTATCGCTGACTGTCTACCAGCATCGCGTCCAATTGCGTCTTTCGCTGCATCACCTTAGAATTCGTTTCGTCCCAATGCTCACGAAGCTTCGTAACTGCAACGTAAAGAAATTCCATGTGTTAAGTCAGTGTTACATAATTGATGTGATCGGCGTAGCTCACACGTTAAATGCAGGTGAATCTTATCTCTGAGACTCAAACTCATTGAAGTCGCAGAATTTGTCAGTAGTACTATGCCGAAGCAGTAATTTTAAAAAAATATCCGTCATCACATTTACTTTCGAAAACGCTCTAATAACAACGAAATAACGGAATAACGAAATAGAAAAAGCGAATTCACATGTTTATTTAAAAAAGGATGCAAAGTAGAACCTTGCACATTGCTTCCTCATTATTTTTCGCTTTTTACAAAGCAGTATGTTATTCATTTTTGGCTTCCTCATAGAGGAAGCTTTGTAAAAAGCGAAAAATAATGAGGAAGCAATGTGCAAGGTTCTGCTTTGCATCCTTTTTTAAATTCGATAAATAAACATGTTGTGAATTCGCTTTTTCTATTTCGTTATTACGTTATTTCGTTATTATTAGAGCGTTTTCGAAAGTAAATGTGATAACGTATATTATTAAAAATAATTCAACATTCCATAAAATCACAAATTTCATACCGTTTGTCACTAAATTATACATATATAACGGCTGAATATTGTTTCATTTATATACAAAATTTGAGCTCGCTATTTCAAGTTTTGCAAAAGTTACAATAGAGCGATAATGTCAATTTTTTGAAAAATTCAAAATTTCATAAAATCTTAACCACTTTACCGATTCGAACCAAATTCAATAATAAACAGCATTGAGTGCACCTACTCTTATAACCAACTATTTAGCAAAATAGACTAAATTTTACGAAAGTTAGAGCGACCACGTCCTTTTTTCAAAAAATTCAAAACGGCATAAAATCGAAATTTTTGCACAGATTTTGTCGGAAATTGGTACAGTTGAAGAGGGTCTATTGCTACACTAGTGTGCCAAATTTAAGCGCGATATACAAAACCGTTCTTGAGTTATCGGCGTTCGAATTTTCGGAGTTGTATACATACACACACATACATACGGACATTTTTTCTAGATCACTTTTCTGGACGTTTTGGACAATTCTAAGTGTCCTTACATAAAAATATCGAAATTTTTTTTTTTTATGAAAACAAAGCAAAAGGATGCAAAGTAGAACCTTGCACATTGCTTCCTCATTCTTTTTCGCATTTCACAAAGCTGCCTCTATGAGGAAGTTTCTTTATTTTATTTTTGGCTTCTTCATAGAGAAAGCTTTGCGAAAGATGAAAATTATTGACGAAGTTAATGATTTCTGATGTTTTACGAAATCCAGAGGGACACCAATAAATTTTTAAAAAATTCAAAATCACGTAAAATCCGAACCGCTTTACCGATCATCGCCAAATTTGATACGTAGCAGGGCTGAATGTTATTTTTCCTGTGTAGAAAATTTCAGTCGATTAGTTGAAATTTTACCTGAATTAGAGCAAAACGAAAATTTTTCGAAAAATTCAAAATCTTATAAAAACTGAACCGCTTTACCGATTTGCACCAAATTCAATACCAAAGGGCGTATCATTTTGTTCAATTTTTGTACGAAGTTTCAGCCCGATAGCTAAAAATTTGTTCGAGCTAGAGCATTTACGTACTTTTTTCAAAATTTCAAAATTCTTATAAAAATGAAATGCGTTAAGCGATTTTTGTAAAATTTATACCAATTGAAGATTAGCCAATACTGGACATGTTGTTTAAATTTTAGCTGATTTGGTCGAATACTTTATAAGTTACAGTTATATGAATTTTTGGCCTTTCATTACACACGCATACATATATTCAGACAATTTTTCTAAACCACTTTTCTCGACGTTTCAAACCATTTTAACGATTTTGACATGAAAATCTCGAAAAAATAAATTTTTTCATGAAAACAAAGCTTTCTCTACGAGGAAGCAAAAAAAACACAATTTTCTCGAAAGAAAATGTTTTCATGGAACCAAATCTCTATGACGAATCAAAATTATCACGAATCTTACGGATTGTAGATTATTCCCAAATATGATTTATATTTGAGCGCATTTATATTTTGTTGGAAGTACATAGAAAACTATTTTTCTCGTTGCCTAATAAAAAAATTAAATTGTCTGCAATTAATGTTTTTTCATTTTATTTTTAGTGCTGCTCTTCTTGTTTCTTAATTAATTATTTAATCTTAAATATTTTGTCTTTTTTTATTCCAGAATTTATTGTTGAAATTAAGAAATACAAAAAAAATTGCATAGATTTTTCAAGAATTGTCAACCATTTTGGGTTAGTTTATCATAACCAGTTTTTTTTTCTCAAAATATAATAATTCGTGACAAGTGTTTTTAAAAAATAATTTTGCCTTACAACAAACATAAAAGAACTAATTTTCCAGATACGATCTGCAATTCCATTTATTCTCTTAGTATCGATGAATCTCCAATAATCAGCAACGAGGATTTCTCTCAAAGCTCAGAAACTCGTCGTTTTAAGTGATAATTGGCTGCGAGGATTGCGAATAACTGAATTGGAAAAGGTCGCACGGCCTTTGATCACGAAAAAGTAAACAAAAAAAAGGAAAAAAAACCACTCTTCAAACAAAATGAATAGCATCAGGAAAACGTAATCTCCAAAAATACCTTTCAAACAGATCCTGATGTGGGAAAAGTTGCGAAAACATATCTCGTGGAAGTGCATCGCTGCTATAAAACGAAAGGTAGAATATGTATCCGATAGCAACTATACTTTTTATCAAGTAGCAGTGAAAGATGTTTTTATTTTTGTGACACAAGCCCCCGATATTGCAATTCATATGTCCACACGTATAGAAATACACCGAAAACTTTCCAGTGGGATGAACTCGATGTGTTCATGTTCGCCAACGGTCGAAGAGAATTTAATTGGGAACGATAGAGAACTCCATCAGGGCAGTTGCTCGTGACGGGGATTACGGGATTGATATCGTTCGCTGAAGCCCTTCTTAGTCGATTGTGACTATAGAGTTCAATCCGTACGGATTTTTTACCCGAGTTTTATTCATCAACACGATTGCAATATAACTCGTTGGACCTTCTATTTTTTTTCCTGCACCGAGAGAAAAAATATATTACTCATTCCCAGATTCGTATAGTAATCGGGACCCAAAGTGGAAACAAGGCATTTTATTCCAGACCCATACAAAGATTTACTAGGCTCACTGAGAGAAAAAAAGATGCAAAGTAGAACCTCGCACATTGCTTCCTCATTATTTTTCGCGATTTACAAAGCTACCTCTATGAGGAAGTATGTTATTCAATTTTTGGCTTCCTCGTAGAGGAAGCTTTGTAAATCGCGAAAAATAATGAGGAAGCAATGTGCAAGGTTCTACTTTGCATCCGTGTTTTAATTAGATAAATATACATGTTGTGGATTCGCTTTTTCTATTTCGTAATTCCGTTATTTCGTGATTATTAGAACGTTTCCGAAAGTGAATATGATAATGTATATTTTTTAAAATAATTTAACATTCCATAAAATCAAAAATTTCATACCGTTCGTCACTAAATTATACATATATAATGGCTGAATATTGTTTCATTTATATACAAAATTTGAGCTCGCTATCTTAAGTTTTGCAAAAGTTACAATAGAGCGATAATGTCAATTTTTTGAAAAATTCAAAACATCATAAAATTTTTACGTTTCAACCGATCTTAACCAAATTCAATAGCGATCACCGGCGTATGAAAGCTCAAATTCATACCAATTTTAAGATCAATATCTCGAAAATTGAAAGAGCTATCGCGTAAACAGACGTTTTTCAAAAAATTAAAAAACGCGTAATAATTTAACGATGAAGTGGATTTTAACAAAAATTTGTATGAACGATGAGGCTTGATTCCTCTATCTATGGCCCAAATTTCAGATTGATATCTCAAGGCATTCCCGAGTTATAAAGGTTTACATTTTTCGATCGTGTAACATACACAGATACACACACACACACACACACACACGCACACGCACACGCACACGCACACGCACACGCACACGCACACGCACACGCACACGCACACGCACACGCACACGCACACGCACACGCACACGCACACGCACACGCACACGCACACGCACACGCACACGCACACGCACACGCACACGCACACGCACACGCACACGCACACGCACACGCACACGCACACGCACACGCACACGCACACGCACACGCACACGCACACGCACACGCACACGCACACGCGCACGCGCACGCACACGCACACGCACACGCACACGCACACGCACACGCACACGCACACGCACACGCACACGCACACGCGCACGCGCACGCACACGCACACGCACACGCGCACGCACACGCGCACGCACACGCGCACGCGCACGCGCACGCGCACGCACACGCGCACGCACACGCGCACGCGCACGCGCATGCGCACACACACACACGCACACGCACACGCACACGCACACGCACACGTACACACGCAGACACACGCACGCACGCACGCGTTTTTTCTAAATCACTTTTCGCGACATTTTGGCCCATTCTGAGTGTACTGACATGAAAATCTCGAAAAAAAAATTTTCATGAAAACAAAGCTTCCTCTATGAGGAAGCAAAATTGTTGGGCACAACGAAATAGAGGTTGACTCAACCTCTCCGAGAGGTTAAATATGGCGAATGGAACGAGGAGTTTGAGTCAAACTCACCAAATGGTTGTCGGACTTTCTTCGATTCAAATGTTCCATGTGGTTGAGACAACCACAGTGCATTTATTGTAACTCTAACATTGTTTTCGCTCAGACCATGCGCACTGTTGCATCAATCTCTAATCGATTGATTGGAACTATTAACACGGTTGGTTCAACTACACTTACATTTAAATTAAATTGATTATATGTTTGAGCGAATCTAAAATAATAAAGAAAATTTATTTTTAAACATTAATTTGCGCTTATTCAATCGAGTAATCGTGCATTTTTATTAGATATTACGACCACCTCCTCATGATGGTACATATTTATCGCTGAAAAAACATATTTAATTTTTTTTACATTGACGGGAATCGAACCTGGAACCCTCCGGATGGTGTTGTTGCGCTGCGCTTTAGCTCACTCGGCCATTCAGATCATATGATTCTACAAGTTTTTTTGTCTATTTAAATATCGGTAACATGATGAAGTTGCTTGTTTCGTTGTTTGCTCGAATTAGTTCGTTAGTATTTGGGTGGATGACAGTCTGACTGACCTGAGGGTCAGTACTAGGATGGGTCCTAGGATCTAGCTGTCTCTGACTGTCAGTAATTGAATAGGTGACCACCGGGATGACTGTAAAAATCAGTACTCGTATCTTCAGAAACGGCTTCCACGCAAACGGACGTGAGGTTGAGTCAACCTATATTTCGTAGAAGTCAGTTACACCGAGATTCTTTCAAAAGCATAAAATAGTTCTTGTAACCATTCCAATACAGTTGCTTCATAGAAATCATTTTCCTGATTGGAATGACACACAGGATTGTCTCAACTCAACAGGGTTAAGTCAACTGCACTGCCATTCGCTCAACAGCATCAATGTTCAGCCAAAACATTATTATATTGACGTTCAATTACATGGGGTAGTTCTCTAAACAAAATGCATTGTATTGCTTCGACGAAAGGGTACTTGTGTCAACCTCTATTTCTTTGAGCCAAAGTAATATTTGCCAACCACCGCGCGATGTTATCAGGATTTCAAGTTTTCTATCAGTGCGTCGCCCGTTAACGTATTTAGCGTAAATAGTACAGCGAGCGACGCCTAGTAAATTTTTGTATGTGTCTGGAAAAAAATGCCATGTTTCCACTTTGGATCCCGATTACAATACGAATCTGGGAATGAGTACTATATTTTTTTCTCGGTATGCGTTCAGGCGAGAGTGAAAATAAAAATATACAAAGGGTCATCCAGCTCGGTCTTTATTTCACTCTACTACGAAAATAAGGTATCCTCATTATAGAGTGTCTATAATAAAATAGGTCGATCAATGTAGTAAGCCGATATTCGAAGTTCCGTATTGGGGTGTACGTCACGTCCTCCATTACCATCGAGCTGTCCTTGATATCTGGATATGTTGATGGAATCCCGGAAGCACGTTATTATTATCACCATCGCGCGGCGTATGACTGTCGAAATTTCGATAAAGCTCAATTCGGAGCAACTTTAAGCCATATCTAACAGGTCCATAGAAACCTCACCGACAAAAAGACTTCATTGATTTTTTACCATTTTTAAATTTTATTTTTCGATTTCATCATTCGATTTTTATTTCACAAAGAAATATTTTTTTTTCATTAATTTCAAGGAAATATTTCTTTTTTTTAGTAAGAACATTGCATTGAATCGCAAAAACAGTTACTTTGACTCAAAGAAATGATTACTGTGACTCAAAGAAACGGTTACTTTGACTCGAAGAATCGATTGCTTTGACTCAAAGAAATGATTACTTTGACTCAAAGAAACGGTTACTTTGACTCGAAGAATCGATTACTTTGACTCAAAGAATCAATTACTTTGACTCAAAGAAATGATTACTTTGCCTCAAAGAATCGATTACTTTGACTCAAAGAATCAATTACTTTGACTCAAAGAAATGATTACTTTGCCTCAAAGAAACGGTTACTTTGACTCAAAGAAACGGTTACTTTGACTCGAAGAATTGATTACTTTGACTCAAAGAAACGATTACTTTGACTCAAAGAAACGATTACTTTGACTCAAAGAAACGATTACTTTGACTCAAAGAAACGATTACTTTGACTCAAAGAAACGGTTACTTTGACTCAAAGAAACGGTTACTTTGACTCAAAGAAACGGTTACTTTGACTCAAAGAAACGGTTACTTTGACTCAAAGAAATGATTACTTTGACTCAAAGAAACGATTACTTTGACTCAAAAAAACGATTATTTTGACTCAAAGAAACAGTATAGTCATTCGCGATTCAAAGAAACGATACAGTTATTCATGATTCAAACTTTGAATAATAATTTCTGAATATTATTAACAATTGATTGAGTAATCAATAATAAGTCACTAATGATTACTCATTGCTTGAGAAATTCCAATTACCGATTAGTCAAGTAATCAGTAATTGATTATTTAGATTATTAAATTGTCAATTAATTTGAAAAATTTTCTCCCAAATACATGATTGATTGAGTAATAAAATAATATTAATTTCTAATTACAATTTCGCCGAACCCTGATTCAAAGAAATGATATAGTCATACGCGATTCAAAGAAACGATATAGTCAAGTTGCGAAAAACCGATAAAAATGGATAGGCAGATATCAGTGTTTGTTTAAATAAATTATCTAAAATGATTTCTATAGCCATTCTACATCTAGTACTGCATGGGAAAACTTTTTCTTTTTAAGTGACCTCTATTGTATTTTCATTTAGCGACATATTATTTTATAGATTACGTTTTAGTGTCTCCAAAAAGATTTCTTTAAAATCAATGAAAAGCGATTCATTGATAATTATAAGCAATATATTGGCATTAAAAAAAAAAGTTGATTAATTCAATGTCACTAATTTTTATTGAATTTCAGATCATTCAAAAAAAAGATAATATTAATTTAAATATGTTATTTCATTGATGATCAAGCTATGTTTTATAGGATGAGATTTTCAAGGGATTTCTTTGAATCAATGAAACTTTTTCTCTTGTTGTATCTGATAGAGATCTATTTTAAATTAATAATATACAAAGACGTCGTATGTCTTTGAAATCGCTTGAGGAAACAACGGCAAATACCAACTCGGCAACATCTTCCGTATTTATTACCTTCAGTGATTTTGTATAATGAAACTGAACTGTCGCTCTCGAGAAACGCCGGAAGGGTTATGCACTCCATCCGATGTCGTGGAAGCGACGTTTAAGTGCGCAGGTTTGCTTCCACCGGCAAAAAGTAAGTGACTGATCCATAACCCCTGAAGAGGTTAGGGCGTTCAAGGGATACACGTCTGTGAAAAGTACGTACGTGTCTGATCGATCTTGTGCTGCACTCCATTATGTGATACAAAAAAAAAATTTCACCACAAGCAATAAAATGCTTTTCACAAAAGCTCAAGCTTTTCTTGAACAACTTTAATTTACCGCTGCGATCTTTTTTATTTCAAGTTTTATAAAATTTTACCTACCAGTCGTAATCTAATTTTATTCAAAAAATGAAGTACCAAATAATCAAAATGTATTTTCGTTGTTTACATGACATTTTGCAGTTCTCAAAGAGTTATTTACTTTACAAAAAATTTACTTGGCCCGTTTTTAACAGCAAAAACTTCAAAAACGTTAAAAAAAACTTTTCAACTGGACATGAGGAAAATATGAAAGTAATTTTTTTAAGCAAATCGTGTGTGTTATTAATGGCTAAGAATGCGAGGTTTAGGACTACTCATTGATTTAGTTTTAGCTTTAACTGCAAGTGACGATCCAGGCCCAAACCCGGAAGGGAAATTTTTTTAAATGTCTCTGAAGGACATCATTGTTTTTTTTGTTGTTATTTCTGTACGCAGTAAATTATTTGTTGTAAAACAAACATTTCAGAATCACCACTGCAAACGTGAATTAATTTAGAATCACAATTGTTGATTGAATTTTAAATGCCGGTGTACACACAAACGATAAATATATAGGGTAGAAGTACCGGTTGTGGCCACCCCTACACTTAAATACGTTTTTCGTGGCTATTTTAATTCTGTACCTGTATTTAATCATAATTTTTCATAACGTTGTGTATTTTGGAAACATTTATCGTCATTTTGACGTCCGTTCGTCTCCATTACAAAAAGTACTGTGTCAGTAATTAAAGCATCATCAGCTGATTCATCAAATTGTCAACTCCTTACGAAATTCGACAAGATTTTGACGAAAGCTCTAGATACATATTCGGATTATATAGTTGGCGAATTGCATGCAGCTTTGCACATATCAATCTTAAGAGTCATCACTGCAAATGTTGATGCACTAAAAGTTTGAAATAAAGCTATACATTTATAAAAAATACGATGGCCACAACTGGTACATGGAATAAGCATGTTACCCCGGATATGGCCATGATAATATAATCATTAATTTTTCGTTAATTATTACACAATCAATTCATAAATTCGTAAAGAAGAAATAAAAAAACGAAAAAACGCTAAGAAAAATATATCCTTAGAAATGTATAGTAAAAAAGAAGGTAAAGCGGTGGAACACCTTTCATGTTGAAGATTCCCATCATTATTCAATGCGAAAATCTACTTTCGGAAAGAACTCTGGTAAAAATAAAAATAAAAGTGTAAAGAGTAAAACATTAATATAATGTATGACTATTTGTGACAAAGAAAGCTGCTACGAAAAAGTACAAAACGAAGGAGACGAATGCCAAAAAAGGTTAGTTAGGCTCACAGATGGCATCTGTGCTTTAAAGACATTTTCGTGTAGAGGAATTGGATGCTTTCATAAGAATACCATTTTGATTTATTAAACACACCTTAAAAAATGTTTCAAGTGCAATGAATATTGAGTTATTCTAATTTTAAGCATGGCCAAAACCGGTACATTACTGTGGCCAAAACCGGTACATAGGTGGCCAGAACTGGTGAAATGGCTATACTCCTACTTTTTTCTATTTTCCAGTGTTTTCTCGATACATATGAAGATTTTAATGCTAGAAATCTGAAACTATATTCTTCTCAGATATGAATAGGTCCAAAACAGTTTTATGATATTTGGTCCCAATCACAAGTACTTGAAAATGAGAAAATTCTTAAAGTGGCCACAACCGGTGCTTCTACCCTATTCATTTTCACAAAAACAATTATAAATTTTTCGTATATTGCTTTATTATCGGAATATACAATTATTTAGGGCGACAAATCAAAATGCTATTAATGATAGAGAATATGTCAAGTATTACTATAAATATAGAGGAGATGGGGTCAAAACGGGTATCACGACTAAAAATGACAATTGGGGGCAAAACGGGCATCGTTTCAACTTTTTCGAACACGACTTTTTTCAATTTCCTGACATTTCTTTCTTGAAAATTTTGGAAAATAATTGGTGATGTCAATAAAACAGCCAGGGAGGCAAAACAGGCATCTCGGCTAAATATAAGTATCGGGGTCAAAATTGGCACCAAATCATAAAATGAGAATTTCGTTCTAATTGATTTCTTTATGATATACCAACTTTTTTTTTCAAACAATTAATTTGATTATAAAATTTTTGAAAAATTCATTTGACTATATTTTTTTTCTTTGCTCAACAAAGTATCGAAAAAAAGTTCTGAACGGATGGTTAAAAAAATTCTGATCTGATGAAGATTATCAATTTTTTTTTCATCACCAATTTTACGTATTTTCCGCATTTTCCCTATCTAAGGAACGTAAAAAGATGCAAAGTAGAACCTTGCACATTGCTTCCTCATTATTTTTCGCTTTTTACAAAGCTCCCTCTGTGAGGAAGCAGTATGTTATTCAATTTTGGCTTCCTCATAGAGGAAGCTTTGTAAAAAGCGAAAAATAATGAGAAAGCAATGTGCAAGGTTCTACTTTGCATCTTTTTTTTTATACCTTGTGTCTCTTTTGCAGAGGTGTTTTATACAGCTATAAATCACCTCTGCAAACACCGTTACATCTAATTTTGATTAGATACAAATTTTTGTCGTACTTTCTCAACTTTTCCGGAAGTTATAGCGAAAATCTACATTTTTTTTTAAATGAAAAATGGTGTAAAATCCGAACGACTTTACCGATCATCACCAAATTTGGTACATGGCATTTCTGAATGTTATTTTTCGTCTGTACAAAATTTCTGTTCATTTGTTGAAATTCGACGTAATTTAGATCAGAATCTATTTTTTTCGAAAAATTCAAAATTCTATAAAATCCGAACCGCTTTACCGATTTCGTCGAAATTCAATACCATACAACATTGAACGTATCTTCAGTTATGAAGAACTATTTAGCCAAATCGGCGAACTTTTACGAAAGTTAGAGCGACCACGCCCTTTTTTCAACAAATTAAAATCAAAATAAAATCTTAATGACTTCACATATTTTGGCAAAAATCACAACATTCAAAGAGGGGCAGCTACTCTACTTGCGTGCCAAATTTGAGCCGGATCGCTCGAACGGTTACCGAGTGAGAGGAGATTGAATTTTCGAAGCCCAGCACACACACACACACACACACACATACATACATACGGACATTTTTTCTAAACCACTTTTCTCGACGTTTTAGGTGATTCTAAGCATACTGACATGAAAATCTCGAAAAAAAAAAATTTCGCGAAAACAAAGCTTCCTCTATGAGGAAGCAAAACAATTATAAATTTTTCGTATATTGCTTTATTATCGGAATATACAATTATTTTGTGTCACAAATCAAAATGCTATTAATGATAAAGAATATGTCAAGTATTACTATAAATATAGGGGAGATGGGGTCAAAACGGGCATCGCGACTGAAAATGACAATTGGGGGCAAAACGGGCATCGTTTCAACTTTTTCGAACACGACTTTTTTCAATTTCCTGAAATTTCTTACTTGAAAATTTCGGAAAATAATTGGTGATGTCAATAAAACAGGCAGGGAGGCAAAAACAGGCATCTCGGCTAAATATAAGTATCGGGGTCAAAATTGGCACCAAATCATAAAATGAGAATTTCGTTCTAATTGATTTCTTTATGATATACCGACTTTTTCTTTCAAACAATTAATTTGATTATAAAATTTTTGAAAAATTCATTTGACTATTTTTTTTTCTTTGCTCAACAAAGTATCGAAAAAAAGTTCTGTACGGATGGTTAAAAAAATTCTGATCTGATGAAGATTATCAATTTTTTTTCATCACCAATTTGACGTATTTTCCGCACTTTCCCTATCTAAGGAACGTAAAAAACTGAGACAAATCGTTTTTACGAAAGTTGAGACGGTGCCCGTTTTACCCCCAACCCCGATTTTTAATGGAGCTGCCCATTTTGCCCCCATGTCCCCTACTGTTAAAATTGTCAGGTGATTCCATGAAAATCGAGACAACCGATTATTCTCGGTTTCTTCGAAGAGGTTAAAAAAAAATCGCAGACAAAGTGGTAAAATTGAGAGTCAGAAATGGAGCTTCCAGGTTGTTTCACTTGATCCTATAGAGATGATCCTCTTGCCGGATTGCGCAGTCGAGGAAGTTTCGAGTGTCCAGCAAACTGCGGCTAATTGTAGTTGAGCTGCTCAGATGGATATGGAATAACGTTTTCCAACAGCAGTTGGACTCTGCAAACATCTTCTTTGCCCCGATGAATTTCAACGTGCAAAATGACTAACGCAGCTGTGGTGAAGACGTTAAAGTGCATAAACGCTGTGGAATATCGACGGTTCCGGCACGTATCGATCCGACATCTCGAGCTGGGCTTTCCTCTATTTTTCCTTCTTTCTTTACGTCTTTTTTTTTCGTTTTTTTTCTTTCTTTTTTCTCCCTTTTTTCTTCCTTCTTCGATCACGCGCTCGGCGCGCTTCTATTCCGTCGGGAGGGGCTCTCCATAAATTGCAACGTAAATCCACCACACCTCCCGATTTAAAAATATCCCTTGGGCGGGCAAAAATGGCATGGATGCTTCTACCATATACGACGCCAAGCAACGTAGCATAAAACCTCTTGGGAAATCACAAATTATCGAATACTGCTGTGAGGATTAAGTTCGCTTGTTTCATTTATCACACCCAAAAAGATTGTATGTACAATTTTTTCATTTCATTAAAATTTCTTTAGTCCACATTGCGAATGGTTGAATTAAATCGAGATATATTCAGGCTCGATTCAATTCAATTTAAGAGATGTATACACCGAATGTGGAAAGAATATAAATCTGAGTTTGACGCAATTTTTACAATTATTAAAAAAAAAAACAACCAAAGTAGTCGAAAATTAAAATGTCTTTATTGTGAAAGTTGCAGTGTATTTTTATAAAAGAAGTACAGTAAAGTCGTAAAGTACACCGAGAAAAAAAATCTAGTAGACTAAACTAAATTTTAGTTAACGTAAATTAATTTTCTCATTTAAATGTTAGCCTAATAGGACTGCATATATTTTTAATAGTGCCTTCCGCTCAGCAGATGGCGCGCAAATCAGTGCGCGGCTAAGCGGTCACCCATCCAAGTAATGACCGCAAATAATGCTGCTTAACTCTAGGGATCGTCGAAGCCACACACCGACCGTTCGTCCACTATTGTCGATTTAAAGAATATATAATTTTTACATAAATATACGACAAGAATTAAATCAAATCGGTAAATATTGCATGTTGATAATAGAAGCATTCTCTGTGAATCCAGCCACTTTTTTGTCGACCCTCTCCGATTTTCCCTGTAATTGATTATATGAATGTACCACTAAAAGACACTCTATGTGAATTTTTTCAGATTTTAAAAAATAATTTTTCAGAAAATGGCTTTTTTTATTCAAGTGCAAATATCTCAGAATTTTGAAGTTACTGAAAAAAAATGTCTGCACATAAAAGTTGTTTATTGTTAGCTTTCGAGCAGAATATTCCAAATAATTGTCACGTTCCTGTGAGTAAGATTTTTTTCCGAAAAATGGAGGAATTATATTTTAATTAAAAAAAGGATGTTTTTTTTTACTGAAAAAATTACAGAGTATTGCTACATGACTGTTGATATCACAAAAAAATCGCCAGAGTGGCACCGATTGATCTTCTGGTATTAAAAAATGCATTTGTGTGAAAGTTCCGAAAAACGGGGGCATTATTATTTTTTTGATAAAAAAAGGTTACTTTTTTTGGCTAATAAAATTACAGAGTATTCTTGCATGACTGTAGATATTGCAAAAAAATCATCAGAGTGGCAAGGATCGAGCTTACGCTATTAAAAAAATTATTCGTGTGGGAGTTTCGAAAAACGGGGGAATTATTTTTTTTTATACCGGAAGCTCGATCCGTACCACTCTGATGATTTTTTTGCAATATCTACAGTCATGCAAGAATACTCTGTAATTTTATTAGCCAAAAAAAAAGTAACCTTTTTTTTATCAAAAAAATAATAATGCCCCCGTTTTTCGGAACTTTCACACAAATGCATTTTTTAATACCGGAAGATCAATCGGTGCCACTCTGGAGATTTTTTTGTGATATCAACAGTCATTCAGCAATACTCTGTAATTTTTTCAGTGAAAAAAAATATCCTTTTTTTAATTAAAAAATAATTCCTCCATTTTTCGGAAAAAAATCATACTCACAGGAACGTGACAATTATTTGGAATATTCCGCTCGAAAGCTAACAATAAACGACAACTTTTATGTGAAGACATTTTTTTTCAGTAACTTCAAAATTCTGAGATATTTGCACTTGAATAAAAGAAGCCATTTTCTGAAAAATATTTTTTTTAAATCTGAAAAAATTCACGTAGAGTGTCTTTTAGTGGTACATTCATATAATCAATTACAGGGCAAATCGGAGAGGGTCGAAAAAAAAAGTGGCTGAATTGACAGAGAATGCTTCAATAATAAACTCCAATGATGAAAGGAAATAAATATATATTGGATAATAAAATAGTTCTAATTGATTTTATTTAAAAATATCTAATACATGTATTTGGTCGATTTAACTAGATCTTTTTTCCGGATTAAGAAAGTATTTAGTAGCAATGAATAAAATATTTTTTTAGTATCCGCTGCACAGTGAAAGTTGATTAAAATAAATAAATATGTTGGAAATAAAAAGAACTGAAAAATTGAATGAAATACATATTTATTGGAGGGAAAGTAAATTTTCGTTGATGGAAATAATTAAATGTTGAATAGATAATTTTAGTTAATATTACCAAATCTTTTCTCTGGGTGCATGACATTCACTATGTCCCTTTAACTGAAGTTGAATGTACTAGAGTAATCCAATTGACAGAATAGTAAGTTTGTTTCTTATTTTATTTTGCACTTATCGTAAATGGTTTGGAACACGAGTTTTCAAACTTTCACCACTCCCTTTTATTAAAATAGGCAACAATCTCGTTATGATCGAGTTGAAATCTGAAAGCGTACTGAGAAAAGCCCCGAAGGCTCAGAATGACTGAGAAGAAAAAATCTAGTCACTAACTGGTTCTTTTCCTCCCTTGGCCTTTCCTCCATGGCCCGTCTTTTTTATCTCGTTCGGTCAGAAACTTTTCCTACACTCGAAAAACTCTCTTGCCAGATATTGCAATTTGTATTCGGTCCGTAGACTCTTACGATCAGCCGATTCTCGGTTTCCACCATGCGACCTCTCTAACTTTTTGCCCTGACGGTCCTCGATAACTTGCAGTATCTTGTGCCACCTTTTATGTCGCGCAATGCCGAACTTTCTCAGTGGTAGCTCAATAATCCAGGACGTTTCGAATCGATAGGATTGCCAAGGGATTTAAACTTGTTCAACAATTTTTCCGCAATACCAATATTAATTTGTCTATTGAGAGCGAGGAAGCAGACAACAATATGAAAATTTTAATATTGCCTCCTGATTAGTTCCCGCAATTGATACAATTTTGTCTATATCTTTCGACAGGAAACTACGTTTTGTTTGTTATTGAAAAATTGATCATAAAAAATGGTCAACACTGTTTTCTCAATACTTAAGGGAAGGGAGTCAGGTCATAAAAGTTGATTTTGGAAATTCAATATCATCCAAATCCTATTGCTTATAAAAATACTCAAAGCACTATATTGTTGGTACTCGATGAAAGGATTTTTTACTGTCGTCTGACTTGCATATGCTTTTCAATATTATCTTAAGCAAAGTTCTTAGGTTTTCCATTCTGCGCATGATTCAGATCAAACTACCAGGCAGATTGGAATGGTTGACGTCTCATTTTCTTCTTCATGAAAAGATACACCGGCTAAATGGAGCAAATGTTAATAAAAGGTAATATTTTTCAAGTGACATAATTATTAATAAATAAATTTTATGCTATTTTCTAAATCAGTGATCAACTTTGCTTTCAAAATGAAAAAAAATAGTTTGCTCCATTTAGCCGGTGTATCTTTTTATGAAGAAGAAAATGAGATGTCAACCATTCCAATCTACCTAGTAGTTTGATCTGAATCATGCGCAGAATGGAAAACCTAAGAACTTTGCTTAAGATAATATTGAAAATCATATGCAAGTCAGACAACAGTAAAAAATCCTTTTATCAAGAACCAACAATATAGTGATTTAAACTTGTTCAACAATTTTTTCCGCAATTCCAATATTAATTTGTCTATTGAGAGCGAGGAAGCAGACAACAATATGAAAATTTTAATATTGCCTCCTGATTAGTTCCCGCAATTGATACAATTTTGTCTATATCTTTCGACAGGAAACTACGTTTTGTTTGTTATTGAAAAATTGATCATAAAAAATGGTCAACACTGTTTTCTCAATACTTAAGGGAAGAGAGTCAGGTCATAAAAGTTGATTTTGGAAATTCAATATCATCCAAATCCTATTGCATATAAAAATGCCCAACGCACTATATTGTTGGTAGGGTAGAAGTACCGGTTGTGGCCACTGTACCGGTTGCGGCCACCCCCACACTTAAATACGTTTTTCGTGGCTATTTTAATTCTGTAGATGTATTTAATCATAATTTTTCATAATGTTGTGTATTTTGGAAACATTTACCATCATTTTGACGTCCGTTCGTCTCCACTACAAAAAGTACTGTATCAGTAATTAAAGTATCATCAGCTGATTCATCAAATTCTCAACTCCTTACGGAATTTGACAAGATTTTGACGAAAGCTCTAGATACATATTCGGATTATATAGTTGGCGAATTGCATGCAGCTTTGCACATATCAATCTTAAGAGTCATCACTGCAAATGTTGATGTACTAAAAGTTTGAAATAAAGCTATACATTTATAAAAAATACGATGGCCACAACTGGTACATGGAATAAGCATGTTGCCCCGGATATGGCCATGATAATATTATCATTAATTTTTCGTTAATTATTACACAATCAATTCATAAATTCGTAAAGAAGAAACAAAAAAACGAAAAAACGCTATGAAAAATATATCCTTAGAAATGTATAGTAAAAAAGAAGGTAAAGCGGTGGAACACCTTTCATGTTGAAGATTCCCATCATTATGCAATGCGAAAATCTACTTTCGGAAAGAACTCTGGTAAAAATAAAAATAAAAGTGTAGAGAGTAAAACATTAATATAATGTATGACTATTTGTGACAAAGAAAGCTGCTACGAAAAAGTACAAAACGAAGGAGACGAATGTCAAAAAAGGTTAGTTAGGTTCACAGATGGCATCTGTGCTTTAAAGACATTTTCGTGTAGAGGAATTGGATGCTTTCATAAGAATATGATTTTGATTTATTAAACACACCTTAAAAAATGTTTCAAGTGCAATGAATATTGAGTTATTCTAATTTTAAGCATGGCCAAAACCGGTACATTACTGTGGCCAAACCGGTGCACAGGTGGCCAGAACTGGTGAAATGGCTATGCTCCTACTTTTTTCTATTTTCCAGTGTTTTCTCGATACATATGAAGATTTTAATGCTAGAAATCTGAAATTATATTCTTCTCAGATATGAATAGGTCCAAAACAGTTTTATGATATTTGGTCCCAATCACAAGTACTTGAAAATGGAAAAATTCTTAAAGTGGCCACAACCGGTACTTCTACCCTACTCGATGAAAGGATTTTTTACTGTCGTCTGACTTGCATATGCTTTTCAATATTATCTTAAGCAAAGTTCTTAGGTTTTCCATTCTGCGCATGATTCAGATCAAACTACTAGGCAGATTGGAATGGTTGACGTCTCATTTTCTTCTTCATGAAAAGATACACCGGCTATATGGAGCAAACGTTAATAAAAGGTTATATTTTTTAAGTGACATAATTATTAATAAATAAATTTTATGTTATTTTCTAAATCAGTGATCAACTTTGCTTTCAAAATGAAAAAAGATAGTTTGCTCCATTTAGCCGGTGTATCTTTTCATGAAGAAGAAAATGAGATGTCAACCATTCCAATCTACCTAGTAGTTTGATCTGAATCATGCGCAGAATGGAAAACCTAAGAACTTTGCTTAAGATAATATTGAAAAGCATATGCAAGTCAGACAACAGTAAAAAAATTCTTTTATCAAGAACCAACAATATAGTGCGGTGGGCACTTTTATATGCAATAGGATTTGGATGATATTGAATTTCCAAAATCAATTTTTTTTACCTGACTCCCTCCCCTTAAGAAAAAGATGCTGGTTTTTTTTAGTACATTGATATGGAGAAATTTCCGAGAAATAATTGATAATAAGAGAAATATAAAATTGCCAATTGCCATAGACTTGAGTGTTGATTTGAAAAATTATTTTCATACGAAATTATAACTTAAAATTAGTTTAAGAAGGAAAAAAAGCTACATTTACGCCAAAAGAATTATTCTTATGTACAATTAAGCATTTTTTTTTTAATTCTCAGAAAAGTTTGAAGAAATTTAAAAACCCGCATATTTCCTATTGCATATTTGCAATAGTTAGAATATATTTTATAATAATTCTTAATTTTTTAAAATGTATCATATAAAATAAAATTAAAATAAAATATTTTATAATATAATTTAATAAATAGAATATATTTTTTTAAACGACACCAGCAGATAAACCATTAAGATATTTGACAATAAATATCTCGAAATGTTTCGAATCGATAGGATTGCCATGGGATTTAAACTTATTCAACAATTTTTCCGCAATACCAATATTAATTTGTCTATTGAGAGCGAGGAAGTAGATGACAATATGAAAATTTTAATATTGCCTCCTGATTAGTTCCCGCAATTGATACAGTCTTGTATATATCTTTCGACTGGAAACTACGTTTTTTTTTCTGATTGAAAAATTGATCATAAAAAATGGTCAAAACTGTTTTCTCAATACTTAAGAAAAAGATGCTGGATTTTTTAGTACATTAATATGGAAAACCTGAGTTAAACCACAAAGTGTAAATTTATTAAAAATAAGAAAATAAAGAAAAAAAAACTTAACAAACTACAAAGTGTGAATAAATTCATCTTCACGGTTTTCGAGAAATAATTGATAATAAGATAAATGTACAATTAGTAAATTGCCATAGACTTGAGTGTTGATTTGAAAAATTATTTTCATACGAAATTATAACTTAAAATGAGTTTAAGAATGAAAAAAGCTACATTCACGCCTTAAGAATTATTCTTATGTACAATTAAGCAATTTTTTAAAATTCTCAAGAAAGTTTGAAGAAATTTAAAAACCCATAAATTGACTATTGCACATTTGCAATAGTTAGAATATATTTTATAATAATATGTAATAAAAAAAAATTATAATATAAAAAAGAATTGAAATAAAGTATTTTATAATAATATATAATAAAAAAAAATTATAATATAAAAAAGAATTAAAATAAAATATTTTATAACATAATTTAATAAAAAGATTATATATTTTTAAACAAAATCAGCAGATAAACAATTAAGATATTTGTCAATAAATGTCAGCAATTTGGATCTGACTTGTTCCGTTTAATGGATGTGATTACAACAAGACTTTATTGAATTTCGCCCCTGATTCTGACACAATGTGGCTTTGCTGGCATTTCAAACGCTCTGGACCACTGAATTTGTCCTTTCGAATTTGTAAACTTGGAGGAACGGCTTGTTTACGAAGGATCAGTGCGTTCTATCGCAACTGCGACAGTCAGGAGTGTGGCACATATAGAAACGTTTGGGATTTCGCTTGGGATTTCTGCAGTTGAGTTCCCCAAGCGCGGTTGCAATTACGCCAACTGCCCAATGGACTGCTTGATGAAAACAGTATGGTGGTCCCTCTCGGGAAGCCATGCCACAGCGATCAGCGCCGTTATCGCTTTGCCCTCTCAGCCCCAAACGTTAATACGCGATAAACACTCAACAAACTGGACAATCGTCGTAAATTCCTTTCCCCTCACCACCAAACTTTATTCACTTGTTACTAATGACATTACTGTCTCTCACTATATAGTTATAGCGAGAGTGAAAAATATCGTAGAATACATCAAATCAATTTACTTGAAAACCGCTAAAATTTAGTGATGCGGCTTGAGACGAGATTATCTTGAATCTCCCTCGTTTTTTCTTGCGTTTGTCATTTGTCTGAAGTTCTCGTCTCGTGTTTGCGGTATTAAAAAAACTAGTGGTCCATAAAGTATGCTAGCGAAGTATTTCGAATTTCGCTTTAAAAATTTGAGAGGATTTTTTTGATCGTATATACTAATGGATAAGACGAAAAAAAAAATCGATTTTTTTTTTTCACACTGGAAAGATCACTTAAAGTATCTGGTATCTAAAGCAGCTATATATGTGGTCGAATAAAAAATATATTGTATTGAATAAGCTAAATAATATATTTATATTAAATTTTAATTTATTATAAATATTTTCGATATTTTGAAAATACAATAATATATTTCAATAAATTTTGTTTAGCAGCTGATATATTAAATTTAATACACGAGACGTAGCAAAATTATAAATTTTTGAAAACCAATTAATTAAAGTATCTGGCATCTAAAGCAACTATATATGTGGTCGAATAAAAAATATATTGTATTGAATAAGCTAAATAATATATTTATATTAAATTTTAATTTATTATAAATATTTTCGATATTTTGAAAATACAATAATATATGTCAATAAATTTTTTTTATCAGCTGATATATTAAATTTAATACACGAGAGGTAGTAAAATTATAAATTTTTAAAAACCAATAATTGATTAAAGTATCTGGCATCTAAAGCGACTAAATATGTGGTCGAATAAAAATATATTGTATTGAATAAGCTAAATCATATATTTGTATTCAATTTTGTTTATCAGCTGATATATTAAATTAAATACACGAGACGTAGTAAAATTATACATTTTTGAAAACCAATAATTGATTAAAGTATCTGGCATCTAAAGCAACTATATATGTGGTCGAATAAAAAATATATTGTATTGAATAAGCTAAATAATATATTTGTATTCAATTTTGTTTATCAGCTGATATATTAAATTAAATACACGAGACGTATTAAAATTATAAATTTTTGAAAACCAATAATTGATTAAAGTATCTGGCATCTAAAGCAACTATATATGTGGTCGAATAAAAAATATATTATATTGAATAAGCTAAATAATATATTTGTATTCAATTTTGTTTATTAGTTGATATATTAAATTTAATACACGAGACGTAGAAAAATTATAAATTTTTGAAAACCAATAATTGATTAAAGTATCTGGCATCTAAAGCAACTATATATGTGGTCGAATAAAAAATATATTGTATTGAATAAGCTAAATAATATATTTGTATTCAATTTTATTTATCAACTGCTATATTAAATTTAATACACGAGACTTAGCAAAATTATAAATTTTTGAAAACCAATTAATTAAAGTATCTGGCGTCTAAAGCAACTATATAAGTGGTCAAATAAAAAATATATTGTATTGAATAAGCTAAATCTTATATTTATATTAAATTTAAAATTATTATAAATATTTTCGATATTTTGAAAATACGATAATATATTTAAATAAATTTTGTTTATCAGCTGATATATTAAATTTAATACACGAGACGTAGTGAAATTATAAATTTCTATATTAAGTTTCCCGATTTTCATAGGATGTAGTAGAAATTATTTGAATTTTACATCACTAATTCTATATAAAATTTAATATATCAGTTTCTGTAATCGAGTTTCCTTTAACCGTAATAGAAATTTATACTAAATGTTTTAGTATTACGTGACAGAGTTACGAGGGTAAACCAATTAACAATTGCGATAATATGTACTAAAAGAGATGGAGGATATCGTATAGATTAGAAAATGGTGTTGATTAGTATGCTCAAAGCATAAGTTGCATTTGCCAAAGCCGAGATTTGGCTGGAGTAGCGCTATGTTTATATAGTATGGCATAGCAGGCAGTTAAAGGACGTGCAGGCTTACGAGATCTCGATGTGATTTCGATACCGCGTGAATAAATAAAACGCTTCAGCTGCTGGCAAGTCTATCGACAGACGGTAAAGTAGTATCGGAAAAACGAAGGTTCTGCATAAGATATCAATGAGACTTCCGGCGAATGCGAAATTGCAGTTGAGTAAACAGCAATAATTCATGACATATTCGCAGTTTCTCTCTATTCTCGTTTTTATCCTCAATTCAAGTGGTTCGTCTACAAGAAAGTACTTACAGAGATTCCTTGTGAAAAGCGAAGACAATTATTTTATTGGCCCTAATATTGGCTTTAGCAAGGAGAGATTCACAAGCTTATAAAAAAATCTAGCTATGAATAAGAATAGTGTTGCAGATAGCGATTGTTAAGTTATTTAGTTGTTGTCATGCTGAGCGGCTAACCGAGAAAAATAATGTCATTGAGTCCAAAAATAAGGGTAGACTGATTTTTTTCATTGATTTCAAGGGAATGTTTCTTTGGTTTAAAAAAATGGTTTCATTGATTCGAAGAAATAGTTTCCTTGATTTAACAAAATCGGTTTCCTTGATTCAAAGAAATGCTTTTCTTGATTCGAAGAAACGTTTTCTTTGATTCAAAGAAATGGTTTTATTGATTAAAATAGTTTCATTGATTCGAAGAAACGCTTTTATCGATTCGAAGAAATGGTTTCATTGATTCAAATAAATGGTTCCATTGATTCAAAGAAATGGTTTCATTGATTCAAATAGTTTCATTGATTCAAAGAAATGGTTCGATTGATTCAATGAAATGGTTTTATTTATTCGAAGAAACAGTTTTCTTGATTTCACAAAATCGGTTTCTTTGATTTCACAAAATCGGTTTCTTTGATTTCACAAAATCGGTTTCTTTGATTTCACAAAATCGGTTTCTTTGATTTGACGAAACGGTTTCCTTGATTCGAAGAAACGGTTCCATTGATTTGAAGAAACGTTTCCCTTGATCCCAAGAAACGGTTTTATCGATTTGAAGAAACGATTCCCTTGATTCGAAGAAACGATTTCCTTGATTCAAAGAAACGATTTCCTTGATTCATAGAAATGGTTTCATTGATTCAAAGAAATGGTTTCCTTGATTGGAAGAAACGGTTCCATTGATTTGAAGAAACAGTTTTCTTGATTCAAGGAAATGATTTCATTGATTCAAAGAAATGGTTTCCTTGATTCGAAGAAACGGTTCCATTGATTTGAAAAAACAGTCTTCTTGAATCAAGGAAATGATTTCATTGATTCAAAGAAACAGTTTTATCGATTTGAAGAAACGATTCCCTTGATTCGAAGAAACGATTCCCTTGATTCGAAGAAACGATTTCCTTGATTCAAAGAAACGATTTCCTTGATTCAAAGAAATGGTTTCATTGATTCAAAGAAATGGTTTCATTGATTCAAAGAAATGGTTCCATTGATTCAAAAAAACGATTTCATTGATTCGAAGAAACAGTTTCCTTGATTCGAAGAAACGGTTTCATTGATTCGAAGAAACAGTTTCGTCGATTCAAAGAAACGATTTCATTGATTTGAAGGAACGTTTCCTTGATTCAGAGAAACGCTACACTTGACGACAATCCGCCAACGGTTAGACGGTCGCGTAAAACAGGAAAAAATCGATAGGCGGGTATCGGTTTCAATTTCCCAAGATGCTTCACTTGTGAGGCAAATTCGGGCCTAATTGTTGAGTTGTTGAATTGTAAGTTGTACGAAATTTTGACGTTTTCGACTGACTTTATCGAAAAAAAAAATCACACACACACAAATTTTCATGAAGACAAAGCTTTATATGCGAAAGAAAGGAGAACAGGGTTTAAATAAAATAATCTCACCGAGCATGGAATAAGGGACAGACGGATTAAAGCGAAGCCTAACTCAAAGCCGAATAAACTTGCGATAATGAGAATCGATCGTACCCTTTCGAAAAGCCCGTTAACGCGGTTAGAATCGTGATGCTGCTTCTTTCATTCGTTCATTCTGTTGCCTTCCACAAAAACTTTTTTCCTTTACCCTTTCCTCTTAATTCTTTCCTTCTTCTTTTCTCGTTGTTTCCCCGCACAGGTACGCTGCACGTGACGAGAAAACTTACAAGTCCTTGGCGAATGTACACAGCGGCATACGCTCGTTGCTATTTCTATCCTATGAAAGATTTTCTCCGGTAAGGGTGAACGCTTTTATTTTTTTTTTCGTTATCCCGAACCAAACAATTCTATGAAAAACGATGCTGAAATGCTAGCATTGAGCAATTGCAGCCCTGTCGCATTCGCTTACTCAAGTATATATATATCACCAATAAAAAACCTTGCGAAATGTTGGTTGAGCCCACTTAAAAAAATACTCGACAGAATATTTTCTGAAAAATACTGCAGGAATACAGAAGTGCACTTAAGAGACAAGTACATTTGTCTGACTTATCGACCCAAAGGCAAAACGCGACTAGTTTTGTTTCCTCAAACCAGTTTGATATACGGAACCTACTATATATATAGAAGATTCCGTATATCAAAAAAAAAAATATATATATATATATAATTGTTCATATATATATATATATATATATATATATATATATATATATATATATATAATTGTTCATATATATATATATATATATATATATATATATATATATATATATATATATATATAATTGTTCATATATATATATATATATATATATATATATATATATATATATATATATGCGTAGCGTATACTTCGGGGACTCAAATATATCTTATATACATTTGTTGAAGCGGATTCTATAAGTTATTATTCACGATTTACAACGATTTTTAGGTCAATAGATACTTTACTTTTGGAGATATTCCACAATATGTAAGAACTGGCTACTATGAGGATTTTTTTGTATATTGGCGTATATGGGGACTTATCTTCAAATCACGTACCGACACATATGAGGTCTTGTATATATATATATATATATGTATATATATATATGTCCTCAAATGATACAAAGTTTAGAAATGAATGTGTGTGCTCGAAATAGACGGTACAATGACATATGCCCTTACAATATATCTTTATATCATATAATTAAAACGAGCACAATAAGTATTGCACTCGGTGCAAAGACTTTAATGATCATTCATTTAAGATGATGTGCTACTGCTCGGTCGGTAACAAAAACTGTAAAGCGTTGTTCTTGGTCACAATTGATGTTTCAGGCAAAAGACGAGAAGAACTGACTGCGTCTTGGCAGTCTGCAGTCTGTACTTCTCGACTTTTATTCGAAAAATCAACCCTGGCGAAGAATACCACTTCGGGAAGATTCAGCTATCTCACTCGCACTTATGGCGATCTGAGAGAGACAAACGACATGTAGCACATCACCTTAAAAGTGTATAAAGGCCGCTTGCAACAAATTCATGAACTTAAGCCCATACAAAATATGTAAAGAGAATAATTTATCCAAAAACTTCAAATTGTCGCACACCGACTCCAGTCATAAGTTTAAAGTTATTCACGGTATTATTTGTAAGTTATCACGAGTAAAAGTAAATTTTGGATTTGTTGACTCTTACTCGTACATGCATGACCCAGACAGACATTTGGGAGCACGGTGACTGCACAGTGGCGTAACTCACTGCACGGCATGGCGTCAGAAGTACGTTATGTACGTCCGAACGTAACAGATACTGTGACGTTACGACGTGCCTAATCCAACACTGTGCCTGCACAGTACCAGCACATTGTGCACTTTAGAGCAGTTGCACGATCAACTGGAACCGTGCAGGCACAGTGCTGATCCAGCCCGTCGTGGCGTCACAGTATCTGTTACGTGCGGACGTACATAACGTACTTCTGACGGCACAACGTGCTGCACGGTACTGCACGTTTGTCTGCTGGGTGAACGTCTACGCCGTTCGCACATTGGCTCCGTCTTCCGTCGCTGTCGTTGTAGTTTACCTCTCCGCGCTACCACTGCGTACTTACCTTAAATAAAATGTTTAAAAAATAATTCTTTGGGAACCGCTTTTAACATTATTATACATTAATCAAAATGTTCTCCTGCCCTATTTGCAGAAGTCGATGAAAGAAATTCAGTTTAAGGACATGTAAGATACGTTCTCGTAGTGTAGACTTTGAGAACACGATTGTCTATATAAAGTCTGCTTTGAAGACATAGCTTTTTCGAGGACATATAAGCGATACGTTTTTGTACTGTAGTCTTTGAGGACATATTTATCTATATAACGTCTGCTTTGAGGACAGCTTTTTCGAGAATATATACGCGATATGTTCTTGTATTGTATTCTTCGAGGACATATTTTTCTATATAAAGTTTGTTTTGAAGCCATGCAGTGCTTTTGAGCACGTTTATAATCGATTTCAATTTCATTTTATTATTTAAAAAATAATTCTTTGGGAACCGCTTTTAACATTATTATACATTAATCAAAATGTTCTCCTGCCCTATTTGCAGAAGTCGATGAAAGAAATTCAGTTTAAGGACATGTAAGATACGTTCTCGTAGTGTAGACTTTGAGAACACGATTGTCTATATAAAGTCTGCTTTGAAGACATAGCTTTTTCGAGGACATATACGCGATATGTTCTTGTATTGTAGTCTTTGAGGACATATTTATTTATTTATCTATATAAAGTCTGCTTTGAAGATATATTTACCTATATAAGGTCTGCTTTGAGGATATAGCTTTTTCGAGGATATATACGCGATACGTTTTTGTACTGTAGTCTTTGAGGACATATTTATCTATATAACGTCTGCTTTGAGGACAGCTTTTTCGAGAATATATACGCGATATGTTCTTGTATTGTATTCTTCGAGGACATATTTTTCGATATAAAGTTTGTTTTGAAGCCATGCAGTGCTTTTGAGCACGTTTATAATCGATTTCAATTTTATTTTATTATTAATTTTTCGTGAACCGAAAATCAAATTAAAAAATCCTTTGGAAATGTCTTAAAATTTTTGTTATTGTTGTTTTCTTACCGCCAACATAAATTCTTTATTCGATTCGCTAAGGTTAGCCAACCGAGATACTCCAACACAAACTGCTATACCGGCGCCCCATCCCGTGCAGAAAAATTGTTGGGACTCCTACTTGGCCCTTTCTAGTTTGCGCCAATTTTATTAGGGGCCCAGTATAGCAATCTCAGTACAGCCCTACTAGGCTGGTCACGCTTCAAAGGACGGGACCTTTATAGATTTCACGGTTAGGGCCTATAAAGACTGCCCTATTAAACCCCTACTAAAATAATAAAGATTATTTTTCCCATCGGAATTTCGGCCAATAGAAACGACGCATTTGGCCTCTTGTGGGGGAACCTAGGCGATGTTACGTCTGAGTAACAAAACAAATGCCCTGTTTTTGACCTTAGCTACGGCTAATTGGTCAGGGATACGGGCTGAACGATTTGATTAATTATTATTGGAATTTTCTTTGTTAAAATAAAAAGTGTGTCTCGGATCAGTTGTTGGAATGTATTTAGCCTTTAAACATTTAATCGAGTAGCTAACTTTGACTAATTTGTATTGAATTTCTGCTTGATTACTGATTTGGCGGCTTTCACAAAAATCGGTCGTTAAATAACCGTGATATTCGGGTTCGTTAATCTCCCCACGATCAATTTTTACCAATTTACGAAGTTGGTTATATAGATAAATATGTCCTCAAAGCAGACTTTATATAGATAAATATGTCCTCAAAGACTACAATACAAGAACATATCGCGTATATATCCTCGAAAAAGCTGTCTTCAAAGCAGATTTTGTATAGACAATCATGTCAATCACTTGGTAAGCTAACCAAGTGACTTGGTTAGACCAACTAAGAAATTGGTAGCCTAACAAATAACTTGGTTGGTCTAACCAATTAATTGTCTGGCGCATGTATAACCAAGCGTTTTTCTCCGTGCAGTTAGGTTAACTAATCCAATCGTTGGGACTACCACTCGAATAGTTGGGACTACCATTCGAATCGTCGGTATTATCATTCGAATCGTCGGTATTACCATTGGAATCGTTGGTATTACCATTTGAGTTGTGAGATAAATAGAATAATCGATTGGTTGTGTCAACTCATTTCTTGGCTATGGCAACTAATCTTTTTTTTTCCGTGTGCGTCGGCATATTTTATGTGGGTTTCACCTAGGTAGCCCTGGCGGTCATTACGTAGATGCGTGACCGTGTGGCTGACGACTGATGGTCAATACTTAGATGAGTGACCGCTTTGCTGAATAGTTAGATGGGTGATCACCTGGATAACTCTGGTGGGTTTTAGGAAGGCCCCAATTTGTCATGCATATTGTGGAATACCTGACAAAGCGTAAAATATTGAACGTGTCCCCGCCTTTCCCCGCTATCACCCGCCGTTTGTCTTTTGACTAGGCTAATCAGATGCATTGACGTGCTTGCCTAAAAGACTTTTCAGCTGTTGCGCTCTTATAATAAAACTTCAAGTTCTTAACGGCCGTGAAGAACTTTTTACACTGAGAGAAAAATATAGTAATTTAATTAAAAAAATATAGTTAGTCCGACGATAATCTAATTATAAATTACAATTTCCAGGAACGTCTCCATTTTATGATTATAGCAAAAACAATTATGGTAGCAATCATCAAAATCATAATAGTTTCAAATATGCCGTTTTGTTGCATATACGATTTCAACGTTTGATTCCAATAACTTTGCAAGTGTCGTTTATTGAACTATATTACCATCGCTTCAACTATAAAACATTGCTAGCCTTCCTATATTTTTTTTTATCATGTGAAATCGTTAAATCAACGATATGCTTTTCTCTCAGTCTAAAGAGAAGATCCGGGCTACGTTTCAGTCAATAAACAGTAAATTCAACAACTGTCGTCAAATCATACGTACCACATAATCGTTACTTTGAAGACAGTCCCCGAATGATGCGATACGCAGACTCGTTATTTCAAGGACAGTCCTCAAAGTGACACGGTTTTATCCACGGCTTCAAACTAAACGTATCATTGACTGCTAATTGTTTGGGGACGGACCTCGAAACATACTTTATGCTGATAGAATTACAGGGACAGTCCTCAAAACAGCCACAAGTCCTTGAAGTGTACGTTGCTCGTACGAAAATGGTTCCGAACGCTACGCTACGCATATATATATATATATATATATATATATTAGGGTGTGTCGATTTTTTTTTTTTTTTTTTTCATATTGCATGGTCTCAAACCATTGTTTGTGCCTTTAAACAACTCGTCTGAAAATTTGAGCGCGATAAAAAATTTTTTAGAGTTGGCTCAAACGATGTATCGATTTCTCATTTAATTAACACGTAAAAGAATACGGCTTTTAATAAATTCATGTCCCCAAATTACGGATACGATATATTGGAGTTTGTATATTTTTTTTCGTCATCTTCATATCATACGGAAGTGAAAAAGTGCTTACAAATTTTTCGTTTAGATCAATAGTTTTCAAGTCATGATTTTTTTAAGGCGCGAGATATTCATTTCGCCTAAATTCGAGAAATTCGGGCAAGAATTGCAAACACTTCCCGATGTTAAAAAAATTTGAAAAAATTCATACTCATTATAGGGACTCAAAAGACTAATTTCGCATAATAATAATTTCAAAATGTTATTAACAAATTGTTAAAAAGAAAATTGTTCATCAAAATATGCGGTGACTCAACTTTTTTTTTGTATGAAAAAGATTCGTTCATTTTTCGGAATACGTATGAATTTTTTCAGATTTTTATCTTTATTTTGATTTTTCTTGTTATTTACATGGAAAAATGTGCAAAAATAAAAATAAAGACAAAAATCTGAAAAAATTCATACGTATTCCGAAAAATGAACGAATTATTTTCATAAAAAAAAACTGAGTTACCGCATATTTCGATGAACAATTTTCTTTTTAACAATTTGTTGTTAAACAAATGTTAAAGCGGCGAGATCTTTTTATAATATAGAGAGATATATATATTTTTTTTATATTTAAATATATAAATATTATATTTTTTTTTGGTAAGCGACTAAATTCTACTACATTTTGACAGGTGACTATTTGTATATTAAAAATTGCGAAATAGAAATATTTCCTTGAATTCCATTTATAATTTACAAAAATGTAATTTCCCTATTTCTTTAGAATCAATGACATTTTCATTATCGGTGTTTTTTTTCAAACCAGTTTGATTTAGCCATATATTTTGAGAGCCAATATTAGCATGTTTATCAATTCTGAATATTCTAAATATATATTTTTTTAGATGCAACTAAATTCAACTACATTTTGACAGATGAATATTGGTATATTAAAAAATTCTGAATATTCACACTATGTATTACGAAATAGGAATAACTTCGGGAAATCAATGAAAAGAATATAATCTTGTAATTGTACTTAACAAATTGTACTTAACAAAAAATATTATTTTGACTATATTATCGTCAACCAAGCAAGCAGAGAATGTAGGAAATTTCCGAAGCAATGGAAGCGTGCTTATTCTCACTAACGGCTCCAGCTCTATCGTCGTCACGCGAATAGGAGCAATAATGGAAGTAGGCATCCTATAACGTCAGGGAAACTTCGCAGAAATGCAATTATCGTAACGTCGATTAAGCACTAGTTAAGTGCCGTCTACAAACATATATGTAATACCATCGATAGGTGCAAGAACACGTGTATCATGACACATGAAGCTCTTGGTTATGAAACTCACCTTTTGCAGTGGTTTTAAAAAATGGCCAAAAAATTATAGGCAGATTTTATGCACGTATGCAAAATTTTTCAATTTTCGCTGATCCAAACTAAAAAAATCTGCAAGAAATTAAAAGCTCAATGAATCTTAATTCGACGAGTAGCGTTTTTAAGTTTGATTCATTATCACGAAAACGTTATATTCATTTCAGTAAAATCCTGCACTTTTTGCAAAAAAATAATTATTTCCTTATTTTATTTTTGTACATTTTTATTTATTTATTAAACGCTATACCGATCTTAACCCTACGAGATTTTAAATCCGTTTGATATATATTGGAAATATCGTTGAAGTCACCTTTTGCGGTAGCTTAAAAAAATGGCAATAAAATTTTAGGGAAATTGTATGCACGGATGCAAAATTTTTCAATTTTCACTGATTCAAACTAAAAAAATCTGCAAGAAATTAAAAGCTCAACGGATCTTAATTCGACGAGTAGCGTTTTAAAGTTTGATTCATTATCACGAAAACGTTATATTCATTTTAGTAAAATCCTGCACTTTTTGCGAAAAAAAAATTGGTTCCTTATTTTATTTTTATATATTTTTATTTATTTATTAAACGCTATACCGATCTTAACCCTATGAGATTTTGAATCCGTTTGATATACATTGGAAATATCGTTGAAGTCACCTTTTGTAAAATTATAGAAAAATTGGATGCACGTATGCAAAATTTTTCAATTTTTGCATGATTCAAACTAAAAAAATCTGCAAAAAATGTTAAACTCAACGAATTTTAATTCGACATGTGGCGTTTTAAAGTTTGAATCATTATCACGAAAACGGTATATTCATTTCAGTAAAATCCTGCACTTTTTGCGAAACAAAAAATTTCTTTTTTTTTTAAATATATTTTTATTTATTTATTAAACGCTATACCGATCTTAACCCTATAAGGGTCTTAAATCCGTTGGATATACATTGGAAATATCGTTGAAGTCACCTTTTGCGGTGGCTTAAAAAAACTGGCAAAAAAATTATAGGGAAATTGTATGCACGTATGCAAAATTTTTCAATTTTCGCATGATTCAAACTAAAAAAATCTGCGAAAAATTCAAAGCTCAACGAATTGTAATTCGACATACGGCGTTTTAAAGTTTGATTCATTGACACGAAAACGTTATATTCATTTTAGTAAAATCCTGCACTTTTTGCGAAAAAAAAATTTCTTTGTTTTTTAAATATATTTTTATTTATTTATTAAACGCTATACCGACTTTAACCCTATAAGATCTTAAATCCGTCGGATATACATTGGAAATATCGTTGGAGACACTTTTTTGGTAAAATTATAGGAAAATTGTATGAACGTATGCAAATTTTTCAATTTTCGCTGCTTCAGACAAAAAAATCAGCCAAAAACGCAAAACTCCACGAATCTCAATTCGACTTCTGGCATTTTGAAGTTTGATTGATTATCACGAAAACCTGATATCCATTTCATTAAAACCCAGCACTTTTTGTGAAAAAAAAAATAATTTCCTTATTTTATTTTTATATATTTTTATTTCTTTATAAAACGCTGTGTCGATCTTAACCCGCTGGATAATGGACTATTGTTAAAATTCGTTATTTGAAAAATATTATGATTTTTCATATGCTGAAAGCAACGGAATACATATATCCGTTGGTTATACATTGGGAATATCGTTGAAGTTCATTGATGCATGATTAACGCGATTCTTTCTGGTTCTCGAATTTCGATAAATGGAGTTGGTTATAGGTACAACGAGAAAAGCTTCGAGAGATACAATAAGCATATCTATAGCCAGCTTAGCTAGTTTTGTAGCGAACTTTATCGAAGCCCAGTTGCAAAAAATCGGCCCTGGAGCATCGTACCTGTTTACGCAACGAACCACGCGCCAATGCGGCCCGTAAACTTTTCAACCCCAAGAGAATTACTTTTATCCTACTTAGGTTCAGAAGCTTCAAGAAACTCTCCCCTCCTGTTTTACGACTCTATATAAGCAACGCACAAGTACGTTGTATAAAAGATTTATATTATTCTGGGCATAATGTCGATTATTTCAGTACTTAAAGTTTTTATTTTATGACTCTTTTTTATATACACAAGGTAAACGGTGAGACATTATTTTTAGTAAAGATCACAGAAATGTTATTAAATAAAATGTGTCAGAATTAAAAAGAAAAAAAAATTCTTTTTCATTTATTAAAAATCTACCTCTATGAGGAAATATGTTCATCAATTTTGGCTTCATCATTGAGAAATTGCCGTTATAAAGAGCTAAAAATGCGGAATAATGAGGAAATTTGAAGACATTAAATGTGCCTGCGCTTATGAATAACTATTTCTCATGCAGAAATTTCGGCAGGGATCCAGCTGGATCCTGTCTGATATTCCCATCTTCCGGTCGGATTCCAGTCGGCCATCAGATCGGATTCCAGACATGGGATGTAACGCGCGGAAACTGGATTCCGATCGGGATAACGAGCTGGGATCCGATCCGATCCGGCTGACTGGATTCGGGCCGTTAGATGGGCATACTAGACTGGATCCATCTGGATCCAGGTCAAAACATGGGAATACCAAGGTGATTCCAGCTGGATCCCTGTCGGAATTTCTGCATGGGCACCCGAGTAGAAATTTCACCAGGCATGCCTGCTGTCACACGAGGTCCAGATCAGTTTTAGGTACGGTAACCTTATTTGGGGCATCCGTAAATTCACCTGCTCAGGTCCATGCAAGGCTGAGATATGGCATTCTACCTTAAAAATGCCGTCTTTCCACCGGATCAGGCCCATATCAGGCTTTGCATACGGTAACCTCATATATGCCATTCATCGACCTTATCCGTTTCGCATAAGGTCTTCCTGTGGCATTTGGACCAAGATTTTGTCCAATTTACCTTTACTTTCCCTGGTCAGATCCGCATACGGTCTTCATATAACATGGTTTTTTAAAAATATGCCGTAAATTTACATTATCAGGTTCGTGTAAGGGCTAGATACGGCATTCGTTAAAAACAATTAAAAATTATTGTTATGCAAAATCAATCTTTTCAGCACCTTGCGTGTGCTGGATTTTTTCACATCTTTATCCCATCGAGAAGTATTCGAAATTTTCGCTGAAACTCACGTTTTACGGAACTGTACCGCTAGAATTACTTTGAAATCTATCCAGGTACTGACCGTCAAACGCCAGTACCTGGATGGGTGACCGCCCCATCATGTTTGAATTTTGAATATTTCGGTTGTAGTCACAATAAATGGATGTACAGTCTTGACGTGTTTTCAATTTAAGTATACTTCAAATAGACAATAAATATATAAACTTTCTAAGATGTCAATGGCCGAGTGGGCTAAGGCGCAGAACTGTCACCCAGAGGATCAAGGTTCGATTCTCACCAACGGCAAATAAATTTACATGTGTTCTTTTCAGCAATTAATATGTACTGAAAACTAAATAAGCTCGAATATCTAATAGAAAGTGCAAAATAAATCGAATTCGATGAGCGCAGATAATTATTTTGTAATTTATTTGCCGTTTTTATAAGTAGGGGATTAGTAGAGCAGCCTCTATCTGGCCCTTATCTGGAAAACTTAATCTGGCCCTGATCATGCGATGCGTTACTTTCCTGCAAGGCCCGTATAAGGTTACCAGGCAGGGGCCTTAGATTTAAATCCGGCTACCACGCTAGGGCCTGATATTCCCTGTAGCTTAATTTCTACTCGGGCAGCGACGAGAACGCGTCCGGGGACATATGAACTGCACACGTTGTCACAATCACGCGAGTTAAGGAAAAGTTTTTCGTACGTGTATTCTACAACATTTTACTACATAAAGGGTGAAGTAAAATTAGTTCCGCGCAAATCGTTGAGTAACGGGAAGACGATCTGGATTCTGTTCAGAATCCAAGTAGAACCCCTCTTAGGGTAACCCTAAAAAATCCCGATGCACGGTAGTACTGCTCGTCGTTCAGAATTGGGTCCCAATCCGGAATCCATTCCGATTCTAAATAGGACGGCTCTCTTAGGGTAACCCTAGCAAATCCTAATCGATGATAAACTATCATCGAGTGCGTAACCGGTAATCTATCTGGGATCTATTCAGATTCCAAGTTGGATAACCCATTTATGGAAACCCGAGCCAATCCCGACTAGGATCGAGTTTCAAACTGGGACGCCCAGACTGATTTCTACATGGGTTAGCGAAATATCGCAAATTTTGCGAACGCTTTTTTTTTATTTGAAAAGCCATTAAATAAAAATTTCTACATACATTTTGTCAAAAATTGCAACAATTAAAGATAGACTGGTGTTTTACTTGTCTACCAAATTTTAACTCAATCAGTTAAACCGTTCTTGAATTATAAAAATGATGTGATCCGATCCGATCCGATCCGACTGACTGGATTCCAGCCGTTAGATGGGCATACTAGACTGGATCCACCTGGATCCTGATCAAAAGATGGGAATACCAAGGTGATTCCAGCTGGATCCCTGTCGGAATTTCTGCATGGGCAGTGACGAGAACGCGTCCGGGGACATATGAACTGCACACGTTGTCACAATCACGCGAGTTAAGGAAAAGTTTTTCGTACGTGTATTCTACACCATTTTACTACATAAAGGGTGAAGTAAAATTAGTTCCGCGCAAATCGTTGAGTAACGGGAAGACGATCTGGATTCTGTTCAGAATCCAAGTAGAACCCCTCTTAGGGTAACCCTAAAAAATCCCGATGCACGGTAGTACTGCTCGTCGTTCAGAATTGGGTCCCAATCCGGAATCCATTCCGATTCTAAATAGGACGGCTCTCTTAGGGTAACCCTAGCAAATCCTAATCGATGATAAACTATCATCGAGTGCGTAACCGGTAATCTATTTGGGATCTATTCAGATTCCAAGTTGGATAACCCATTTATGGAAACCCGAGCCAATCCCGACTAGGATCGAGTTTCAAACTGGGACGCCCAGACTGATTTCTACATGGGTTAGCGAAATATTGCAAATTTTGCGAACGCTTTTTTTTATTTCAAAAGCCATTAAATAAAAATGTCTACATACATTTTGACAAAAATTGCAAGAATTAAAGATAGACTGGTGCTTTACTTGTCTACCAAATTTTAACTCAATCAATTGAACCGTTCTTGAGTTAAAAAAATGATGTGCTCCGGTGTAAAAAGTAGTTTTAAAATAGTGCATAGTGATTTCTATTGCAGATAAGACACAAAACTACATGGCTTTAGTTTTTTTTATAATGCATCGAAAAAGATCCTATCTAAGATCTTATTGTCAATGTTCCATTCCAAGGGACATTGTCGACCAAGATCAATATCCATTCTATTACGTCTGGTATTCTATCTCGCTCTTTTAATTGGTTTGCAAATGTGGTTGATATGTGCAATACATACGCTGTGAGTGGGTGGAAATCAATTACTTATTCCGCTGACATATATATATATTAATTGAATTTTTATATATATATTGTTTATATATTTGGACATCCAAATAAATATTGTTTATATACTTGGAAAATCCAAATAAATATTGTTTATATATTTGGAAAATCCAAATAAATATTGTTTATATAATTGGAAAATCCAAATAAATATTATTTATATATTTGGAAAATCCAAATAAATATTTTTTTATATATTTGGAAAATCCAAATAAATATTGTTTATATACTTGGAAAATCCAAATAAATATTATTTATATAATATTTGGAAAATCCAAATAAATATTGTTTATATATTTGGAAAATGCAAATAAATATTATTTATATACTTGGAAAATCCAAATAAATATTTTTTTATATATTTGGAAAATCTAAATAAATATTTTTTATATATTTGGAAAATCCAAATAAATATTATTTATATATTTGGGAAATCCAAATAAATATTATGTATATATTTCGAAAATCCAAATAAATATAATTTAGATATTTGGAAAATCCAAATAAATATTGTTTATATATTTGGAAAATACAAATAAATATTATTTATATATTTGGAAAATACAAATAAATATTATTTATATATTTGGAAAATCCAAATAAATATTGTTTATACATTTGGAAAAACCAAATAAATATTGTTTATATATTTGGAAAATCCAAATAAATATTATTTATATATTTGGAAAATCCAAATAAATATTGTTTATATATTTGGAAAATCCAAATAAGTATTATTTATATATTTGGAAAATCCAAATAAATATTGTTTATATATTTGGAAAATCCAAATAAATATTATTTATATATTTGGAAAATACAAATAAATATTATTTATATATTTGGAAAATCCAAATAAATATTGTTTATACATTTGGAAAAACCAAATAAATATTGTTTATATATTTGGAAAATCCAAATAAATATTATTTATATATTTCGAAAATCCAAATAAATCTTATTTATATATTTCAAAAATCCAAATAAATCTTATTTATATATTTGGAAAATCCAAATAAATATTAATTATATATTTGAAAAATCCAAATATATATGGTTTATATGTATTTCGAATTTTATACATATATATTGTTTGAATTTTAATAATTAAAGGTATTTATTAATTTTCTCATCACGTATCCCAGCGGAATAAGTATTGATGTAGAATTAGCCATATCCGTAGTGGCTCTACAGTGCACAGAGGGAAACTCGAGGGTAATAACGTACCCTGATGTGGGCCGTGATCAAGTCGTCGTCGACCACGTTGTTCGGGTGAATCAGCCGAACGTCCCTCGGAAAATACAGGCGAACCATCGTTACTATGTCTGCCAGATAAGTTGCCAAGAATTGGTGAGCTGCTTTCGGAGTCTCTTCGAAGTCTCACAGAGTGGAGGGATTCCTGCTGCATTGCCGAACCAATTCGAAGCTGTGTCCTTAGCGAAGCTTCACGGCTACCGTACAGCGAGTCTTGTAGTATCCTCTCGGGAGCTTTTTGTATAACGTACAAAGTAGAAACTCGAGGAATATTCGACAACTAATGATCACCGTTCGTTATATTATTATTTTACGCTAATGATGCAAATCGACAGACGGTTCAATAATTATTTCCGTTTCTTCCCTAATGATGATTAGGGAATTAATTTCTTCCCTAAAAGGTAATTACGAATAATTCCTAAGAATGCTTTCAAAAATGTCCGAAAAATAAGAGAAATCGATGATTTTTTTTTTAATTTCCTAGCTCCATCTTTAAAAATCTGTAAAAAATTAAAATTTTTACTAAATCCTAATTCGAAATATGGCGTTTTCAAGCTTGATCTATTACGTGAAAAACAAGCATAAGATATAGTCCCTCCTCCATTATTCTACAAAGTTATAGCTATTTTAGTGAAACCTCACATTCTTGGCTGAAATGTAAAAATATTTAAAAGTTGCAAAATAGAACTTTGCACATTGCTTTCTTATTAATTTTCATTTTTCACGATGCCACCGCTATGTGTAAGCTTGTTTATTAATTTTGGCTTTCTCATAGAGGAAGCTTTGTAAAAAATGAAAATGAATGAGGAAACAATGTGCAAATTTCTACTTTGCAACTTTTTACCTAAATAGTTCTTTAAAAATTCGAAATCACGTCAAATCCAAACCGCTGTACCGATCAGGACCAAATTTAGTAGGTAGCAGCGCTGAATGTTATTTTTCATCCGTAGAAAATTGCAGTTGATTTGACAAGATTTGACGTGAGTTAGAGCAAGACGAATATTTCTTCGAAAAATTCAAAACCCCATAAAAACCGAACTTTTTTACAGATTCATTCCAAATTGAATACCGATCCTCCTTTAACATAGCATTATGCATAAAAAACTATTTAGCTCAATAGCTAACAATTTGCGGACGCCAGAGAAGGTACAGATATTTTTCGAAAATTGCAAAGTCAAATAAAATATGAACATTTTTTTGAGTACAAAACAAAATTACCACAAACAAAGCCGTCGACCTGCTTCACATATATGCGAAATTTCAGCCCGATTGCTCAAGCAGTCCTTGAGATATGTAAGTTTGAATTTTTAGTAACGTTCATACGCACACGCACAAGTACACAAGTACACAAGTACGCAAGTACACAAGTACACAAGTACACAAGTACACAAGTACGCAAGTACGCAAGTACACAAGTACACAAGTACACAAGTTCACAAGTACACAAGTACACAAGTAGATAAGTAGACAAGTACACAAGTACACAAGTACACAAGTACACAAGTACACAAATACACAAGTACACAAGTACACAAGCACACAAGTACACAAGTACACAAGTACACAAGTACACAAGTACACAAGTACACAAGTACACAAGTACACAAGTACACAAGTACACAAGTACACAAGTACACAAGTACACAAGTACACAAGTACACAAGTACACAAGTACTCAAGTACACAAGTACACAAGTACACAAGTACACAAGTACACAAGTACACAAGTACACAAGTACACAAGTACACAAGTACACAAGTACACAAGTATACAAGTACACAAGTACACAAGTACACAAGTACACAAGTACACAAGTACACAACTACACAAGTACACAAGTACACAAGTACTCAATTACACAAGCACACAGGTACACAAGTACACAGGTACACAAGTACACAAGTACACAAGTACACAAGTACACAAGTACACAAGTACATAAGCACACAAGTACACAAGTACACAAGTACACAAGTACACAAGTACACAAGTACACAAGTACACAAGTACACAAGTACCCAAGTACACAAGTACACAAGTACACAAGTACACAAGTACACAAGTACACAAGTACACAAGTACACAAGTACACAAGTACTCAATTACACAAGCACACAGGTACACAAGTACACAAGTACACAAGTACACAAGTACACAAGTACACAAGTACACAAGTACACAAGTACACAAGTTCACAAGTACACAAGTACACAAGTACACGAGTACACGAGTACACAAGTACACAAGTACACAAGTACACAAGTATACAAGTACACAAGTACACAAGTACACAAGTACACAAGTACACAAGTACACAAGTACACAAGTACACAAGTACACAAGTACACAAGTGCCCAAGTACACAAGTACACAAGTACACAAGTACACAAGTACACAAGTACACAAGTACACAAGTACACGAGTACACAAGTACACAAGTACACAAGTACACAAGTACACAAGTACACGGACACGCACACGCACACGCACACATTTTTTCTAAACCACTTTTCTAGACGTTTTAGACCATTTTGAGTGTACTAACATAAAAAACCTCGAAAAAAATGTTGCGCAGTCGCAAATTGTACCCTACTCTCCCCTATAGATTATGCGAGTTCGATATTTATAGGTTGAAAATAGCTGCAAGTTGATTGGAGGGTACATAGACCCTCGGCACTGCACAGCAGTCACGAAGCTTTCACATAGAGTAGCACTTTGGTGAGAACTTGGAACAGTAGTGTCGGGAGTACTTTGAGGAACGGTAACTAACTTGGAGCTGAGCTAAGTAAGGTACGTTGGATATAGCGGATTATCTTCGAAACTAAAACGTGCCTATAACCGCGCTAGACTATACACAAGTAGTTATACGACGTTGGTTGTACACGCACAGCGAAATGCTAAAACGGAAAGCTTGCGAAATGCCCCAAGCACGACGAGACTTTGGATTTCAGATTCTGTATATTACAACCGGTATTCCAAGAGAAAAAGCGGTATAATAATATTGTGAAAGATAAAAGGAGCACGAATGTCTCGTTCGCTCGCGCACCGAGAGCGGCAATCAAGTAACCGCGCCGAAGCACTGCGTCGCTTCGGAGCTGAAACTCGTGTTTCGTTAAACTTTGCTCGTAAAAGAAAATGGGAAGCTACTCGAGTCCGAAAACGAAATATATTTTCGCGGCTTCGTGGCAGAAAAATCGATGTCGAGTACGAATTAGATTAAATTAATGGAGTTCAAGGATTCATTATAAATTCTTTCGCGTTTATTAAGGCTCCTAACTAAATAGCATCCAAGAGAGAAAATAAATTTCGATGAAAATTGAAGCGTAATAGAATGAACTCACAATTTTTTGTACTTGACGCGGAAAAAAAACGTCCTACGTTGAAAGTAGATACATCAAATAGGATTTTTGAAAATCGGTAAGTTAATTAGTTTAATTGTTTAAAAAAATAACAAATTGCTTGATTATTAACATTCCTGACGAAAATTGCAATAAAAATGGAATCATTATGAAACGAACTCGCAATTTTTGTACTTGATGGGGAATAAAACATCCTACGTAGAAAGTAAATGCTGCATCAAATAGGATTTTTGAAAATCAGTAAGGTAATTATTATAATTGTTTATAAAATAACAAATTGCTTGTCTATTAACGTTAAATATTAAGGTAATATTTCGATCATGTGGACTTTTTTTTTTTTTAATGAACGTATGGATATTAATTTGTGAAATTAATAAAACGTTATCTACCGCATTTTATTGCTAATATATTGTCTGTACATTTTACCATTTCAGAGGCTCATAGCCTTAATTAAGCTTTACATTTCAGCTTTTGCAGATTTTCAATGAACCTCTTTAAACGTACATCATATTTAAAAAAAAACACAAAACGTGTATTTTTAAAAAGTAAGTACATTGAATGAAAAAATATGTATCCATTTCAAAGGCTCGTAGCGTTAATTAAGCTCTACATTCAACCTTTGTTATTTCTGTTTTTTCTGTTGCTTATCAATGTTCATTTTTGCCCATATCTATATCGAAAAATCCGTCATCAATCGGTGACCTCGTGTTATTCGGTTCGAACTAACATCATATCCTAAAATACATAAACAAGTCAGCCCTCTACTTTTTTTACAGATTTCCAATGAACCCCTTTAAGCTTACATCACTTTAAAAAACAACACAAAACGCGTATTAAAAAAGTATGTACAGTGACGAACAAAAAAAAAGAAATGTATCGGAAACGGCGACAAACTCTTTTTCTGCCATACACCAAATAAAACAGAGGAATCCGAACGAAAATAGGAAAAGTAAACATAAACTCCCCCCGCGGAGCGTCGGTCTGTGTCTCGAAATTCAATATTGCATTCAGATGGTTCTCTATGTACGGGATTCCTCGAAAGCTGCGCCGCAATTCGCATGCATCGGCTCACCTACACCTATAACCCTTTGGCCTATCGATCACGTCTGTCGATTTGCCTCGTGTGCGAATCACATTTAACACTCGAACGTTGTCCTCATGGCGTCAGAGGTTCATCCGAATTGCGCATGGTGCACGTATATCCAACACCCACACACACACACAGACATATATTTATATATGTACGCCAGATTCTAGTCGTGTATTCCACGTGCCAGTAGTAGACGATATAGCGTAGTCTCGTACCTTGATGTAGGCCTGCGGGACGAATTGGCATTCCAGCAGTTGCCAGAACCGAACGGGTCAACCCCGGTGAACCAACGTAGGATCCACCAACACCAACAGTTCCACTGGCAGCAGCAGCAACCTGTGCCAGACCAGTTGGACCCAGTGGATTGACGAAACCATGGCTTGGGCTCGCGTGCTGTTGAATCGAGCGATTCGGTTGAACCATTCCCGGCAGTGGAATACCGCGCGGTATTTGGCCCTCGTGAGAGACGACGGCTGTGCCCGAGACGACGTTTTGCTGCTGCTGGTGGTGATGTTGCTGACCACCCGATAGAACCGGACTACCACCCCCATGAATCGAGCCACGTCGATTCTGTGACATTATTCCAAGATACGAAGACTATGTCTCTTCAATGAAAGCCTGGATAGGTCTCCCTTTATTATGGACCTTAAAGGAAAAACTTTAGCAAGTCAATTCCCAACGATTTAGGCGTTTCCGAGACTTTTGATTAGTTTGATTCAACAGTCGAAACGTTGGGCTTCTTGCGGAGATCCACGCGAATGGTTGTTGATAGATCGATGGGTCACTATAGTTGATTGGAAATGTGTTATAAAGCGTTGACATCAAAAAGATATTCGTCTAGGCGAATCTCCACATCATGCTTTTGTTTTTACTGGGTTTGCTGCATACAAAAACGTTGATAAAACAAATGAAACTGTAGCTTATTTGGACCCTTTCGATTTTCTTCCAGGAGGTAAAGTGTCGATTAGTCGAAATCCTAGAACAACTTCACTTGGAGCCTTTCAGTCTTATTCCGAATTTTAGTACGACTGAAGCCTTATATTAACAAGTGAATGAAGTTTGTTTAGACGTCATCAAAGTCTGTTATCAATCTCTTGTCTCCGTCGCAAATAAACGCTTGACATTGAAATCAAAGCGCCTTAGGTTTACTGCAGATCGTTAATAATCTCGTACCTAGAACAACTTCACTTGGAGCTTTTCAGTCTTATTCCGAATTGTAGTACGACCGAATCCTTATATTAACAAGTGAATGAAGTTTGTTCAGATGCCATCAAAGTCTGTTATCAATCTCTTGTCTCCGTCGCAAATAAACGATTGATATCGAAACCGAAGCACCGTAGGTTTACTGTAGATCGTCAATAATCTCGTACCTAGAACAACTTCACTTGGAGCTTTTCAGTCTTATTCCGAATTATAATAGGACCGAATCCTTATATTATCAAGTGCGAGAAGTTTGTTCAGATGCCATCAAAGTCTGTTATCAATCTCTTGTTTCCGCCGCAAATAAACGATTGATATCGAAACCGAAGCACCGTAGGTTTACTGTAGATCGTTAATAATCTCGTACCTAGAACAACTTCACTTGCAGCTTTTCAGTTTTATTCCGAATTGTAGTACGACCGAATCCTTATATTAACAAGTGCAAGAAGTTTGTTCAGATGCCATCAAAGTCTGTTATCAATCTCTTGTCCCCGCCGCAAATAAACGATTGATATCAAACCGAACCACCGTAGGTTTACTGTAGATCGTCAATAATCTCGTTCCTAGAACAACTTCACTTGGAGCTTTTCAGTCTTATTCCGAATTATAGTACGACCGAATCCTTATATTAACAAGTGCATGAAGTTTGTTTAGATGTCATCAAAGTCTGTCATCAATCTCTTGTCCCCGCCGCAAATAAACGATTGATATCGAAACCGAAGCACCGTAGGTTTACTGTAGATCGTCAATAATCTCGTACCTAGAACAACTTCACTTGGAGCTTTTCAGTCTTATTCCGAATTATAGTACGACCGAATCCTTATATTAACAAGTGCATGAAGTTTGTTTAGATGTCATCAAAGTCTGTTATCAACCTCTTGTCCCCGCCGGAGATAAACGATTGACATTGAAACCGAAGCACCGTAGATTTGCGCTTGGAGCTTTTCAGTCTTATTCCGGATTGTAGTACGACCAAATCCGAAAGTTAAGAAGTGCGTGAAGTTTGATTAGATGCCATCAAATTCTGTCACCAATCTCTTATATCCGTAGCAAATAAACGATTGACATTGAAACCGAAGCACCGTAGGTTTACTGCAGATCGTCAATAATCTCGTAATACACAGATGTGTCAACGATTGAGCAAGTCATATAATTCGCCAACAATTTGGTAGAATCATAAACTCCGAGTACATCGAGCATCCCTCGTAATCCTTCGAATCTCAACGTTCCACCATCAGCAGCACGTCCTCCACTTTGAAGCACTTTGAGACACTTGATCTCGAGATGATTGTGAGATGCCTGTTGGAGTCGTGTGGAACACTTGGAGGAGGAGATGACTCGAGAAACGTGTTTATGGTGTACACAAGGATCCTATAAATTTGTCATGGAATTCATGGTCCATAAAAGAACGTGAGCTTTTCAAGATTATCGCTGTCGTGTCATTCGATCAAAGTTTTTTTACGAAGCTGTGCAATATGTTGCTACCGAAGAACTTGAATGTTGTTGTATCGAATTGACAGACAATGAAACGACGGAGGAATCGAACGACGTGGATATAAAATCGTCGGACGGTTCGAGCGGTCGAAGCACGTGTGCGGTCTGAGGGTTTAAGGGAGTCCAGTGAACTCAGTTGAGAAGGGGACGACCCGAGTGTGCTATTGCTGTTGCGGCTAGGGCTACCGGGGTTGTGCAGGTGGCTGCCGATCGTCTTGATGCAGCAACGAACCCGACCTTCATAGCCATAGGGCTTGAAAATTTTACGGCTGTAATCACGACGTGGTTCCTTTGATGTTGAAACGTAGGATAAAGGAGACGTGGTTCATACGAGACTTCCAAGGGTGATATGTACACGTTCAACTCGTTACTCAACTCGTTACCTCAAAAGGCTTATGATATTATCTTTGCCAGTGTATAAAACTTTCCAAGATTCTTGGCACAATAAATATGCTCCAGGTTATTTAATCCTCTTACCAAATCGCTCTTTAGACGTACATTAAATGTTACAAATTATTGTAAACGTGATATGTATTTATTTTCTATTGGCTATACTTTCATGATATGTATTAAGCTTTTATTCACAGCACGAGCATTGTTTGTTTTTTTTAAGTATGATCCCAATGATCGTAAATTTAACAGTTCCAAATTATTGGCTATTCTACAGATTGTGGATTTCTTTTTGGTGAACTGTCACGACGTTTTGGTGTTTCGGTGGGTGTTTTTAAGCGTAAAGGTATAACAACGGGGTGAAGCGCGAGATCCGTATTTGCAATCGCGGTGTGCGACAGGGAGCGGCCGCGCGAACACTGGAACTCACGCCGGCACCTCCAACGCCGGGGTTGTCGGTGCCGCCGACGCCACCGCCACCACCACCACCACCACTACCACCATCGCCGCACCCTCAACGGCGCAACGTTCACCACCCTCGGCCACTATCTACCACCAACGTGCGCTGAGACACCAATAGCCAACCCCTAGCACGGCGCGTTCTACCGGTGAGCAGTGTACCACCCCGCAAACCTCCGCCACCATCCCTTTTCCGTATATACGCTCGTGTATGTTCGCTTACAACCTCTCAGTCACCAGCGATGCAGCAGGTAGTGGATACGTATCCCCGTGACGCTCCTGCTACTGCTCCCGCTGTCGCTGTAGTGTACAACGGAAAATAGGCTAGAGTCTCGGTACACTATTTTCCGTTGTACATACTACAGGATGTAACAAAACCAGCTGTTAGTGTCACACCGAAAGAAAAAGTTTCCGCGATACAAATAAAATCTCTTTGAAATTTCGGCGACTGGGTGTCAAAATAGGGAATGGCTAAAATAACGAATTTCAAAACAATGAACGTCTAAATCCAGTTCGAAATTCACTATTTTAGCCATTTACTGTTTTGCAATTTAATAGGATCGGGGTAAAAATAGTGAATGACTGAAATAACGAATTTAAATATAATGAACGTCTGAATCTCGAATAGCCATTATTGTGGAATTTGCTATTTTAACCATTTGCTATTTTGATCTTTCGCTATCTTGAAACCCACTCTGTTTATTGACTATACATTTGATTTACGGGTGTTTACAAAAATAATAATAATAATAATAGTTTTCATTTTGTTTTTATTGTCTCTATTGTCAATGGGCCATCGACCGAGGTTCTTCAGCCCAGGGCTTGCTTAAGTGTTGATGGATTGTTGGGAATTTGTTTGTACGTAGAATATGAATATTATATTATATCCTCATTCGACAATCTTTCAAGATGTTGGCATTTAGTGTTTGTTGGGTATTTCTGTCTGCGGTGTATGTTATGTACGGTTTGCATACAAAGTGGTTGGATATTTTCGAGTTATTTGGATGCAAATAGCTTGTTAAGTTGTTGACTTCTTGTTATTATTAGGGTGATTTTCGTGATGTCATAGAGTAATGTGTTTCGTGGATTGTGTAGGGGGTTTTCAGGGTGTCTAATTTGTGTGAGTTTGCCAGGTTTGAACTGTCTTAATTTTCTTTAGTACGGTTTCTGTCCAGTTGATCTGTATGGGATGTCCGTATTCCATGATAGTTCTGCAAACGATTTTGTACATTTTTGTGATTTTTTGCGATCTCCAATTGTGATTGACCTGAAATGTGAAGCTCTCGCTGATGTTTTGTTTGGCAGCACCTCGATTCTACAAAGCCCATCTCTACACAGCCTCATTTCTACACGAGCATTTCTACACCGAATTTTACTACACGCAACAAATTTGCACGACCAAAGTTGTCCACGCCGCGAGCTATACACGCAAATGTCCACCACCGCGGAATTTCGACACGCCGTAGTTCGACACGCAAAAGTTCGACACGCAAAAGTTCGACACGCAAAAGTTCAACACGAAAAAGTTGGACACAAAAAAGTTCTACACCTTAAAAATTCTACACCGTAAAAGATTGACACTGCAAGAGTTTGACACGCAAAAATTGTACACGCAAAAGTCCGACACCGCAAAAGTTCAACACGCCAGAGTTCGATACCGCAAAAGTTTAACACGCCAGAGTTCAACGTTGCAAAGTTTTACACGGTGCATCTCTACACCGTCATAGTTCGACACAGCCTCATCTCTACACATGCTCATCTCTACACGCGCAATATTTCAACAGTTACCGACCGAAACTGTTCAAATATGATGCGTTACCGATCGAAACTGTTCAAATATGGTGCGTTACCGACTGAAACTGGTAAAATATGGTGCATTACCGACCGAAATTGGAAAAATATGGCGCGTGTAGAGATGAACATGTGTAGGGATGAGGCTGTGTCGAACTATGATGGTGTAGAGTTGCGCGGTGTACAATTTTTGCGTGTTGAACTCTTGCAGTGTCAAACTTTTACGGTGTAGAACTTTTTCGTGTTGAACTTTTGCGTGTCAAACTTTTACGGTGTCGAACTATGGCGTGTTGAAATTCCGCGGTGTCAGACTTTTGCGTGTAGAGCTCGCGGCGTGTAAAACTTTCATCATGTAAATTTGTTGCGTGTAGTAAAATTCGGTGTACAAATGCTCGTGTAGAAATGAGGCTGTGTAGAGATGGGCTCTGTAAAATCGAGGTGTTGCCTTTTGTTTTTACATTGTTGCAGATGGTTGTTGAGATTTAGCTCTGATAATATATTTTCTTTGAATGATCAGAAATTCAATGAAATGAAGTGACATTGAATTAAGAAAAATTTTCCTTAAAACAAAGAACTGTTTTTCATTGGTTTCATTAAAATCGCTTTCGAGTCAATAAACACGTTTTCTTTAACCTAAAGAAAAAATCGTTATATTTTCTTAGCAAATTCTTGTCTTCATACACACTCGTTGAAGCTAATCACATTATGAATTATAGGTATAAAGAAATTCGAGCGGATCGGAATAAAGTTACAGATTACATTTTCATAACGTGCTTTTATTTCGATTTTACAAAAAGATGATTATTTTGTCGTAATCACTGAAACCGACTTGCATAAAAAACAATGGTATGCGACTATCCATTTTGCCGGTTATTCGCGACTACCGACTCAAGTATTTCGTTTCTTTGAATCAAAGAGACCGTTTCCTTGAAGCAATGAAACCTTTTCTTTCAATGAAGAACGTCTCCTTGATTATGCTCATCAAATAAATGTTTCTTTAAAGACAATTAAATGTTCTCTTTGAAATTCAAACGCAACATTTCACCGGAAACAAGTAGATATTCCATTGAAATCAAAGAAAAAAAATGTAATCTACCTACTTTATCGAGTCAAGAAAACTTTTTCTCTCGATGCACCGACAGAATGTATGTATTTATGCTTTCGTAATTTAATACATTATAATTGACATTCAGCTGTCACGAATAAATTATCCAAATACTGCGGGAGATACAAAAATAATATCATGATATAATAATTATTATTATAGCAATAACAACAAACCCAACAATTCTAGTACTGTTGGGAGAAATAAAATGAGGGTTTTGATGCATCAAATAGAAAAGACGACGAAAAGAGAGAATTTCACCAACAAAAAATTCAATTTTAAGATGACCTTAAGATATAACTTGCGACTGGAGTGGACCGCATTTTTCTTGATAACATTATAGTTATTACAGCGAATTGAAATTTTCCACCTTTATCGAAAAGTCACCATGTATATATTTTTAAAAATCTGCTGAATCATTTGCTTTTTGTATTTCAATATAAAGAAGGCTCAAATTTTGTAAATCCGTTCTAGATTATGTAATTCATAAGCGGTGTTGACTTAATTTTATTTCTAATTCCTACAATTTCATATGAGATTGAAACAATAACTCTAAAATAGGCAAAACAATATTTAATTTTTTTCAATATTAAGGGGATCCAGACACCTAAAAAAAGTCATAAGAAAAAAAATTGTATAAATAATACACTTCGTTTAAAAAATCTTACATTAAAACCTCATTAAATACATAATGAGCATTATAATTCTGCAATTTTATAAAGACATACAGTGCACCAAAATGGTGTGAGGTAAAAAGTAAAATTTTTCACTTGTCGTAGCTTTCAGACCAAACAAGTGAACAAGTCTTAGTGTTTGTTGTATTATTTTATCTGTCAAAAAGTGCATTCTGGATTGAATATAGGAATTTTTATTTCAAGTCTTTATGACAAAGCTATGATTTTAAATGTGTAAGTAAATCTCTCTATTAAAAACTCAGTAAACAATTGTTCACAGTAAACCTAATTTTCACTGCATCCAAAATCGCTGTATTCAATCCAGAATGCACTCTTCGACAGATAAAATAAGACATTGAACACTAAAATTGGTTCACCGGTTTGGTCTGAAAGCTACGACAAGTGAAAAATTTTGCTTTTGACCTCCCACCATTCTTGTGCACTGAATATGTTTACAAAATTGCAGAATTATAATGCTTGTTATGTACTTAATGAAGTTTAAATGTAAGATTTTTTAAAAGATGGATATCATTTACAGAATTTTTTTTCTTATTGCTTTTTTGAGGCGACTTGGTCCCCTTAAATGGTATTGTAAACAGAAGAGCTAGAGCTAATTTAAAAGCAATTGTTTTTGACAGTTCCCAAAAGAAAATTTTATTGAATCAATTTCATTTTTGTAGTGCTATTACCATTTTTTACATACAGATTTTTTTTTTCATTTCGTGTAAATACGCTAGTGACATGCATAGATAAGCAGTAAACATATATTTAGCACATACGTAAGTACAAAGTTTTCCTTTTAGGAAGAACGTGTACAGAGGACAAACAGCGTGCGAAACTACTCGAGTGCTTACTGACACTTACCCTACGTATACCGAGGGATGTGCGAGAATAGTGAAAGGCATGTGTAATTAGTAGTAGAAGTTGTGGGCGTGACGCGCTGCGCTGGAGTCATATTACCTGTGCTCCGAACAAGGTAGACGTGCCTACGGAGGAAACCCTCGGGTTTTGACGTATGAATGAAACTCTTCTGCCGCACCAGACCGAGAGTTACACTCCTTTCAATGTTCATGCTTGCACATCAAGAAAGCTTTGGTTTCATGAAGAAAGTTCTTTACTTTTTTTTTTCTTTTTTTCTTTTCGATATTTTAATGTCACGATACTAAAAATGATATAAATCATACACTCACAGAAATCGTAATAGCACAGTCAACTATAAAGTGACAGCTATTAATTTTTATTGCATGCAACTATTTTTATAGTTACGATAACTACGAAAATACACCGAGAGAAAATATTTCATTGACACCAAAGAAATGGGTGCATTGATTTTTTTTTCATTGATTTCAATGAAATAGTGCATTTGAATTTCAAAGAGAACATTTCATTGCCTGTGAATAAAGATTTACTTAGTGTATAAAATAATAAAAGACTGAAATAATCAAGCATATGGAAGGTGCCAAAAATATTATTTTATCAATTTTATTTAGTTAATTTTATTAACATTTTTAATTTTAAGATTTAAAAACCGCAATTTTCAATCACACAAAATTCTGAAAAAATTCATACGTATGCGGAAAAATTTAAAAAATCATTTTCATAAAAAAAAATTAGGTTGCCGGGTATTATGTTAAACAATGATATATTTCAGTAATTTGTTAATAGCAGTTTTTAATTATTATTGTGCCAAAGTAATCTCTTCAGCGCCTTCCATATGCTTGATTTTTTTCAGATTTTTATCACATCGAGAACTGTTCGTAAGATTTTTCATTTTCCCCATTTGCAACAATTTGTTATAAATCGAAATCATCACGCTACCACTTAGAAAAATTCACACGATGTTCTCTTTTTTATAAAATTCAATATTATAGTACAAACCCGGAATTTCGGTCGCGTATAGTAGAAAAAAAAATTATTAGACATTTTAATTAACATTTCATTGTCAAATAATAATAAAAAATGAGGCTAAATTGTACGAAGAATAATTTTTACATGTATTTAAACGATTTTATACAAAATTTCACAATATCCTACCATGGAGATGGCAAGTTTATCTGATCCCAAGTAAAAAAAATATATATATATAGTCCGACATACGGAATTGGGCATATATAGTCTGTATAAACTCTATATACAATCTATATGCAATTTATATATAAGAACACCTATAAAGTTTGAATTGAAGAAAATTGTATATAGATTGTATAAAAACTATATATGCAAAATTCTATGTTTAAAACTATATGTATTTTTTATATACTCTATATATAATTTTTTTACTTGGAATGTAACCGTTTTTTAGAAAAGTAAAAAAAAATCTGTTTACGAAAAATTGAATATCTCGGAAACTATTTGAGACGGAATTCCTGCTGTAATGAATGTTGCTTTTCATGTATATAATGTACAATAAATGTATGTATGTGCATAAATGTTTGCACTGGGTATGAATAATTTGTAGCAAGGAAAGCAAGTCCCAGGAGGTATTGAGTATACAAGTACCGAGAATAGAGCGATAGTAGTATTCGTTGTCGCAATGACTCGCGAGCTCTCCCGGAAACAAAAGGGATAGAGAGCATAGTAGTAGTAGTAGTAGTAGTACTTGGCACGGCCGAACGAAGAGGGTTGGAGCATACAATAAACCGAGATAGAAAAGGAAATACAAGCCACCGAACATTTGAGGTGCTTCTTCACGTTGCAAGTATTATCACACACACAGACTCTTAAACGGTTTCACAAGTACCTCCAAGAAAAGGAAATTGTGAATGAGTGGAAGATCCAATTATAAGATTGATGCGGTGACGTTAAGATCTCTCGATTATTCATTGGGTTTGTGAGGTTCTATTACAATGTCGATGAACCTTAACGTTTTCCGTTTCCTGGTAGTTGAATATTTTGCATAATACATTTCGCATTATTAATATAATAATAATGATGCATGGTGAAATTAAATGATAAATTAATTATCATTAAATTTAACGTGTTTAACCAGTGCTAAATTATTAATAATCAAATAATGTTAAATTCACAAATAATAATTTAACATTTAATGTCAATATTTAATCGCTTAAGAGCTATGAGCAATTTTGTGGCCAGGACAAGTGGATGAAAGTCAATAAATTATTAAGCAATCAACGTAAAATATAGAACGGACCAAGTGGAAAAGTTTTATTGAATTTTTGTTTTGTTGGAACTTACAATAAACCGAGATTAAAAAGGAAAGGCAGACACCGAACATTTGGAATGTTTCTTCACGTTGCAAGAATTATCACACACAGACTCTTAAACGGTTACACAAGTAACTCCAAGAAAAGGAAATTGTGAATGAGTGGAAGATCCAATTATAAGATTGATGCGGTGACGTTAAGATCTCTCGATTATTCATTGGGTTTGTGAGGTTCTATTACAATGTCGATGAACCTTAACGTTTTCCGTTTCCTGGTAGTTGAATATTTTGCATTATTAATATAATAATAATGATGCATGGTGAAATCACATTATAAATTAATTATCATTAAATTTAACGTGTTTAACCAGTGCTAAATTATTAATCATCAAATAATGTTAAATTCACAAATAATAATTTAACATTTAATGTCAATATTTAACCGCTTAAGGGGAGGGAGTCTCAGGTCAAAAAAATTGATTTTGGAAATTCAATATCATCCAAATCATATTGCATGTAAAAGTCCCCAACGCACTATATTGTTGATACCAGAGCTGGGCAAAATACATGAAAATACTCAAAATACAAAATACAAAATACTTCAAGTATTTTAAAATACAAAATACTTTTGTACTTAAAATACTTTGGTACTTAAAATACATTTTTAAGTACTTCTCAAAATACTTTGAAAAATACTTTTTAAAAAACCTCTAAAATTAAATTCTAAGGCATTGCGCATATATTGGGGTTGGTAATGATAGTTAAATATTGTGTAACACACTTCATACATATTTTTTGTTTGTTTATTTAAATCAATTCGATACATAATTATTTTAGAAACGTTTTCGAGACATTTTCGCTTTTACGCTATAACTTTGCAGTTCATTGTTCTCACTCAAGAGGCGTTCCCGTCTTCAAAAAACTTTTGAGCAGGACGATTCTTTCAAAATTTTTATCCGATAGGGCATGACGCCTCGGTGAATTCGCGATACTCGCGAATGAAAACAATCTTTCGACGGGAGCTGAAGAAGTAAGTGGAGTGTTGTACTTCAAAAACATAGCTTTAACAACGGGGTAGTCGGTTAGCATGGAGAGCTTCGTTCTTTTATCGCTCAAGTACGAAAGCAACTGCACTCGGACTGCATCCTCGAAGGGCTCATGGCTATCTTTCGGAGAACTAGCTTCGCTATCAGTATCAACGCGTTGAGAATCGTTGCAAGTGACCAAAAGAAATGAAGATATCGATCCCGAATTTTGCTGCTCATCCATGTCGCGATGAGAGTCGTCTGCGAAAAATCGTGCTCCGTCAAGGAACGTGTCTCGTATCGTATCCAATGGCAGTTTGAGCTTATACTGCACATTAGCTTGCGAAAACCACTTCATCTTGAACGCGGGATGCGATACCGTAGCTATAACAGCGTTAGTCGCGTTAACGTCAAACGAGAGGACGTCCTGGAAACGTGTTGTTAGGCCACAAAGGCAGGCATTCGCCAGTACTCGTCCATATTTGAGATTCTCCTTCGACAAATGTTTCAAATTTAACATGAACCTTTTCCAATCATAAAAAATTGTTCCGAATATAGATACGGGCAAAAAATACAAAAAAACAAAAAGTATTTTGTATTTTGTATTTTATGACACAAAAAGTACTTAAAATACTTGGGAAGTATTTTTGTATTTTAAATATGTATTTTAAATACTCAAAATACATGATGTATTTTAAATACTGCCCAGCTCTGGTTGATACTCGATTAAAAGATTTTTTACTGTCGTCTGACTTGCAAATGCTTTTAAATATTATCTTAAGCAAAGATCTTAGGTTTTCCATTCTGCGCATGATTCAGATCAAACTACTAGGCAGATTGGAATGGTTGACGTCTCATTTTCTTCTTCATGAACAGATACACCGGCTAAATGGAGCAAATGTTAATAAAATATAATATTTTTTAAGTAACATAATTATTAATAAATAAATTTTATGCTATTTTCTAAATCAGTGATTAACTTTGCTTTTAGAATGAAAAAAAAATAGTTTGCTCCATTTAGCCGGTGTATCTTTTCATGAAGAAGAAAATGAGACGTCAATGATTCCAATCTGCCTAGTAGTTTGATCTGAATCATGCGCAGAATGGAAAACCTAAGAACTTTGCTTAAGATAATATTGAAAATCATATGCAAGTCAGGCGACAGTAAAAAATTCTTTCATCGAGCACCAACAATGTAGTGCATTGGGCATTTTTATATGCAATAGGATTTGGATGATATTGAATTTCCAAAATCAATTTTTTTTACCTGTCTCCCTCCTCTTAAGAGCTATGAGCAATTTTGTGGCCAGGACAAGTGGATGAAAGTCAATAAATTATTAAGCAATCAATGTAAAATATAGAACGGATCAAGTGGAAAATTTGTACTGAATTTTTGTTTTGTTGGAATTTACAATAAACCGAGATAAAAAAGGAAAGGCAGACATCGAACATTTGGGATGTTTCTTCACGTTGCAAGTATTATCACATACAGACTCTTAAACGGTTACACAAGTACCTCCAAGAAAAGGAAATTGTGAATGAGTGGAAGATCCAATTATAAGATTGATGCGGTGACGTTAAGATCTCTCGATTATTCATTGGGTTTGTGAGGTTATATTACAATGTCGATGAACCTTAACATTTTCCGTTTCCTGGTAGTTGAATAATTTGCATTATTGATATAATAATAATGATGCATGGTGAAATTACATGATAAATTAATTATCATTAAATTTAACGTGTCTAACCAGTGCTAAATTATTAATAATCAAATAATGTTAAATTCACAATTAATAATTTAATATTTAACATCAATATTTAATCACTTAATAGCTATGAGCAATTTTATGGCCGCGACAAGTGGATGAAAGTCAATAAATTATTAGCAATCAATGTGAAATATAGAACGAACCAAGTGGAAAAGTTTTATTGGATATTTGTTTTGTTGGAATTTATAATAAACCGAGATAAAAAAAGGCTGCAAAGTAGAACTTTGCAAATTGCTTCCTCATTATTCTTGGATTTTTACAAATCTACCTCTATGAGGAAGCATGTTAATGTATTTTGGATTCCGCATAGAGGAAGCTTTGTAAAAATCCAATAATAATGAGGAAGCAATTTGCAAAGTTCTACTTTGGAGCCTTGTTTAACAAAATTTTAAATGGCATTAGTTTTGAACCCCTTGCAAGAATCTCGCCAGATTCGAACTGATGCTTAGTTTACCCAGACTCTACTTGTGGACCAAATTTGAGCCCGATATCTTAAAAATTGTGGAAGTTAGAGCACGAACAAAAAATTCAAAATGCCATAAATTTTAAACCCCTTAACCGATTGACGTCAAATTCACTCCCAAACTTTATTTAATAACAGTCCACTTGTGGACCAAATTTGAGCCCGATATCTTAAAAATTGCGAAAGTTAGAGCACGAACAAAAAATGTCAGAAAATTAAAAAATGCCATAAATTGTGAAGCCCTTAACGGAGGGACACCAAATTTAATCCCAAACACTATTTGATAACAGTCCACTTCTGGTCCAAGTTTGAGCCGGATATCATACAAATTGCGGGAGTTAGAGCTCGAACTGACATTCTCCAAAAAATTCAAAATGCCATAAATTTTGAACACCTTGATGGATTAACTCCAAATTCAATCCCATATCTTGTTTAACGACAGCTTACTCGTGGTTCAAATTTGATCTGGATATCTTAAAAATTACATCGGCTACTGACATCAAAATCTCGAAAAAAAAATTGTCACGAAAACAAAGCTTCCTCTATGAGGAAGCAAAAGGAAAGACAGACACCGAACATTTAGGATGTTTCTTCACGTTGCAAGAATTATCACACACAGACTCTTAAACGATTACACAAGTAACTCCAAGAAAACGAAATTGTGAATGAGTGGAAGATCCAATTATAAGATTGATGCAGTGACGTTAAGATCTCTCGATTATTCATTGGGTTTGTGAGGTTCTATTACAATGTCGATGAACCTTAACGTTTTCCGTTTCCTGGTAGTTGAATATTTTGCATAATACACTTTGCATTATTAATATAATAATAACGATGCATGGAAAAATTAAATGATCAATTAATTAATTATCATTAAATTTAAGGGGAGGGAGTCAGGTAAAAAAAATTGATTTTGGAAATTCAATATCATCCAAATCCTATTGCATATAAAAATGCCCAATGCACTATATTGTTGGTACTCGATGAAAGGATTTTTTACTGTCGTCTAACTTGCATATGCTTTTCAATATTATCTTAAGCAAAGTTCTTAGGTTTTCCATTCTGCGCATGATTCAGATTAAACTACTAGGCAAATTGGAATGGTTGACGTCTCATTTTCTTCTTCATGATAAGATACACCGGCTAAATGGAGCAAACTATTTTTTTTTCATTCTGAAAGAAAAGTTAATCACTGATTTAGAAAATAGCATAAAATTTATTTATTAATAATTATGTCACTTAAAAAATATTACCTTTTATTAACATTTGCTCCATTTAGCCGGTGTATCTTTTCACGAAGAAGACAATGAGACGTCAACCATTCCAATCTGCCTGGTAGTTTGATCTGAATCATGCGCAGAATGGAAAACCTAAGAACTTTGCTTAAGATAATATTGAAAAGCATATGCAAGTCAAACGACAGTAAAAAATCCTTTCATCGAGTACCAACAATATAGTGCGTTGGGCATTTTTATATGCAATAGGATTTGGATGATATTGAATTTACAAAATCAATTCTTTTGACCTGACTCCCTCGCCTTAACGTGTTTAACCAGTGCTAAATTATAAGTAATCAAATAATGTTAAATTCACAAATAATAATTTAACATTTATTGTCAATATTTAACCGCTTAAGAGCTATGAGCAATTTTATGGCAGCGACAAGTGGACGAAAGTCAATAAATTATTAAGCAATCAACGTAAAATATAGAACGGAACAAATAGAAAAGTTTCATTGAATTTTTGTTTACCTACTTTGATGTAAATGTTTTGAAAAGGGCTTTCGTTGGTGTGGACTCGTATGAGAACATGATATAAGGTTCATTTTTAATAGTAAACGCTCATGTTACTTTAATGAAGGATTTGTGCTACGTAAAACGTTTTATGGTCAATATGCTAAGGAGTAAATAAGAAGTTTGCCTTAATCAGTCTTGTACGCTACGATCGTCCACGAGGTAGGTAAAAGTTCTGGGAGGAGCCATATCGTTGGCTAGCGCCACAACACCAAGTGTAACAAGTATACACGCAAGCTTCTCGTATTCATTAATAAACTTCTTTACGAGTTTCTTGCGGAAACTACCTTCGAATAAATCTAGCAAACATCGTACTTTACGCAAATGTTCCGGCTTTTTGTTTTACAAGATGATTTGTTAACCGGTGATCTGATACATGGTTTCCATAATTTTATATCCAATTTTTGTTTCCTCATAGAAGAAACTTGAGATGGTTTCTTTTTGCTTTCGCATCGAGAAAGCATGATTTTTTTAAATTTCCCAGTTTTTTTATGTTAGGACACTCAGAATGGTCCAAAACATGGAGAAAGTTCCCGCTTCAAAAAATCAGTGGACGAGAAATATCTCGCATTTTTGATATAAGCATTGTTGTCATTTTATTCGTTCCGTAAATGGATGTTGTACCAGCGTGAAGTTTATACTCGTCGACGAACAATTTCAGGCATGTTGTTTCATTTTGACAGTTGTAAATAATTTTAAAAATCATGACTTTTTTTTTACTTTGGTTTCAGAATTCACATGTGTGATTTCCGGTTGGAAAATCCAACCTACATGTTTTTTCTTCAAGATATCAAATTTTGGCCTTTACTATCGTTCTCAAGTCGCATATTGTACCTCAGAAAGTACCTTTTACATGCCTTTTTACAATGATTTTTGAAAAAGTCACGTTTATTCGGTTCTGATTTCAGAATTCACAGATCTGAGTTCGGAAAATCCAACCTAAAGAACCTAAATTATTTTTTTCTTCAAGATATCAAATTTTGGCCTTCACTATCGTTCTCAAGTCGCATATTGTACCTCAGAAAGTACCGGTTACATGCCTTTTTACGATGATTTTTGAAAAAGTCACTTTTGGTCGGTTCTGATTTCAGAATTCACAGATCCGACTTTTGGTCGGAAAATCCAACCTAAAGAACCTAAATTATTTTTTTCTTCAAGATATCGAATTTTGGCCTTCACTATCGTTCTCAAGTCGCATATTGTACCTCAGAAAGTACGGGTTACATGCCTTTTTTCGATGATTTTTGAAAAAGTAACTTTTGGTCGATTCTGATTTCAGAACTCACAGATCCGACTTTTGGTCGGAAAATCGAACCTAAAGAACCAAAATTTCTTTTTCTTCAAGATATCAAATTTTGGCCTTCACTATCGTTCTCAAGTCGCATATTGTACCTCAGAAAGTACCGGTTACATGCCTTTTTACGATGATTTTTGAAAAAGTCACTTTTGGTCGGTTCTGATTTCAGAATTCACAGATCTGACTTTTGGTCCGAAAATCCAACCTAAAGAACCTACATTTTTTTTTATTCAAGATATCTAATTTTGGCCTTTACTATCGTTCTCAAGTCGCATATTGTACCTCAGAAAGTACCGGTTACATGGCTTTTTACGATGATTTTTGAAAAAGTCACTTTTGGTCGGTTCTGATTTCAGAATTCACAGATCCGACTTTTGGTCGGAAAATCCAATCTAAAGAACCTAAATTATTTTTTTCTTCAAGATATCAAATTTTGGCCTTCACTATCGTTCTCAAGTCGCATATTGTACCTCAGAAAGTACCGGTTACATGCCTTTTTACGATGATTTTTGAAAAAGTCACTTTTGGTCAGTTCTGATTTGAGAATTCACAGATCCGACTTTTGGTCCGAAAATCCAACCTATAGAACCTAAATTATTTTTTTCTTCAAGATATCGAATTTTGGCCTTCACTATCGTTCTCAAGTCGCATATTGTACCTCAGAAAGTACCGGTTACATGCCTTTTTACGATGATTTTTGAAAAAGTCACTTTTGGTCGGTTCTGATTTCAGAATTCACAGATCCAACTTTTGGTCCGAAAATCCAACCTAAACAACCTAAATTTTTTTTTTCTTCAAGATATTAAATTTTGGCCTTTACTATCGTTCTCAAGTCGCATATTGTACCTCAGAAAGTACCGGTTACATGCCTTTTTACGATGATTTTTGAAAAAGTCACTTTTGGTCGGTTCTGATTTCAGAATTCACAGATCCGACTTTTGGTCGGAAAATCCAACCTAAAGAACCTAAATTATTTTTTTCTACAAGATATCGAATTTTGGCCTTCACTATCGTTCTCAAGTCGCATATTGTACCTCAGAAAGTACCGGTTACATGCCTTTTTACGATGATTTTTGAAAAAGTAACTTTTGGTCGGTTCTGATTTCAGAACTCACAGATCCGACTTTTGGTCGGAAAATCGAACCTAAAGAACCAAAATTTCTTTTTCTTCAAGATATCAAATTTTGACCTTCACTATCGTTCTCAAGTCGCATATTGTACCTGAGAAAGTACCGGTTACATGCCTTTTTACGATGATTTTTGAAAAAGTCACTTTTGGTCGGTTCTGATGTCAGAATTCACAGATCTGAGTTCGGAAAATCCAACCTAAAGAACCTAAATTATTTTTTTCTTCAAGATATCAAATTTTGGCCTTCACTATCGTTCTCAAGTCGCATATTGTACCTCAGAAAGTACCGGTTACGTGCCTTTTTACGATGATTTTTGAAAAAGTCACTTTTGGTCGGTTCTGATGTCAGAATTCACAGATCTGAGTTCGGAAAATCCAACCTAAAGAACCTAAATTATTTTTTTCTTCAAGATATCAAATTTTGGCCTTCACTATCGTTCTCAAGTCGCATATTGTACCTCAGAAAGTACCGGTTACGTGCCTTTTTACGATGATTTTTGAAAAAGTCACTTTTGGTCGGTTCTGATTTCAGAATTCACAGATCCGACTTTTGGTCCGAAAATCTAACCTAAAGAACCTAAATTTCTTTTTCTTCAAGATATCAAATTTTGGCCTTCACTATCGTTCTCAAGTCGCATATTGTACCTCCGAAAGTACCTGTTACATGCCTTTTTACGACGATTTAAAAAATCGAGCCTTTTTTCCGCTTCTGATTTCAGAATTCACAAAACAAATAAAATGGCACGAATTCTTATATCGAAAATGCAAGTTATTTCAGCCACGATAATCTGTAAAAGTCACAGTACACTAATAAAAATTTTAATACCGAGGTTTGATGGTCAGCGAAGCACGCATCCGCTGCTATTGGTTTAAAAATCGAGTGGTGCATTTTACTCAAGAACCGTTCAACCGATTGAGCTGAAATTTAGCACACAAGTGAAGCACCAACCTGTCTTTAATTGTTGCAATTATGGACAAAATGTGTGGAAAAATGTTGATTTTATAGCTCTTGAATTTTTTTCAAAAAAGTGCATAAATGCTGTAGTTTTCATAAATTTTGTGACGTTTTTCAAAATAGACCTTCATAAGTGCAGGCACATTTATTGTAGTTTGGGGTTGAATTTGAACGAAAAATTGACGTTATTGCATTAACTTCAAGAAAAACATAAGATATCGAGCTCAAATTTTGCACATAAACAGAATAATATTCAGTGATGCTAGATACATAATTTGGAGGCAATCGGTAGAAAGTTTTATATAGAAATTTCAATTTTTCCTTATTATTTCTTGAGGACTACAATTATACATTTAAAAAAATGATTAATTATTAAAATTACTAATTTTTATAAAATTCTGTTAAGACATCTTTATACGTTTTACAGAATATTGCACTAATAGTCAGAAGTAAAAAATTCAAATTTCTGTTAAAACGTACAAAAAAATTATTTGTCTTTGATTGTGCGTCATTTAATGTATACTATAAAAAAACAAGGCAGCCAGGCTCACGAGGTAGCCCAATCTCTCCTACTTAACCTAATCGTACGGTATAAGCAGAATCGATTCGAGATTTAGCGAAGCATGTTTTCATTGCGCTCCGATACTCTAATACCTGCTTTGAGAGAGGCTTTTGTGTAAAAACAACAAAAAAATCTAGGGAATATCGTAGCTTTTTGTAAGGTCAATCTATATCACTGTACATAATACTGACATTATATACAAGTATATACAAACATACGTGTGTCAGTGTTGGTATTGAAATGCTTAACCGCAGCTGGTTTCACGAATGGCTTTACCAAACTGCCTAGTAGTTAGTATAGCATAGAGTAGTATAGTTACTACCTATATATAGCAATATTAGAGACGTTGCCATTGCAAAACACATTTTCATTAATGCACTGACCACTGCAGGATCTACAGATCTCATTTATGTGTTGCATTTAACCCAACACTCCAATTGGTTCGCCTATTTCGAGGAGAAAACTCCAAAGCCTCTTCTAGCCCACTTTATTCCGTTTTCATACTTTCCTCTTGATCATCGACAAGTGTACAAATACCACGTGTAGCGATAGTATAAAATCTACAAAGGTATATACGGGGCATTCCACTCCGTTTCGACCTGGATTTGACCTCGACCTCTCCGATTTGGCTAATTTTTTTTTTGGTTTTTAAACTATAAGAAAAAAAATCTTGTAATAGTTTTTAATAAAATTCTTATAGTTTTACGGGTTTACATAAATAAACATTTGACCAATTGCCTGTAGTAGATTAATTATTTTTTCTATTTTGCTTCCTCATAGAGGAAGCTTTGTTTTCATGAAATTTTTTTTTTTCGAGATTTTCATGTCAGTATGCTTAGAATCACCTAAAACGTCGAGAAAAGTGGTTTAGAAAAAATGTCCGTATGTATGTGTGTGTGTGTGTGTGTGTGCTGGCCTTCGAAAATTCAATCTCCTCTCACTCGGTAACCGTTCGAGCGATCCGGCTCAAATTTGGCACGCAAGTAGAGTAGCTGCCCCTCTTTGAATGTTGTGATTTTTGCCAAAATATGTGAAGTCATTAAGATTTTATGTTGATTTTAATTTGTTGAAAAAAGGGCGTGGTCGCTCTAACTTTCGTAAAAGTTCGCCGATTTGGCTAAATAGTTCTTCATAACTGAAGATACGTTCAATGTTGTATGGTATTGAATTTCGACGAAATCGGTAAAGCGGTTCGGATTTTATAGAATTTTGAATTTTTCGAAAAAAATAGATTTTGATCTAAATTACGTCGAATTTCAACAAATGAACAGAAATTTTGTACAGACGAAAAATAACATTCAGAAATGCCATGTACCAAATTTGGTGATGATCGGTAAAGTCGTTCGGATTTTACACCATTTTTCATTTTAAAAAAATGTAGATTTTCGCTATAACTTCCGGAAAAGTTGAGAAAGTACGACAAAAATTTGTATCTAATCAAAATTAGATGTAACGGTGTTTGCAGAGGTGATTTATAGCTGTATAAAACACCTCTGCAAAAGAGACACAAGGTATAAAAAAAAAGATGCAAAGTAGAACCTTGCACATTGCTTCCTCATTATTTTTCGCTTTTTACAAAGCTTCCTCTATGAGGAAGCCAAAATTGAATAACATACTGCTTCCTCACAGAGGGAGCTTTGTAAAAAGCGAAAAATAATGAGGAAGCAATGTGCAAGGTTCTACTTTGTTTTTTTGGTTTTTAAACTATAAGAAAAAAAATCTTCTAATAGTTTTTAATAAAATTCTTATAGTTTTACGGTTTTACATAAATAAACATTTGATCAATTGCCTGTAGTAGATTAATTATTTTTTCTATTTTTTAATAATTTTTAAAAATAAAAAAACCTTAAAAACTCTAAGAAGGAAAATCTTCCCCACTCTGACTATAAGCTAGATAATTTTGTTATTGAACAAAATATTTTTCAGAATTTTATCAGATTTTTAAATTATGGTGTTTTCTATGACACTTTAAAAATATATTTAAAAAAAATGGACTTAAAAAAAAAATAATAAAATTTGTGCAGTTGAGGGTCCAACTAAGTCTGTAAAAAATAATGAGCCAAATCGGAGAGGTCGAGGTCAAATCCAGGTCGAAACGGAGTGGAATGCCCCATACGTAGTGCTCAATTCTGTACACTGAGGGCATTGAATATTTACTATTTATGTTGCCATGACCCACAGTTACGCGTGGAGATTCGAATGCGAAATGTCCCGTCGAAATTTAACGATAAACTCGACAAGTTTTGATGGACAGACGGATGTTTAACGCCAATTAATCGCAACCATACTGCAGCGTAATGGATGTCATTGCTTTTTGATAAGACAAATCATTATCAAAATGTGCCAGTTTCCATAATTTTTTATTTTTGTTACAACTGTCTGTGAATTAATAGGTATTGATAGGAAACTACCAATTTTATATTAGAATTGTGTGTCAATCAATGAAGCATTCTCTGTCAATTCAGCCACTTTTTTTTTCGATCCTCTCCGATTTGCCCTGTACTTGATTATATGAATGTACCACTAAAAGACATTCTATGTGAATTTTTTCAGATTTTTAAAAATATTTTTTCAGAAAATGGCGTTTTTTTATTCAAGTGCAAATATCTCAGAATTTTGAAGTTACTGAAAAAAAATGTCTGCACATAAAAGTTGTCGTTTAATGTTAGCTTTCGAGCGGAATATTCCAAATAATTGTCACGTTCCTGTGAGTATGATTTCTTTCCGAAAAATGGAGGAATTATTTTTTAATTAATATAAAAGGATATTTTTTTTTACTGAAAAAATTACAGAGTATTGCTACATGTATGTTGATACTACAAAAAAATCGCCAGAGTGGCACCGATTGATCTTCTGGTATTAAAAAATGTATTTGTGTGAAAGTTCCGAAAAACGGGGGCATTATTATTTTTTTGATAAAAAAAGGTTACTTTTTTTTGGCTACCAAAATTACAGAGTATTCTTGCATGACTGTATATATTGCAAAAAAATCATCAGAGTGGCAAGGATTGAGCTTACGGTATTAAAAAAAATTATTCGTGTGGAAGTTTTGAAAAATGAGGGAATTATTTTTTTTTATACCGGAAGCTCGATCCGTACCACTCTGATGATTTTTTTCAATATCTAAAGTCATGCAAGAATACTCTGTAATTTTATTAGCCAAAAAAAAGTAACCTTTTTTTTATCAAAAAAATAATAACGCCCCCGTTTTTCGGAACTTTCACACAAATGCATTTTTTAATACCAGAAGATCGATCGGTGCCCTCCGGTGATTTTTTTGTGATATCAACAGTCATGTAGCAATACTCTGTAATTTTTTCGGTAAAAGAAAAATATCCTTTTTTAAATTAAAAAATAATTCCTCCATTTTTCGGAAAAAAATCATACTCACAGGAACGTGACAATTATTTGGAATATTCCGCTCGAAAGCTAACAATAAACGACAACTTTTATGTGGTGACATTTTTTTTCAGTAACTTCAAAATTCTGAGATATTTGCACTTGAATAAAAAAAGCCATTTTCTGAAAAATTATTTTTTAAAAATCTGAAAAAATTCACATAGAGTGTATTTTAGTGGGACATTCATATAACCAATTACAGGGGAAATCGGAGAGGGTCGAAAAAAAAGTGGCTAAATTGACAGAGAATGCTACCAACAGGAATTAATAGGAAACAATCAATTTTTATTCATTTTGTTTATAAAGTAAAAATTAATTAATTTATTATTAACTTATTAATAAATAAATAAATAATATATTTATTATGACTTTATTAAATTATTATTAATTTTTTTATTTTTGAAAAGACGATTTTAAAGCCATTTTTATTAGAAAGTTTTTATAAGAACTGTATGTCAATCAATAGAAATTTGGATGATTGACACATTTTTTAGAAGAAATTCATAGATTCCTATCAATTTCATTAAAAAAAATATGTAAAGAAAAAATCCCTAGATTAAAAAAAAGCATTCACTCATATTTGTCTGTCTATACCGTCCGAAAAAACACAATAACTTCTTTTAAATATTGCAAATCAAAGTGACACTTAATATCAGCATTTCTGGCTCTGAACATTCAAACGCCAGAATATCTAAAATTATGTGAAATTTGAAAGAACAATGTTTTAAGAAAATGAACCAATATATAACAGAGATTCCAACGATTGAAGTGATATTGTGGAAAAAACAATATTGGGTTACCCGAAATGTTCCAATTTAAATTTTCTAGTTAATGTAATCGATGAGTTTTCGAATCACAGTAAACCAATATGACAACTTCATGAATTCGGAGCCACTTGTTTATTAGCTTTGCTTACTAATTAGATTCGTCTGGCAGCCCGCGAGTATATAGATATCCGTGATATTTGTTCAAGAGCCAATGAATGGCAATTTCCTACCGATCCGGAAATTATAGCAATAAACTATGACTCTACTTTTAAAAGCCTTTGCGAAAATTGAGATTGAGAGGTTTGCAAAGCCGACAAAACTCTACCGGACAATTAAATCTGTTGCCAACCATAGTAAAAAAAATTATGTATAGAGTATATAAAAAAATATGTATAATTTTAAACATAAAATTTGTTTAAATTAATTTAATATTATTAAGTAATTTTTTATATTATTCTATATGCTCGAAAGAACGCTTTTAATTTTTTTTAGATTTTTTAATCTGAAACTTTTTTTTTCGTGAATTTTTTTCATAAAAATTTTGCGCAGCACTTAAAAAATTTGAAAAAATTGGAAGTCAATTAATTCTATATGCTCGAAAAAAAAACGCTTTTAATTATTTTTGAGATTTTATAAACTGAAACTTTTTTTTCGTGAATTTTTTTTATAAATTTTTGCGCCCCGATTAAAAAATTTGAAATTATTCTAAAAAATCCTGTATTAAATATCAAAATTTTTGAGTTGTAACTCAGAGTGGGCAAATGTTTGTGTAGACTTTTCAAGACATTTTCTTTTTTCTTTTTTCGAAAAAAAAAGCCGTTAAAAATGGAAAGAAATGAAACAAGATAGTATTATTCAGATTGATGAATTTTCCAATATGGATAAAATTGGTACACGCGTATTTGTTACACACATGCTGTCCAAACTTCGTAGTCAACCGTATTACTTTTTTGACACGTGATATTCTTCCATGGGGATATTACACCTCTGGGCATTTTTCTCGCTAGCGACCGAAACTGCAACGCTATAGGACGATGGACTTTCAGGAAAAGGGCTGACGAAGACAAACGAGCAAGCGCCAAGAGTCTGCAAAAATGGAGCCAAGAATAGGATAGACTTTGATTTTGAATAAGGTATTTCGCTGCACCGTAGACGTTCGCTTGACGTACGATTTTTTCGGGCTCTAGGGGAGATGGGGGCAAAACGGGCATCACGACTGAAAATGACAATTGGGGGCAAAACGGGCATCGTTTCAACTTTTTCGAACACGACTTTTTTCAATTTCCTGACATTTCTTACTTGAAAATTTCGGAAAATAATTGGTGATGTCAATAAAACAGGCAGGGAGGCAAAACAGGCATCTCGGCTAAATATAAGTATCGGTGTCAAAATTGGCACCAAATCATAAAATGAGAATTTCGTTCTAATTGATTTCTTTATGATATACCGACTGTTTTTTTTCAAACAATTAATTTGATTATAAAATTTTTGAAAAATTCATTTGACTATATTTTTTTTCTTTGCTCAACAAAGTATCGAAAAAAAATTCTGAACGGATGGTTAAAAAAATTCTGATCTGATGAAGATTATCAATTTTTTTTTCATCACCAATTTGACGTATTTTCCGCAATTTCCCTATCTAAGGAACGTAAAAAACTGAGACAAATCGTTTTTACGAAAGTTGAGACGGTGCCCGTTTTGCCCCCAATCCCGATTTTTAATGGAGCTGCCCGTTTTGCCCCCCTGCTCGTTTTGCCCCCATCTTACCTACACACAAGCGATATTATATATCTTCATAATGGAATATATGGTACAACGAGGATTCTTCTATTTTACAACGGTTCGCAGCATTGCGTCAAAAAAAAAAAATAGAAAAAAAAAGTAAGATCGTTAACCCTGTATACAATCCCTACCAAGATCTTCTGCTATGTCAGTGAAATTGCGAATGGGATTCGCCTACGTGGTTAGAATAAAAGTCCGCGCCTCCTTTATCTCCGAGTTAAAGTTGAAAAACGCGTATCAACAGACGAATTTTTTTTTTTCATCATTGTTTTGTCTTTCCCAAAAGCTTTGCACAATGATTTTATTATAATTTATCTCAACGGTTTTTGACGAAAAAAAGAAAACATTTTTGTCTGTCCAATAAAGGCAAACAAATATATTTTTAACAATGCAAATGCATGGGGAAATTTATCTTAAGCTAGTATTTTTGTACTTTTTAAGAGACTTGCTGAGAATTTCTTCCTGCAATTCCTACAAAATGGTCAATATGTTGATAGTAGAGATAAGAGTTTTTCAGAAAATAATGTGAAGTTATTTATAAAATAAGAATAGTTCAATAGACGATAGGTGAAAAGTTATTGGAAAGAAACGTAAAAATCGTATATGCAACGAAGTGCATATGAGAATCTATCATCCTTTTGATGATTGCTACTATGATTATTTTTTGCTGTAACCATAAAATAGAGACTTTCCTCCTGGGAATTATATTTATGGTTGATCCAATCGATATGATATGATATGAGGTTTATTGAAACATAAGAGTTTGTATACGGGGGATTCCACGGGACTTTCGCCACCCCGAAAAAAAAAATCTCAAATTTCATCTAAAAATCAGGTTCAGCGGTGTCTATTGATGGACCAAATTTCAAAATTCTAAAAAAATAGTTGACCGGAATATGCAAATTTTTTTGTTTTTTATCGTCATTTAATCTGTAATATCTCAGAAACTATTGATCGTATCGAAATCATTAAAAGACGAAAATGTGCATTTTTTTAATGGCCAACAAGAAAAAAATATATTCAAAATTAATTGCTTAATTTCAGGTCACATTTTATGGAAAAAACAACAAAATTATTATTTTTTTATGGTTGGACTTCAGATTTTTTCATCGGACAAATTGCCTCGGAATCTTTGAGTGATCGCCGAATTTTGAGTATTTTTTTTTTTCATGGGATGACCCAATGCTGTGAGGTTACAGCAATTTGAATGTTAAACATTCAAATAGTCAAATATTTTTTTAGAATTTTGAAATTTGAAAAAATTTGAGATTTTTTTTTTGGGGGGTGGCGAAAGTCAAACAATCTGCCCGCGTGTAACCGCACAACGCATTTTGACGATCAACGCTTTCAAGAAAAAGAAAGTATAACATGATGATGATAATAGTAACAAAATAATAAAATAAAATAATAAATATAAAGATTCATAATGAATTTTAAAAGGAAAGATAACAAAATATGTAATATATAATATATAAAATATACTAGGATTTTATTGTGGCTCGCGCGCTCGCGATCTCCCCGTCGAACTCAAAATATTCGCAGTAACATGATACGCCTCTGTTTGGTCGGTAAACCGAAACTGTAAAGTGTCATCCACAATTGATTTTTTGGGCAAAACTTGTGAAGAATCTTTTAAAGAATCTTAAAAAAAGTCTTGAAAGAATCTTCCCAGTAAACACGGTTATGTTACAATAATGTTACAGCAATGTTACAGGAATGTAACCCAATGTAACAAGTAACATCACTTGTAACTTACATGTAACTTACATGTAAGTTATTATTTCCCACTCAACAATGTTACAATGTTATGTAACATGCGTTACGTAACCGTTACATTTCAGTTATGTTGCCCGCACGTTGCGTAATGTAACTGCTATGTTGCACAATGTAACCGCAATTTAACAGCAATGTGACCGAAAGTTACCAGCAACATCACCTGTAACTTGCATGTAAGTTATTATTTCCCACTCAACAATGTTACCATGTTATGTAACGTGCGTTACATAACTGTTACAATTCAGTTATATTGCCTGTACGGTGCGTAATGTTACTGATGAACTTCACGTAAGGTTCTTTTGTCGACTGAAAGTCCACAAAAGTCCACGGGTTGCGAAATCGCTACCCTTAGAAGGTCAAAAAAATTGATGTTACAATTAAAAGTAGACCAAGCTATAGGCGAATAATGCCAACCAGTTAGGGCACCTCCGAAGGGTATCCCACTGTTTCTTTTGAACTGCGAAGTCGCTCAGTCTTATACACGCTAGGGTCACGAATCGCTTGCGAGAAACTTTTGAGTCGTTAGCCACCTAGCGGACATAACATTCTGTATAAATATGTGACGTTCGTACAACGTTGCCACGTTACATAACTGTAACATAACCAAACTACCGCCACAGTTACATTACAATCGTTACATACATGTTGCATTACAGTTACACACTTTCGTTATATAACTGTAACGTAACTACAGCATATAATAACTACACTTATTGTTTAAATTACTATATTTTTCTCTCAGCGTTGCCATTTTGCCCCGCTAACCCCTACGCTGCGAAAAAAAATCATTAGAACCAACAAAACGTGCGCTTGCGGGTAGCGAAAAGAATATTTTGTCGATTGTAATCGAATAATTTTTTAATTGATCAACTATTGCTTCAATAAACTACATATTTTATTCGATTAAAAGAATATTCTTTCCGCCGCCCACAAGCGCACGTTTTGTTGGTTCTAACGTTTTTTTCTCCGTGTATAATCGCACAGAATTCAAACAATTCATAGAATAAATGTGTATGCATCCCTACAATCTCACGTGCGGCACATGTTGAATAGGAGAATCTTTCGTTGAAGAGCTTAACATGCTGGCCACCTGTATCTATGAAAATGGCGTGCAAAAGTGATCCCAAACCTACTATCACGCATTTGCCATCGGAGCTTGTCCCGCCAGTCCATTAGGTAATTCAAAATAAGCAATTACGTCCGGTAACTTGATGAATCGGTCGAAAGTTGTATGCAAGGGGCGCAATAGCGTCTGTCCAAGTTGTGCGTTAAGTACGTACAATTTGGATGATATGCAGTAAAGTCTGGCAGTCGCAGTCGACGTTCACTCGCTCGTTCACCCGCCCGACCATAGATTCACCGTAATTGCCAAGTGCCTACCAACTGGTTCTTCGTGTGGTTCTATACTCGTAGACGGTCAACTTTTGTCCTTAAAACAGTCGAGTGCTGTGCATATATATATATACACTCAAACGGAAATAGCATAACCTCTTTCAAACTCGCCTACCAGCGGACTCAAATTCAACACGAATGTTCATTCCCATCTGAGGAAAATTGAGAAAGACAGACTTGCACTTTTATATTGCAGTGACTGGAAACCTTTGATCTGAATCTAGCAAAAATAAACTGAACTCGGTGATACCGGAATAACGAGTTTAAAAAGGGTAAGATATTTTTACATTTCAGGGAAATGTGAAAATAACTCACTTTATAGTGTTACATTTCATCAAAAATTCTTAATTCGAAAAATTTGCAAACAAACAAAGAATTGCACTTTTGTATGCAAAAGTTGCATTTTTTAAATATGGTTTTTATTTTTACTCGAATAATTTCACACCTCTAGAAAAACTAGTTGCGATTGCGTTATAAGTAACTTTTCCAACGTAGTTTTATTATATCCAGGTTGACAATCCATATGAAACCGTCTTGCAATATAACCTTAAGGGGTAACATCACTTCAGCGACAGAATAAAAGCTTTGACGATTTATTTTGGGAGTATGAAAAAAGGAATAGGATTTATTTTCAGAGGGTTTATTTAACACATATTGAAGTACGAAATTTGTTTTTTTAATTATCATGTTGACACAAAATGGCGGCGACAGAGCCCATCATGAAAATCGTCTTTTTTTTTAAACCCCTTCACGGGAGGACAGTTTTCTCGTAAAGTATAAGACCGGGAACAAAAATCCAAAACATTTTATAATCTACATACTATTGGCTATGAAAGTACGTAGGGTTTTTTTTCTAAATCAAGTTTTGTAGAAATGGTGAGCTTTTGAAACATACAATCGATTTTTTGTCAAAAAATAAGCAGTATATTGTTTATTTAAAAAAAACTTTACATCAAATAAAAAAAACAGCTAGGTAGTTCGATAGAGAATGTAATTGTGAAGATACTATCAAAATTTCAAATCGATTCATGCAAAATTCAAAATTCGGTAACAAAAGCTTTCTTCTATTTCAAAGTCTTCAGAATCGATTGCTGATAATTTTCTAGCAGATGTACCAACCTTTTCGATGCTTGGCTTTTTTTGTCACTATTGTATTTTCAGTATTGTTTAATTTTCTAACGATGATCAGAAAATGGGTCAGGGTGGATTAGGGGACCGTGAATCTGACGAACAAGAAGGTAGAAAAGACACTAGGAAATTACCAGTTAGGTTAAACGAGACGAAGGGGAAAAAGGTAAAGCATAGAAGATGCCCCGGAAGGATTAGTGTCAGGACCGTATGTGTCTCTGTCAAACGAGGAAGAGGAAGAGAAGTACATAGAGTAGAAAAACAATCGAGAACAAGTGCAATGAGGCAAGACAAGAGCATGAAAGAAGACAGGAAATTTAAAAGACGTAGAAAGACGAAAATAGATTTTAAAAAAAACGTTACCATTAAAAGGACAAGCAACAAAAGACTGTGATTAATTTATTTTTCCTCTGCAAGTGACAGAGGACTTAATCAAACTCAGATTCAACGTTTTCCAATACACTAGGTAATTTAAAACAGAGTTGTAAATGCCTAATACTTATAGAAATAATGATGATGATACGATCCGCTCTATAATAATGATTTTATAAAAATAACATGTAGCAATTGTAATACGTTGATTAAACTTTAGAATGGCTGCAAAAATGGAAAAAAAATAAGTACTGCATTACTTATTGCTTCCATTTTTTTTATAATTTCTTGCAATATTAAAGTGAAAATTAGTATTTTTTACAGCTATTCAAATGTTTACACTATATTTTATAATCGCTACATATTATTATTAAGAAATCATAATTACAAAACAAATTGTACTGTAAACTATATCTCATGAATTAATGGAGATTTACAACTCTGATTTAAAAAATGTTTAGAGACCAAATACAATATTTTTTTATCTATTGATTTTTCGAATAATTTATTCTAGACGTAAAAAAAAATACAAATTCCAAAGAAACGTGTCTAACAGGAATTAGTGTCCAATTTTTTTTTTTTCATACATTTATGTTCGTACGCCTTTAATTAAGAGGTTGGTAGAATTAATAATCAAGTTAAAAATGGACCACTGTTGTGTATATACATAATTGAGGGATTTCTTTATGAATCTGCTGGCCTCAGACGCAAAAAGCATGACGCGAGATTTGTTTACCCGAGAATGTCTCGCCCGTGTATTCCCGGTGCAAATAAATCCCTCCGACGTTCCACCTACACATATTTTAGCATAACATATGAAATAGAGTGCAGCTTAATGGATGGATCTACCTACAGCGACAGAACGAGAGCAAAAAACACAACAACAACAAAAACCTATCACAAATCTCAAGCAGGGGAGAATGAGTGAATTTTGTTCACTAAATAATACAATTACTCGAAATTCCTCGAAAACTGTAGATTCGCCAATTATTTTCCTGCGGATGTGCGCTCAATAATTCATTAATTGATAATTACCAATTAATCCACTTTATTCGTTTAAGGTTTTTGGAAGACGTTTCCATATGGGTTGTCAACCTGGTCATACTCCGAGTTGTAAAATCCTAATTATATTTTAAACAAAATTGATGCTACAATTGTCTTTGTAATTGTGTTTTTATAATAATAATTTGCAGTGATTATAATATGATGGGTAAACTTTGAATAGAGGCAAAAAATATTAATTCCTCATAAAATTTCATGATAATTTTATTGAAAAAATGGAGAAATACTGTTAATGCATTGCTAAAGTAATGGAGGCCTGTGGTTGTTCATTATTCTCGAAATTTCTCCCAAAATTTAATTAAAAATTCGTTTTTTCTGAAGGGGAGGGAGTCAGGTAAAAAAAATTGATTTTGGAAATTCAGTATCATCCAAATCCTATTGCATATAAAAATGCCCAATGCACTATATTGTTGGTACTCGATGAAAGGATTTTTTACTGTTGTCTGACTTTCATATGCTTTTCAATATTATCTTAAGCAAAGTTCTTAGGTTTTCCATTCTGCGCATGATTCAGATCAAACTACTAGGCAGATTGGAATGGTTGACATCTCATTTTCTTCTTCATGAAAAGATACACCGGCTAAATGGAGCAAATGTTAATAAAGGGTAATATTTTTTAAGTGACATAATTATTAATAAATAAATTTCATGCTATTTTCTAAATCAGTGATTAACTTTGCTTTCAGAATGAAAAAAAAATAGTTTGCTCCATTTAGCCGGTGTATCCTTTCATGAAGAAGAAAATGAGACGTCAACCATTCCAATCTGCCTAGTAGTTTGATCTGAATCATGCGCAGAATGAAAAACCTAAGAACTTTGCTTAAGTTAATATTGAAAAGCATATGCAAGTCAGACGACAGTAAAAAATCCTTTCATCGAGTACAAACAATATAGTGCGTTGGGCATTTTTATATGCAATAGGATTTGGATGATATTGAATTTCCAAAATCAATTTTTGTGACCTGACTCTCTCCCCTTAAGATTTTTGGAAGACGGTTCCATATGGATTGTCAACCTGGTCATACTACAAGTACCAAGGAAAAATGTCTAATGACGTCGTCATTAGTTTTGCTACTGACGTGAAATTATTCGAATGAGAATAAAAACCATAAAACCAACAATAAAATGTAACTTTTGTATTATCAACATATTCTACAATTTTTGTTGAACTTTTTTGATGTCACATCACAAAATAACGAGAATCCCAACAATCTGTGATCTCAGTCAACTAAACACTGGATATGTTTAGCAATTTATTTTTGCTTGCGAATTTAATGAATTAGTAATTTTCGAATTATATAGAAATCTTATTTGTACCTACAAAGTTTCATGGCTATATTAAAACTTTTATTATTGCCTTTTTATAATTTAGTAATCCACTCTTTGTAATTTGATTATAATTAATGGTAATATATAGAATAAATACATATATATATATAACATATTTTATATATATGTTTTTTTAAATAAATTTATTATTATGACCAAATTACAAATTTCGTCTTCGATTTGTCTTACATTTATTATTCTTTTCATTATCTATATACGGAAATATTTTATCAATTTATCAATTTAATCAAAGGCAACTGAAAAATTGTTTTCTGAAAGAAACAAAATTAAACAGAGTATAAAACAGAATTTTTAACGAAATACAAGTATTTTCATTACAAACTCATCGATCTGCAACAGGGTGTCCATCGTTCCATTTTGCCCCCTCTTATTCAGTTTTGATTATTTCTACTAGTATTTGAGCTGAGTTCAAATGGTGGCGCACGTTTTAGTGAATAATTGCTAGTAATTGATATTTAAATTTTTTTGTTTGTTTGTTGGAATTTGAATCCATCTTCCTTATGTATTTAAAGAGAAATTTATTCGAGTACAGCAGAATCGAAAGGCTTTGCATGTAATCGGACGACCCATTAATGGAGCGAGGGAAAACGTTACGGTTTGTCTTACCGAGGAAAATGAAAGATTATTCGAACAAAGAGGAGAGATGAAAGGCAGTCGGGATTACCAATTAACTGAGCTTTACAAGTTTTCACTGCCTCTCGAACTTGTCTGAAGAGCGTAGAGAATTCAACGACGGTATACAAACATCGAGTAGATATAAAGGATGAATTGCTGTCTCTTGCACCGCACACGACACAATCGAATTCCTCTGGTTTGTCTGATTTAATATGAGTATGTGATCATAGCTTTCGTTTCTTTAGGATAAAATACTGGAATAATATGCATTTACACCGCGAAAAAGATTTAGTAACATTAAAAAAAGTTTAACTTATTAAACTTTTTAAGAACCTAAAGTAAAGTACTTTTAATTAACATTAAAATTAACATCAAAGTTTGGTTTGATTTAAACAAATCCGGCGGTTGCAGATGGTTAAAGAAATATTTGGTTCAGTTGACTAAAAATTACCATCGACATTAACCCATTCACTGTCCGTGACCCCTATAGGGGTAAAAAAAAGTCGCGCCACTTTTGCTTCATGACCCTTACAGAGGCATCTTGAAAAAACATATTTAAACTATGGCAGCCCTTCTTTCCTGCACAATTCTATCATACCACAGCAGCGATCCGACACATTTATTCCTTCACAAACTCTATTCTACACATCGTTCACATTTCTCATGTTCACACGCTCTTTCCACGACATTTTGATCCTACACATTTCGATACTACACATTTCTTCACACAAACAGTTCCAATACACTCGGTTTACCGCGCATTCCGATACGACGCATCTCGTAACTTCACATTCGTTCATCTACAAACTCGATACTACGTTCTGCTTTTTCAGCACATTTCTGCCGTTCACAGGCCTTTTCCACGACATTTCGATCCTACACATTTCGATTCTACACATTGCTTGCTATACAGACATGATCCCGCACGTTGAGTTGACTGCACAATCAGATTATCCCCAAGCACTTATCAGCACATCCCATTTCAACTCAAATCAATCGTGCACATTCTTTAATACACAACCCGATTCTACGCAGTAGCGTTCCAGCGGGTTTTAATCCTTCACAGTCGATCCAACCCAAAGTTTTGCAACACATTTCGATCCTACACATTAGCTTAGTCGGTATCAAATCAAGAGAATACCTCTTACCGGTAAGGAAGAACTCCGAGCAATTTGGCCCGCAGGTAGAGGTTCTCACGCGAGTCCGTATCAGTATGGGCTGTCGCCATACTGATTTAAATGGCAGCCATTCGTTTACCGCGCATTCCGATACGACGCATCTCGTAACTTCACATTCGTTCATCTACAAACTCGATACTACGTACTGCTTTTTCAGCACATTTCTGCCGTTCACAGGCCTTTTCCACGACATTTCGATCCTACACATTTCGATTCTACACATTGCTTGCTATACAGACGTGATCCCGCATGTTGAGTTGTCTGCACAATTAGATTATGCACAAGCACTTATCAACACATCCCGTTTCAACTCAAATCAATCGTGCACATTCTTTAATACACAACTCGATTCTACGCAGTAGCGTTCCAGCGGGTTTTAATCCTTCACCGTCGATCCAACCCAAAGTTTTGCAACACATTTCGATCCTACACATTAGCTTAGTCGGTATCAACTCAAGAGAATACCTCTTACCGGTAAGGAAGAACTCCGAGCAGTTTGGCCCGCAGACAGAGGTTCTCACGCGAGTCCGTATCAGTACGGGCTGTCGCCATACTGATTTAAATGGCAGCCATGGCGACAGCCCATACTGATACAGACTCGCATGAGAACCTCTGTCTGCGGGCCAAATTGGCAATACGTCGTTTCTACAGAACCCGATTCTACACATCACCGACTCAACACCACCAACTCTACACAACGGCAGTTCGACACATGCCTCGATTCAACACAACAGCAACTATACACATCACCAACTCGACACATCGCCAACTCGACACATGCCTCAATTCGACACAACCCCAATTCTACACAGCCCCGATTCTACACAGTCACAATTGTCACGAGCCAAATGCACAACGACAATACTCTACACAGCCCCGATTCTACACAGGCACAAATTTCACGAGCTAAATTCACAACGGCAATACTCTACACAGCCCCGATTCTACACAGTCACAATTGTCACGAGCCAAATGCACAACGACAATACTCTACACAGCCCCGATTCTACACAGGCACAAATTTCACGAGCTAAATTCACAACGGCAATACTCTACACAGCCCCGATTCTACACAGGCACATCTGTCACGAGCTAAATTCACCAAAGTCCCGATTCAACACATCACCGATTCTACACCGTCACCAACTCACATCCAATCAGCGTATGTCGTTCAAGCATTCCAACTCATCGGCGCACTATGATTGGATGTGAGTTGGTGACGGTGTAGAATCGGTGATGTGTTGAATCGGGACTTTTGTGAATTCAGCACGTGACAGTTGTGCCTGTGTAGAATCGGGGCTGTGTCGAGTATTGCCGTTGTGAATTTAGCTCGTGACATTTGCGCCTGTGTAGAATCGGGACTGTGTAGAGTGTTGCCGTTGTGCATTTGGCCCGTGACAGTTGTGACTGTGTAGAATCGGGGCTGTGTACAATTGGGGTTGTGTCGAATTGAGGCATGTGTCGAGTTGGTGACGTGTCGAGTTGGTGATGTTTACAGTTGCTGTTGTGTTGAATCGAGGCATGTGTCGAATTGCCGTTGTGTAGAGTCGGTGGTGTTGAGTCGGTGATGTGTAGTATCGGATTCTGTAGAAACGACGTATTGCCGCCAAATTGCTCGGAGTTCTTCCTTACCGGTAAGAGGTATTCTCTTGAGTTGATACCGACTAAGCTAATGTGTAGGATCGAAATGTGATGCAAAACTTTGGGTTTGTGAAGGAATGAATATGTCGGAAGCTGCTGTGGTGGATAGAATTGTGCAGGAAAGAAGGGCTGCCTAAACTATTACAATCTAATTGTTCATGGATATCTTAAGGTTTTTGATATTGCTGAATCCGAATTTGAAGTCAAATTTGCAAAATATAAAATGGCGGATCCAATATGGCGGATCGAAATCCCTAAAAATATTTGGTTTTCAATAAAAATGGGTATAGTATAGTTTTTGAGGTCGCGGAATCCGAATCTAATATCAAATTTTCTAAATTGAAAATGGTGGATCCAATATGGCGCTTCGAAATTCGAAAAAACATTTAGACCAATAAAAATGGGTATCTTATGATTTCTGAGGTCACCGAATCTGAATTTAGTGTCAGATTTTCAAAATTCAAAAAGGCGAATTCAATTACGCAGACCAGAATACGAATAATTAGACTTACATAAAGAATCAAATTTTCTTTTATTGAATTGTTGGGCTTTTATTTTTTCTTTTATACTCTGTCGCAAAATGGTCAGAACTTATATGTTTCTATACTTTAAGTCGATAGAAACAATGTAAACTTCTACCACGTTGGGCTGTTAGAGTGACATAATTATATTTCATTTTCGATGTACCAAATATCTCGTAACCACGTCGCAATACAGAACAGCCTTGATTAAATGGCTTGGACAAAGTATTCGTATTATTTGGTCATGTTGAATAATTTTATAGATATGGAATAAAAATATTTAATCAAATGAATTAAATAATTCTACCGTTTCAAATCTACCTCGACTCTATCGATTAGTTGAAACAGCGATATTTTTTTAGCCCAACCAAATGTCCGGTTCAATCAAGCTTCTTATCTCCACACACTGATAGCATATGGGGCATTCCAGCTGTATTTTGAAAAGAGAAAACACGTATTTTTTTGTTTGGCGCTACGACCGATATTTTCGACAGTCGAATTTTTATAAAAATTTGAATTTTTCGGTATTTATATTCTTTATTCGTTAATATCTTGAAAATTAACAGTCCTATAAAAAAATGTCCACCATCAAATTTGTTCAGTTTATGAAGAGTTACATAATGTATATAAAAAATGTTATTTTCGTTTTCCTAGCGTTTTGTTTTATAACGTTAAACACCAAAATATCGTTTTTCAAAAAACCGCGACATTTTATCATTCTTAGGTACTCACGGAAAAATTCTGTTTGAAATTACGAAATTTTTGAGAGCCTATGCAGAATGGCAAGATTTTTTAATGAGTGAACTGAATTACGTAGAACTTTTTCAAATTAATGAAAAACATTAATTTCACTCATTTCTTTGGAATCAATGACATTTTTTTTCTCGATGTGAATGAAAATCAAGCAAAGCCAATGATAATGATAACAGTTGGCTCCTTTCAAATTGTGTCATATTGGAATGAAAATTTTAATGAAATATATAATTGATATGCAAAAATACACAATATTATTAATAACATTTAAATGAATAGTCATTTTGTGAGTAGTCATCCCTCAATATAGTAATTGGTAACTAGAAATTTGTGCAAAGTGCCTGTAAAAATTATTTTCATACTTTATTAGACGTCATGGGATATACACCATCGTTCTTGCACTTATGGTGACTCTGTCGGTGTCATATAATCTTAAGTTCGAGAACAAGTCCTCGTCTGTGTTCACGGCACATAAACTGGTAGACGCAGTCTCAAGGGAACGAGAAAACGCGCGCTCGACCGTACAAAACTTACGAGTGTCAACGTGTTCTCTCATGGCTAGACTCCCTCGGTCTTGACCTAGCAATTATAAAGCTGTGCTTGCTCACGACTCTCGCCATACGTTTTCTCGTCTCAACGACGTCGAGATTTACAGTTTCCATCCGGGTTTTTCAGAGCCGCAGGCGTGGACTCATTATGTGTGTTTTTAAAATAATAATAATAATTAACGGGTTCCGGTAAATTACAAAATAAAAAAATATTTTCATCTCGAATTTTAATATTTAATATTACCTCGATATATAACGTATTTAATTATCAATAACATGTACAAAGTTTTTAATGTGTTTTTTATAGCAAATTTTTCTATACGTTTTTTATAAATTGCACATGAAGTGTTTTTTTTTTTCTAATTAATAGTTATTCACGAAATGCACAACCAAATACAGTGAACTTGAAATTTTAATGGTAATGTTACAATCCATGTCTGGATTCATAATAAATTGACAAATATTTTTTAAACAATCTAGCGGATTTATATAAGTAATTAGTACAAATGTCGAAATTATTACTCTGTGTGGTATAAAAATCATGATATTTCTAAATAAAATCGTGGAACGAAAATGTAACATCTCGGCGAAAAGATAATCACAATTTTCGATAAAGAAAAATAAGTTTGCTCGCATACTTGAGAATTTACTATAAACAATTTTTCTATTGATTTGGTAATTTCAAAGTACAAGTATAGCCAAATATGCCCCTGCAGAAAAATAGTTGGGGCCCTTTCTAGTTTGCCCCAATTCTATTAGGGGCCCAGTATGGAAATTTAAGTACAGCCCTACTAGGCTGGTCACGCTTCAAAGTACGGGGTCTTTATAGATTTCCCTGTTAGGGCATATAAAGGCTGCCCTATTAAGGTAGTTCTGTCGCTTCACGCTCACTTCGCATAAGTTTCCGAAAAATGAGAGCGAATTGCAAACACTTCGTGATGATATAAAAATCTGAAAAAAATCATGCATATTTAAGATACTTAAGACATTATTTCGACATAATAATAATTCCAATATGTTATTAACAAATTGATGAAAAATAAAAATGTTCATCAAATCTTCCGACAACCTAATTTTTTTGTTTCGATGAAAATGATTCGTTCATTTTTGTGAATAAGTATGAATTTTTTCAAATTTTTTTCTTTGCTTTGAATTTTGTGATTTTTTCCATGTAAAAAATCGAAAAATTCAAAGCAAAGAAAAAAATTTGAAAAAATTCATACGTACTCAGAAAAAGGAACAAATCATTTTCACCGAATCAAAAAAATTAAGTTGTCGGAAAATTTGTTAAACAATTTTATTTTCCATCAATTTGTTAATAACATTTTGGAATTATTATTATGCCGAATTAATGTCTTCAGCATCTTTAATAGGCATGATTTTTTACAGATTTTTATATCATCGAGAAGTGTTTGCAATTCGCTCTCATTTTTCGGAAACTTATGCGAAGTGAGCGTGAAGCGACAGAACTACCTTAAGCCCCTACTAAAATAATAAAGAAAATTGATTGAAAAATATTAATTTTTGCTTATTAAATCGAGTAATCCTGCATTTTAAGTAGATATTACATCTTCCTCTACATGATGGTACATATTAATCACTGAAAAAACATATAAAAATTTTTTGACATTGACGGGAATCGAACCTGGGACCCTCCGGATGATGTTGTTGCACTGCGCTTTAGCTCACTCGGCCATTCAGATCATATGATTATACAATTTTTTTTGTCTATTTGAATATCGGTAATATGAAATATAAAATGAAATTCGTGTAATATAGTCCGAACTCTATAGATTTATATGATTGCGTCTGCTGTGGTAATAATATAAGCACATTCAGTTATTTTTCACGACAATCGGTTATACAAAAAATGATACATTGTATCGTTTTTGTCATTTATAAACATATTCGACGAAGTTGCTTATTTCATTGTTTGCGCGCATTAGTTCGTTAGTATTTGGGTGGACGATCGTCTGACTGAACTGAGGGTTAGTACTAGGGTGACCGCGTGGCTGACGACTGATGGTCAATACTTAGATGGGTGACCGCTTTGCTAACTCTGACTGTCAGTACTAGGTTCGATAATCGCCTAGCCTGACGGTAATTACTTAGATGGATGACCGCGGGGCTGGCGACTGATGGTCAATACATAGATGGGTGACCGCTTAGCTGACACTAACCTTCAATAGTTAGATGGGTGATCACCTGGTTAACTCCGACGGGTTTCAGTAAGGGAATAATTTGTCATACCTATTGCAGAATACGTATCGGAAATATAAAAAAATCAAATTATAAAGGGCCTATAAAGTTGCCTATACAGTGCCTATACAGTTGTCTGTAAAGGGTACCTTTGTAGGCAACGAAGAGGCTCAATATGGGTGACTCTAGTGAGGGTTCCACATTTGAGCCTGATTAGGCCCCGAAGTGGACATTTTTTACTATATCCCGTGTAGAAATATCCCGAAGATTCTCGATTTATGATCCGATCCCGATCGGGATTAGATAGGGACTCCGCAAGTCGGGGTGCCCCACAGGATCCTGATCGGAATGAGTTAGGGACTTCGCAAATCGGGGTTCCCCATCAAGTTCCGAACTGAATCGGTTAGGGACTTCGCAAATCGGGGTTCCCCATCGAGTCCCGAACGGAATCGGTTAGGGACTTCGCAAGTCGGGGACCCTCAAGAAATCCCCACGGGACTCTGATCTGATCCCGAGTGGATGTTTCTAAATATTTGTTCGTTAGCTCCCCACCAGTATCCGGATCAAATTCTACGAAGAATAGATTGATTTTGTATAATAATAACTCTAACAATGTTATTAACAAATTAATGAAAAAAATTATTCAACAAATCTCTTTCATTTTAAAATGAAAATAGTTTGTTAATTTTTCTGAATACGTTTGAATTTTCACCGAATTTTTTTTGTCAGAAATTTATTTTTGTTTTGAGAATTGCGTTTTTAAATTTTGAAGTTTTGAAAAATGCGTGGAATGTCACGAATTTTAGATATGCGTCTACCATAAAAGTGCCCATTGTACTCAAGAAGTGTCCGGATGATTAATCAAGCACATTTGCAAATACAGCTCAAAGATTTAAAAATGCAATTTTTTTAAATTGTACTTTTATAATTGGACAAAAAAAAATTGGGGAAAACCATATGTATGGAGAACATTTCTAACAAATAAACAAATCACTTTATTTGAAAAAAAACCACGTGTCAACTATAAATTAGAAGCTTGTCTTTTCCAAGATCTGAATAGCCGAGTGGGTTAAGGCGCAGCAATGGAGCTGTCAATCAACAGGACAGGGTTGTGGGTTCAAATCCCACGGAGTGCAAAATCTGTCGACGTTTTTTCATGATTCTATCATTACGATAACATCGTGGAGATAACCGAGAAAATGAAAATCAACGTTATTTAATTATTGCATAATATATTTTTTATTAGTTTTTGAATTTTAATTTGTTCGGGATTTGGTCGGGAAAACATGTTTGGATCGAGTTAGGAAATCGGATTGGAATCCAATTTCCTAGCGTTACATATCTCTATTCGGATCGGATCCGGTGCCCGATCCGATCCCGAACAGCTAACAGGGAACCGGACTCGAATCCAGTTGGATCCCGAACCTAATTTCTACACGGGATATTTTGTCGTGGCAGCCTCTGTTGAGCCTAGTAGGGTTCTAGAGTGGATTCCCTATTGTGGATGCCATGTTTATACCTAAGAAGGCCCCTTGTTTAATCGCGGCTGCCCGAACTAATTTCTGCACGGGTGCTGATAGTCAGAAACGCGTTGGTCTTCGGTATATTTCGTGCTGAGGAACAGAAAAAATCCCTAAATCTTTATGATTTGCAGAATCAGGCACAGGGATAGGTCAGACATCTTGGATATGAGATAGTTCAGGGAAACCTGGGTACTCGAGAAAAATCGATAGAGCGCCAACGACGACCCGAGCAAAATGCTGATCCCGCGAATATTTAGGAAATACTGCAAGTACTCCATTATCTGCTCTATGTCCCATTCTATTACTTAGCGATGCCAGGTGTTAACCGAAAGAGAATACGTCTCAATTTGGCACATCAACTTGAGAAGAATCGGCACCAATTCGTGGGGACTTTTCTTGGCTCATCGATTTCACTCAATATTTTCCAACCCGAATTAAGGAGGTGAATAAATCACGTCATGTATTTTTTTCCTATTTCATTTCTTCTATCCCAGGTATTAAATTATTTTCTGAATTTCATGCATAATAACAATTGTCACTTTTTTCTCGTTCGTGAACAAAAACAGATTTATTTTTTCAAATCCTATTTGCGAGTTTTTGCCAGAGTTAAGAAGGCGAATAAATCACGTGATGTATTTTTTTGCTGCTTCATTTTTTCGATCCCAGCTATTAAGTTATTATCTGCATCTTATGCATAATAATAATAGTCACTTTTTTCTCGTTCGTGAATAAAAACAGATTTTTTTCTGATTTTTTTTTTACATCCTATTTGCGAGTTTTTGCCAGAGTTAAGAAGGCGAATAAATCACGTGATGTATTTTTTTGCTGTTTCATTTCTTCGATCCTAGCTATTAAATTATTATCTGCATTTTATGCATAATAATAATAGTCACTTTTTTCTCGTTCGTGAATAAAAGCAGATTTTTTCTGATTTTTATTTTTTATCCTATTTGCGGGTTTTTAACTCATTCAAAAAATGAGAAATTGATAGTATTTTTTTTTTCTTTGTTTCTTCCCTTGGCTCATCGATTTCAATCAATATTTTCCAACCAGAGTTAAGGAGGTGAATAAATCACGTGATGTATTTTTTTGCTGTTTCATTTCTTCGATCCCAGCTATTAAGTTATTATCTGCACCTTGTGCATAATAATAATAGTCACTTTTTTCTCGTTCGTGAATAAAAATAGATTTTTTTCTGATTTTTTTTTTCAAATCCTATTTGCTAGTTTTTGCCAGAGTTAAGAAGGCGAATAAATCACGTGATGTATTTTTTTGCTGCTTCACTTCTTCGATCCCAGCTATTAAGTTATTATCTGCATCTTATGCATAATAATAATAGTCACTTTTTTCTCGTTCGTGAATAAAAACAGATTTTTTTCTGATTTTTATTTTTTATCCTATTTGCGGGTTTTTAACTCATTCAAAAAATGAGAAATTGATAGTATTTTTTTTTCTTTGTTTCTTTCCTTGGCTCATCGATTTCAATCAATATTTTCCAACCAGAGTTAAGGAGGTGAATAAATCACGTGATGTATTTTTTTGCTGTTTCATTTCTTCGATCCCAGCTATTAAGTTATTATCTGCACCTTATGCATAATAATAATAGTCAATTTTTTCTCGTTCGTGAATAAAAACAGATTTTTTTCTGATTTTTTTTTTTAAATCCTATTTGCGAGTTTTTGCCAGAGTTAAGAAGGCGAATAAATCACGTGATGCATTTTTTGCTGCTTCACTTCTTCGATCCCAGCTATTAAATTATTATCTGCATCTTATGCATAATAATAATAGTCACTTTTTTCTCGTTCGTGAATAAAAACAGATTTTTTTCTGATTTTTATTTTCTATCCTATTTGCGGATTTTTTACTCATTAAAAAAATGAGGAATTGGTAGAATTTTTTTTTTCGTGGGGTCTTTTCCTTGGCTCATCGATTTCACTCAATATTTTCCAACCAGAGTTAAGACGTGAATAAATCACGTGATGTATTTTTTTGCTGATTCATTTCTTCGATCCTAGCTATTCAATTATTAACTGCATCTTATGCATAATAACAATTTCCACTTTTTTCACATTCGTGAATAAAAACAGATTTTTTTCTAAGTTTTATTTTTTATCCTATTTGCGGGTTTTTGACTCATTCAAAAAATGAGGAATTGATAGTATTTTTTTCTCATCCGTTAATAAAAACTGATTTTTTTCTGAATCTTATTTTTTACCCTATTTGCGGGTTTTTGACTCATTAAAAAAATGAGGAATTGGTAGTATTTTTTTCTCGTTCGTGAATAAAAACAATTTTCTTCTGATTTTTATTTTTTATCCTATTTGCGGGTTTTTGACTCATTCAAAAAATGAGAAATTGGTATTATTTTTTTTCTTGGTTTCTTCTCTTGGCTCATCGATTTCACTAAATATTTTCCAACCAGAGTTAAGGAGGTGAATAAATCACGTGATGCATTTTTTTACTGTTTCATTTCTTCGTTCCCAGCTATTCAATTATTATCTGCATCTTATGCATTATAACAATTGCCATTTTTTTCATTCGTATAAATAAAAACAGATTTTTTTCTGATTTTTATTTTTTATCCTATTCGCGGGTTTTTGACTCACTCAAAGAATGAGGAATTGGTAGTATTTTTTTTTCATTCTTAAATAAAAACAGTTTTTTTTCTGATTTTTATTTTTTATCCTATTTGCGGATTTTTGACTGATTCAAAAAATGAAGCATTGGTAGTATTTTTTTTACCACTTATCTAAAAAAAAAAAACATGTCATGAATGAGAATCTTTTGTGTCAAGATTATTAAATGAAGAACTTATGGCGTGTGTATGCAGCGAATCACATAGTTGGCGGTTGATGGTATCTCGAATACGACGAGTAATAAAGGTCTCAATGTAGAATAGTAAAAGGGCAACAATGGCCAAAATAATGGTCTTGTTACATGGAACTCTAGAGACCACGAGGTATCTTTATTGTACCAGCTGCGTTACTATTTGTAGGTTGCAAACAATGCCCGTTGTAATTCCACGAATTACGGCATACTCGATTTTTTTTTTCCTCTACAATATCCTACCATATTTAGTAATGCGGAAGTACCTTTTAAATACCAGTCGTGCTCGCGGCGCATCACGACAATACGAACGAGAAACCAGGTATTCGAATAATCCGTCTTCGTTGAGAGCGACTATCGATCCCGAAGAATACCGAGCCCGTGTTGAGATAAATACTTCTCATTTCCGACTGCTTTATATACGGGACATTCTGCGATGGGCCAATTGGTCAATTTTTTTTTCACCAAGTCATAGATCTTTGATTTTATTTCTGTCGAATATCTAAGCAGATATATGTATATATATATTTTTTTTTTAAAAAGAGATCTATAAATATTTCGGATTAAAAAAATATCTTTAAAATATGCATTTAAAATTTTTTGGATTGCTCGAGTAATTTGATGGCTATACTGACGATTTTTCAGCGGATTCTACGCACTTCACCAAACCCACAAAAAATTCTGTAAAGTTTCTAGTGGAATTGAAAATTTAGCCAAAAGCAAAATTAATTAATTATCCCAGATAGAAAAATGTATGCAAAATATATGATATATATATACATGGAATATATGTAAAATATATATATATATATATATATATATATATATAATATATAATATATAATATATATATATATATATATATATAAAATATATATATATATATATATTTTTCGATTAGTTTTCAGTTTAAAAGGGAAATAAAAATATAACTAGTATTGCATTGAAAACTTAATTGAAAAAGAATTATTTAATTGTAATTTTCACGAATCATATACGTATTTCATTGGAATGTACAATGTATTGATTCCGGCCATATTTATTTATTTGTATGAACCCGCATAAAATAACGGTCACTGAAGAGGAATTCTGCTTGTTGCTACTAAATTCTTTATTTACCAGGTAAAAATATTTAATTAAATTGATTAAATTCTTGTAAACAATCCGTCTTATTTAATCGAACTAAAATTTTCTTTCATTCCAATATACATTTATTTGCTTGAATTATTATAGTACATATATCCAAAAAATTCATTTCGGATTATAGTCAAATAATATAATTATTTGACTATAATCCGAAATAAATTTTATAAGTCATAATTATAATAATAAGAAATAAATAAATAAGTCAAATATTATAATTATTTCATTTATTTATTCGAATAAATAAGTGTTATATAATAACTAGGATTGTATTGTGGCTCGCGCGCCGCGCGCGCTCGCAATCCCCCCCCCCCCCACCCGCAAGGGTTGCCCCCTGCAAGGGTTGCCCCTGCAAGGGTTGCCCCCGCAAGGGTGGCCCCCCGCAAGGGTGCCCCCCCGCAAGGGTTGCCCCCGCAAGGGTGGCCCCCCGCAAGTGTGCCCCCCCGCAAGGGTGGCCCCCTCGCAAGGGTAGACCCCCCGCAAGGGTTGCCCCCCCCCGCAAGGGTGGACACCCGCAAGGGTGGACATCCGCACGGGTGCCCCCCCGCAAGGGTGGCCCCCGCCGCCAGGGTGCCCCCCCCCCCGCAAGGGTGACCCCCCCGCAACGGTGGCCTCCCCCGCAATGGTGACCCCCCCCGCAAGGGTGGCCCCCCCGCAAGGGCGGCCCCCCCGCAAAGGTGCCCCCCTCGCAAGCGTGCCGCCCCCGCAAGGGTGCCCCCCCCGCAAGAGTGCCCCCCCGCAAGGGTGCCCCCCCGCAAGGGTGCCCCCCCGCAAGCGTGCCCCCCCGCAAGGGTGCCCCCCCGCAAGGGTGCCCCCCGGCAAGGATGCCTCACCCTTGGGGGATCTGTGTTTTTGGAAAAGGACTTAGAAAAATACAGGCTTGGGGTCTCACAGACCCCCCTGAAATCGAGGGACTTAGAATAATTCGGGCTCGGGGATTGGCGGAAGGGGCTGAGGCTAGCCCCAAGCCTTTAGCCCCACCCCCTTCCGCCAAGCCCCGAGCCCGAATTACGGCGGCGGCGGCGGCGGCGAGATCTTTTTATAATATAGAGAGATAAGCGACATGATGATCTTTCCAAATTAACAAATTCAAGCAACTTATCTTTCGTTATTTATTTTTCATAATTCTGCAATTTCTAGATATTCGTCATTCCAAATTTTAGTTGATGCAAATTTTTTACATTTTTAATAGTGAAAACTATTAAAAAACTATTAGTAACTATTTAGTTTCAATAATATATTGTCAACTCCAATAGTTTTTTTTCGATAAGGGTTAAGGCCAGCCTTGAAACAAGAAAATTTATTTGCTTCAACTAAAATCCTAAAATCTTTTTTCTGTGTGTTCCGCCTGTTCCATTATGCCCCGCGTTGCCATTTTGCCCCGTTTTTTTCCTAACTAGACGGTCCGCAATCCGGCGGATTGCTTTAACCAGCCCAATTCTTTCGATTCAAGCTTCTTTCACCACAATTGTAGACTAACTCACTAATGCACTTGGTATATCTGTACATATCTAGACATTGGATTCTCGGTGGGCCAATTACGTAGCTCGCAAACTCGTTAAAAGTGTTTGCCGTACAAACTCTAGTGCCCACAGTTTATACATACATATGTATGCGTATACGGGATTAGCAAGGATAATTGGGTTGAAAAATGGTTATCGTAACTTACCTTTGCCATGCAGCTGTTGTCGATTTGTGTCGGCCCGTAGATTCTCCGCAGTGTGAACGAGCTCGTCCAATTGCGGCTTCTTTTGCTCCAATTCCCGCAGGACACTCTGCAAAACGACAGACGAGATATTTAAATAATAATAAACAAATCATGAAGCGGTTTATATTCTACACTGCGTTATAGATTATTTATATTTTCATCCATCACCTTGTAAATATAATCTCCAACGTCATATATCAATATTTACTAGAATTTTATCGTGTGCTACGTTTCCTCGGATTTTTGTACGACGACATTTTGTATTTAGCATTAAAACCACAATTTAATGAGTAAAGAAAGCAACAAAAAAAATAACTTTTTTGGTATTCAGTGGTTTTTGAAAAACCACACAAATCTGTGCACGGAATTTTTTAATTGCTTGAAAATTGTACCAAATATTATATCTCTACAATTTTTTTTTTTTTTACATTTTTGTTCAATTGCCTATTTTATATTATTTTTAACCAATACAGGTGAAAACATTAAATGATTTTTAAAAAAACTTCTTACAAATGTTTAAACTTTCTATTACAAAAAAATTAATTATCATGTGAATAAATATTTTATTAATAATGTCTAAGAAATTCGTTTTTCAGTAATTTCATTTTTTTCCATGCATTTTAAATCTGTGCGAGTATTTTTTTATAGTTACGATAACCATAAAAAAGTCGTCGCATCTATAAAAATATAGTTGCCAGGATCTACATTTCCGCATTTAAAATTAGTTGCTTATAAAATACAAAAGCGTCGAATTAGTTTATTTTTTGTAAGTACTAAAATGAGTATTTAAGCAATTTGCTTAAATGTTGGAGATTTATGTTGGCAGTAACTGTGATGTAGAAAATCTCGTCAACGTAAAACATCATAGTAGATCTGGGATGACTTGACAAAGGAGATAGAAACTCCGGCATGCTACTGAAATAAGATAATCCTGGTAAGCTGGCGATAAGAACATGTGGTTTGTTCTCAGAGCTACAGTCACTTGGTGCATCAGATTGTAGCTGCAACTATTTCAACGTTAATTCACAGCGAGATTTGTTATAATACCACCAACGTCACATGTTATTATCGACATGGCATAATTCCCCATGCGACGATCCTGGCATAAAACCAGAAGGGCCACACATTTCACGGTACTACTTCCAACTTTTGCAATGTCGATTAACAGACGGAGCTTACGATCCTTACCACGTTCAGAGTTGGAAATGCCGAATACTTACAAAAATATAGATGATGATACCATTCGATCTATAATTATGATTTCATAATAATAACATGTTGCGATTATAATGCAATGTGTAAACTTTTGGATAGACGCAATATCTATTAATATTCAATAAGAATAGAGTAGAAGATGCGATTTGAGAATGATAGTAAAGGCCAAAATTCGATATCTTGAAGAAAAAAAATGTAGGTTCTTCAGGTTGGATTTTCCGATCAAAAGTCGGATCTGTAAATTCTGAAATCAGAAACGACCAAAAGTGACTTTTTCAAAAATCATCAGAAAAAGGCATGTAACTGTCACTTTCTGAGGTACACTATGCGACTTGGGAACGATAGTGAAGGGCAAAATTCGATATCTCGAAGAAAAAGAAATGTAGGTTCTTTAGGTTGGATTTTCCGACCAAAAGTCGGATCTGTAAATTCTGAAATCAGACCCGACCAAAAGTGACTTTTTCAAAAGTCATCGTAAAAAGGCATTAAAACGGTACTTTCTGAGGTATAATATGCGAGTTGAGAACGATAGTGAAGAACAAAATTCGATATCTTGAAGAAAAAAAAAAGTAGGTTCTTTAGGTTGGATTTTCCGACCAAAAGTCGGATCTGTAAATTCTGAAATCAGACCCGACCAAAAGTGACTTTTTCAAAAATCATCGTAAAAAGGCATGAAAACGGTACTTTCTGAGGTATAATATGCGAGTTGAGAACGATAGTGAAGACCAAAATTCGATATCTTGAAGAAAAAAAAAAGTAGGTTCTTTAGGTTGGATTTTCCGACCAAAAGTCGGATCTGTGAATTCTGAAATCAGAACCGACCAAAAGTGACTTTTAAAAAAATCATCGTAAAAAGGCATGTAACTGGTACTTTCTGAGGTACAATATGCGACTTGAGAATAATAGTGAAGACCAAAATTTGATATCTTAAAGAAAAAAAAATGTAGGTTCTTTAGGTTGGATTTTCCGACCAAAAGTCGGATCTGTAAATTCTGAAATCAGAACCGACCAAAAGTGACTTTTTCAAAAATCATCGTAAAAAGGCATGTAACTGGTACTTTCTGAGGTACAATATGCGACTTGAGAATGATAGTGAAGACCAAAATTTGATATCTTAAAGAAAAAAAATGTAGGTTCTTTAGGTTGGATCTTCCGACCAAAAGTCGGATCTGTAAATTCTGAAATCAGAACCGACCAAAAGTGACTTTTAAAAAAATCATCGTAAAAAGGCATGTAACTGGTACTTTCTGAGGTATAATATGCGAGTTGAGAACGATAGTGAAGACCAAAATTCGATATCTTGAAGAAAAAAAAAAGTAGGTTCTTTAGGTTGGATTTTCCGACCAAAAGTCGGATCTGTGAATTCTGAAATCAGAGCCGACCAAAAGTGACTTTTTCAAAAATCATCATAAAAAGGCATGTAACTGTCACTTTCTGAGGTACACTATGCGACTTGGGAACGATAGTGAAGGGCAAAATTCGATATCTCGAAGAAAAAGAAATGTAGGTTCTTTAGGTTGGATTTTCCGACCAAAAGTCGGATCTGTAAATTCTGAAATCAGACCCGACCAAAAGTGACTTTTTCAAAAGTCATCGTAAAAAGGCATGAAAACGGTACTTTCTGAGGTATAATATGCGAGTTGAGAACGATAGTAAAGGCCAAAATTTGATATCTTGAAGAAAAAGAAATTTAAGTTCTTTAGGTTGGATTTTCCGACCAAAAGTCGGATCTGTAAATTCTGAAATCAGAACCGACCAAAAGTGACTTTTTCAAAAATCATCGTAAAAAGGCATGTAACTGGTACTTTCTGAGGTACAATATGCGACTTGAGAATGATAGTGAAGACCAAAATTTGATATCTTAAAGAAAAAAAATGTAGGTTCTTTAGGTTGGATCTTCCGACCAAAAGTCGGATCTGTAAATTCTGAAATCAGAACCGACCAAAAGTGACTTTTAAAAAAATCATCGTAAAAAGGCATGTAACTGGTACTTTCTGAGGTATAATATGCGAGTTGAGAACGATAGTGAAGACCAAAATTCGATATCTTGAAGAAAAAAAAAAGTAGGTTCTTTAGGTTGGATTTTCCGACCAAAAGTCGGATCTGTGAATTCTGAAATCAGAGCCGACCAAAAGTGACTTTTTCAAAAATCATCATAAAAAGGCATGTAACTGTGACTTTCTGAGGTACAATGTACGACTTAAGAACGATAGTGAAGGCCAAAATTCGATATCTTGAAGAAAAAAAAAATGAAGGTTCTTTAGATTGGATTTTCCGACCAAAAGTCGGATCTGTGAATTCTGAAATTTTCCTGAAAAATTAACGAACGGCTTTAACAATCGAGTAGAAATTTAGAACGTCTGTACAGTAGCAACGAACCTTTCTTTGTAACATTTTACGAAAGAATTAAGGTTGTTGTGGGCAAAGTCAAAATGCTACCACTGTCATGAAAATTTTCACGAATGTTCATTATCCCTTTGCAAATAGTCTGGTGAAATTTAAAAACGGTAAACAGCACCGTTTAGGAGAAAAAAAATCGCAAATTTTGCAACCTATTGCACTATTGTTATAGCGAGTTCTGGCGATTTCGCCTTATTTACCTTATATAACAGCTAAGAAAATGCTACCACGTACATAAAACAACTATGTATAGTTTAAACGATAATCGCTTTAACGTTTGGCAACTTTGGAAGACGATCGACAGCACCGTTATTTAATTATTAATTTATGAAAAGTCTTGGTCGGCTTCGCTTGGGAACTGAATATGCAGCTGTCTCACACGCACACCAACCGCACCGCACACTGCGCGCCCCCTAGTCACCCCGCCGCCTCACCCCACAAGCCCAGACCCCACAACAACCTTAAATCATCTTGTCGGACTTTATAGAATTTTGAATTTTCGAAAAACTGACAAATGAAAAACTTCGACAAATTCAGTTCAATTTTTCTACAGGGATGAACTAATATTCAACAATGCTAGATATCAAATTAGATAAAGATCTATAGAGAATTTCGAATTTTATAGCAATTTTAATTTTACGCCTTTATACCACTTTTGCTTTTGACGCATCTGAAAAAAGTGCTAAAAATTAAGATTATCCCGAGAGGTCAATGAGATTGCTTTGAATCAAGGAATCCTTTTTTTCTCAGTGTATTGAGCAGCAACCAAAACGCACAGAGATTTTTCCAAAAATCTACATAGTCTCCCCTTAAAATCACACGATTCATTAATTCATTATTATCCACAAAAATGTAAAAAAAAGGATAATTTTAATTCGTGTCTCACGCTCCATTACCGAGAATTCTACTTTGATATAATGAAAATTAGTTATATTATTGCGAATTCTTTTATTCTCATCATCTGGAAATTTTTTAAGCACGTACCACAATTGTTTCTACTTTGTGAATAAGCTCTTTGTGTAATGAAAAAGCTTTATTTCCCAGACAAAAACGATAATAATTTCACTACGCGAGAATTCTCTTCAAATTAATTTAACCGATAAACAGATAGATATTTCATTAAAACGTTTTGACGCTTTTAGTCAGTTGCTTATTCAGCGCAATCATTTTTCAGTTTGAGGCTAATGCATGAATGAATTGAATCATTCCAGATTCATTTTCTCCCTCATCGCTTCCTGCGACCAATTACTAATTCGCTCGAATTTTATTCACTGGCTATATGAGAGCATTTGTTGAATCGATCGCTCTCGTTTCATTATTCTGTATAAATACAATTTAAATATCTATATTAAAATTGCATATTAATGAAGAATTTCTGAATCATACTCATTCCACTGGTGAGCTATTTATCAATTGAATGAGTTGGCACAAAAAAAGAAATGGAAAAAAAGAGAAAATAAATAAAACGGACGTTCGTTGAGATAGTATCACGAGCTACGTCTACAGGTTTTATTTTTTTTTGTCTTTCTTTTCTTGTGAAACTCCTCAACGGAGAAATCCTTCTGCTGGGGCATGCTTTCGATCTAATTAAAAAGCGAGTAATTAGAAATAAAAGGAGAGAGATTCAGCATCCGAGGTATGGAAGGAAAATGTGCAGATGCGTGACCGAGAAAGAGCTGCACCCGACTACTTTCAAGATAAATCGTCTAGGGCGAATTCTCGTTCGTCGGGCTGCCCAACTTTTACAACTATGAAATATCCTTTCATAAACGTAGCGTGATACGTCTAACCGCAAAGTAATATCATTAATTATCCATGCATTTCTCGAACGTGGAAGAACGCGATGACAGGACCTTCCCGAACTAATGCACAATCATGTCGAGGGGTGCACGAGTAAATATTTAATGACAAAATATTTGAATTAAAAATATCTGAAATAAAAATATCTGCATCAAAAATATGTGAATCAGAATTATCTGAATAAAAAATATGTTCATCAGAAATACCTGAATATAAAACTTTTGAATTAAAAAAATCTGAATAAAAAATATCTGCATAAAAGATATCGGAATCGAAATTATCTGAAACAAAAATATCTGAATCACAAATATCTGAATAAAAAATATCTGTATCAAAAATATCTGATCTAGAAATATCTGAATAAAAAATATGTGAATCAGAATTATCTGAATCAAAAATATCTTAATCAGAAATACCTGAAACAAAAACTTTTGAATTAAAAAAATCTGAATAAAAAATATGTGAATCAAAAATATCTGCATCAAAAATATGTGAATCAGAATTATCTGAATAAAAAATATCGGAATAAAAAATATGTTCATCAGAAATACCTGAATCAAAAACTTTTGAATTAAAAAATCTGAATAAAAAATATCTGCATAAAAGATATCGGAGTCGAAATTATCTGAACCAAAAATATCTGAATCACAAATATCTGAATCAAAAATATCTGTATCAAAAATATCTGAATCAAATATATCTGAATCAGAAAGATCTGAATAAAAAATATCTGAACTAGAAATATCTGAATAAAAAATATGTGAATCAGAATTATCTGAATCAAAAATATCTGAATAAAAAATATGTTAATCAGAAATACCTGAATCAAAAACTTTTGAATTAAAAAAATCTGAATACAAAATATGTGAATCAAAAATATCTGCATAAAAGATATCGGAATCGAAATTATCTGAATAAAAAATATCTGTATCAAAAATATCTGAACCTGAAATATCTGAATCAAAAACTTTTAAATAAAAAACATCCGAATAAAAAATATCTAAATAAAAAATATCTGAATAAAAAATATCTGTATCAAAAATATCTGCATAAAAAATATCTGAATCAAGACGCAAAGTCATACTCGATGGGCTGATGTTCGATTCAATGCGAAAGCCTTTTGGACACTCATAATTTGCAATCGCTGAGCTTTTTTTTCTCAAAGTCCACACAAACTTGATTACTTTCTTTGGTGCTATTTTTTTTGTTTTTTTTTTTATCGAGGTGCTATTTTATGACGAAGATCGAGTGGCTTTATCGTCGGGATTGCTGTCACTCAAACGTGTGGCTGACTCGACCTTTTTCCGCAGCCGCTGTTATAATTAATTACTCTATAAAGAATTGATAACTATTTCGGAAGTGTTACCGTATCTCTGATCCGGTATTAATTTATAGAATTTCAACACTTATTGTTTCAGTAGTAGTAGTAATAATATTTTTACTGCGCCACATTTTAAGTTTGTTTCGTTTTCTTTTTTTTTGGGCATGTGTTTGCCCAAAATTTAATAATGATTTATTTTATTTCATTTTTTTCAATTCGCTGTATATTCAAAATTACCGACCGTACAAAAAATTTGTCCCTATACAAACCAAAAATTTGTAAATGTACTTTTTAATATAAAAAAATTTCATATAAAATTTCATTTCATATAAAAAATATCTGTATCAAAAATATCAAAACATTTTCATGAAAACGAAGCTTCCACTATGAGGAATAAAAAATTAAAATAGGTGGTAATAGTAGACATAACAAGTTTCACATTCAGTTAAAATTTGTTTGTGTGTTTGTTTATGGATTCTTCATAATGGCGTTGATTTCTAATATTGTTTCTTGATGGTTTTTGTAGTTCGTTCTTGCTGCTGATTTTTGTTTGAAATTTTGTAAACATAAATTCCAACGTAAACAAAGGATTGCGGGATAAACGCGAGTGCACAAAGCAACGTCAATAAGAAAGAAAGTGAAGACGAAGTGAAGAGAACTGTCGCGACGGATTCGGGCATGAAACGGCGAAGCTGCGGCTTCTCTTAGCCAACGTTCCTAACATCTTTGTACTGTACAGGGCAACACACGCTATCGACAGTATATCGGGAGTCTGCAAAGGGTCCTGTGTAGGCTACGCGCGCCAAAGCCTCAAAGGATGTGGCGTTGCCTTTTTCGTTCACTTACATCAAAACGAAGCTGTAGAGTGCCGGTGTACTGTGCCGGCGCCGTAGAAGATCCGCCAGCTTTTGCCTCTTTCTTCACTTCCATCCTTGATCTAATTGTCGATTTTTCGACACGCTAAAAATAGACAATGCCCGTATCGTACACATCAAACGCAATTCCCCAAGAACGCCACATTTTTTTTCCACGTAATCCCCGACGGTCAACAAAAAAATTTTACAATCGCACTGGGAATTCGTTTGACTTTTCAAGCTTTTTTTTACTCGCTTACGTCATAATGTTGACATTAAATAATAGAAAGGAAAATTGAAATTCAAAATAGACAATCTTCAAACTTGAAATTTTTGGAAAATATTTTTTTTCCCGACTCCGCTGAAATAACCCCCGAAATTTCTGTGTTTTGACAACATAAAACGAGGACAACCAAAATCGCTACATTAGACTGGCAAATCTTTTGTTCGACTGACAAATCAGTTTTGCTATGCTGACAAATCTTTTGTTCAGCTGACAAATCTTTTTGCTGGGCTGAGCAATTTTTTTGTTAGCCTAGCGCAACGCGGACGAAAAATCGTTCATTTTTTACGAATGATGTACGCATGCGCAGTCCACTTTCATTACCTCCCTAGGGAGGTAATCAGCACATTCCTACCCGGCGAGAGTAATAAAAACCTTTTCTTCTTCTTCTCTTCTCCTTCTCTTATTGCACAGACAAAATGTGGTTATTTTTTAGCAAAATCGGGTGAAAAGTATAGTACGTTCGCGAAGAGAAATTTCTACGTCGTGACAACATAAAACGGTGACAACAAAATTCGTTTTGTTAGGGTAACAAAAAGATTTGTCTGCCGAACAAAAAATTTGTCAGCATCACAAAATTGATTTGTCAGCCGAACAAAAGATTTGCCAGCCTAACGTAACGATTTTTGTTGTCCTCGTTTTATGTTGTCACAACACAGAAATTTCTTTCCGTGTTACAAGGGAGGGAAGTGCAACTTTTTACGAGGTGAATTTCGTGTGAATTTCAGCCCTCGCTTCGCTCGGGCATCAAACTTCACTCTCGGTGAAAAGTTGTACTTCCCTCCCTTGTAACGTAATGTACTATTTTTGCCTCTTTCTTCGTTTCCATCCTTGATCTAATTGTCGATTTTTCCACACGCTAAAAATAGACAATGCCCGTATCGTACACATCAAACGCAATTCCCCAAGAACGCCACATTTTTTTTCGACGTAATCCACGACGGTCAACAAAAAAATTTTACAATCGCACTGGGAATTCGTTTGACTTTTCAAGCTTTTTTTTACTCGCTTACGTCATAATGTTGACATTAAATAATGGAAAGGAAAATTGAAATAAAAAATAGACAATCTTTAAACTTGAAATTTTTGGAAAATATTTTTTTTTTTCCCGACTCCGCTAAAATAACCCCCGAAATTTCTATGTTTTGATATAAAACGAGGACAACCAAAATCGGTACATTAGACTGGCAAATCTTTTGTTCGACTGAGAAATCAGTTTTGCTATGCTGACAAATCTTTTGTTCAGCTGACAAATCTTTTTGCTGGGCTAAGCAATTTTTTTGTTAGCCTAGCGCAACGCGGACGAAAAATCGTTCATTTTTTACGAATGATGTACGCATGCGCAGTCCACTTTCATTACCTCCCTAGGGAGGTAATCAGCACATTCCTACCCGGCGAGAGTAATAAAAACCTTTTCTTCTTCTTCTCTTCTCGTTCTCTTATTGCACAGACAAAATGTGGTTATTTTTTAGCGAAATCGGGTGAAAAGTATAGTACGTTCGCGAAGAGAAATTTCTGCGTCGTGACAACATAAAACGGTGACAACAAAATTCGTTTTGTTAGGGTAACAAAAAGATTTGTCTGCCGAACAAAAAATTTGTCAGCATTACAAAATTGATTTGTCAGCCGAACAAAAGATTTGCCAGCCTAACGTAACGATTTTTATTGTCCTCGTTTTATGTTGTCACAACACAGAAATTTCTTCCTGTGTTACAAGGGAGGGAAGTGCATCTTTTTACGAGGTGAATTTCGTGTGAATTTCAGCCCTCGCTTCGCTCGGGCATCAAACTTCACTCTCGGTGAAAAGTTGTACTTCCCTCCCTTGTAACGTAATGTACTGTTTTTGCCTCTTTCTTCGTTTCCATCCTTGATGTGAATGTCGATTTTTCAACACGCTAAAAATAGACAATGCCCGTATTGTACATGCCCGTATCGTACACATCAAACGCAATTCCCAAAGACCGCTAACGTTTTTTTCTCTCGACGTAATTTACGACGAATAAAAAAAATCGTACTGGGAATTCGTTTGACGTTTTCAAGTTTTTTTTACTCGTTTACGTCATAGTGTTGACATTAAATAACAGAAAGGAAAATTGAAATAAAAAATAGACAATCTTTAAACTTGAAACTTTTGGAAATATTTTGTTTGCCTCTTTCTTTGCTTCCATCCTTGATGTAATTGTCAATTTTTCGACACGCTAAAAGTATAGACATGTGAACGATACGGGCGTATCGTACACATCAAACACAATTCCCCGAGGCCGACACGTTCTTTTTTTCTCTCGACGTAATTTACGACGGTCAACAACAAAAAAATCGCACGGGAAATTCGTTTGACATTTCAAGCTTTTGTTACTCGCTTATTTTTTCATTCATCTTGACATAATTGTGTGACGTCATACTGTTGATATTAAGGGGAGGGCGTCAGGTCAAAAAAATTGATTTTGGAAATTTAATATCATCTAAATCCTATTGCATATAAAAATGCCCAATGCACTACATTGTTGGTACTCGATAAAAGGATTTTTTATTGTCGTCTGACTTGCATATGCTTTTCAATATTATCTTAAGCAAAGATCTTAGGTTTTCCATTCTGCGCATGATTCAGATCAAACTACAAGGCAGATTGAAATGGTTGACGTCTCATTTTCTTCTTCATGAAAAGATACACCGGCTAAATGGAGCAAATGTTAATAAAAGGTAATATTGTTGAAGTGACATAATTATTAATAAATAAATTTTATGCTATTTTCTAAATCAGTGATTAACTTTACTTTCAGAATGAAAAAAAAAATAGTTTGCTCCATTTAGCCGGTGTATCTTTTTCCCTCCAACAAATATGTATTTCATTCAATTTTTCAGTTTTTTTATTTCCAACATATTTATTTATTTGAATCAACTTTCACCGTGCAGCGGATACTAAAAAAATATTTTATTTATTGCTACTAAATACTTTCTTAATCCGGAAAAAAAGATCTAGTTAAAACGACCAAATACATGTATTTGATATTTTTAACTAAAATCAATTAGAACTATCTTATAATGCAATATATATTTATTTCTTTTCATCATTGGAGTTTATTATTATCAACATGCAACATTTATCGATTTGATTTAATTCTTGTCGTATATTTATATGAAAATTGTGTATTCTTTAAATCGGCAGCGGTGGACGCGCGGTTGATGTGTGGCTTTGACGGTCCCCAGAGTTAATCAGCATTATTTGCGGTCATAACTTGGATGGGTGACCGCTTAGCCGCACACCGTTTTGCGCGCCAACGGCAATACGTCGTTTCTACAGAACCCGATTCTACACATCACCGACTCAACACCACCGACTTTACACAACGGCAATTCGACACATGCCTCGATTCAACACAACAGCAACTGTACACATCACCAACTCGACACATGCCTCAATTCGACACAACCCCAAATCTACACAGCCCCGATTCAACACAACAGCAACTGTACACATCACCAACTCGGCACATGCCTCAATTCGACACAACCCCAACTCTACACAGCCCCGATTCTGCACAGTCACAACTGTCACGAGCCAAATGCACAACGGCAATACTCTACACAGCCCAGATTCTACACGGGCACAAATGTCACGAGCTAAATTCACAACGGCAATACTCTACACAGCCCCGATTCTACACAGGCACAACTGTCACTAGCTACATTCACCAAAGTCCCGATTCAACACATCACCGATTCTACACCATCACCAACTCACATCCAATCATAGTGCGCCGATGAGTTGGAATACTTGAACGACATACGTTGATTGGATGTGAGTTGGTGACGGTGTAGAATCGGTGATGTGTTGAATCGGGACTTTGGTGAATTTAGCTCGTGACAGTTGTGTCTGTGTAGAATCGGGGCTGTGTAGAGTATTGCCGTTGTGAATTTAGCTCGTGACATTTGTGCCTGTGTAGAATCTGGGCTGTGTAGAGTATTGCCGTTGTGCATTTGGCTCGTGACAGTTGTGACTATGTAGAATCGAGGCTGTGTAGAATTGGGAGTGTGTCGAATTAAGGCATGTGTCGAGTTGGTGATGTGTACAATTGCTGTTGTGTTGAATCAAGGCATGTGTCGAGTTGGTGATGTGTACAGTTGCTGTTGTGTTGAATCGAGGCATGTGTCGAATTGCCGTTGTGTAGAGTCGGTGGTGTTGAATCGGTGATGTGTAGAATCGGGTTCTGTACACCCAATAAAATTGATGGTGAATTCAACTACACACATGTTTCTCTGAAACGACAACTATGTTTTTATGGTTGCTGTAACAATAAATAATGTATCTAGCAACTAAATTATGGCACGTTTCATTATTTTTATAGTAGAACTCACTATATTTAGCAAGTTGTCGCATTTATTTTTCTCAGTGTAGAAACGACGTATTGCGGCGCCATCTGCTAAGCGGGAGGCAGTTTCTGAGCTTCTAAGAAATAGAGAAGAACATCACAGTAAAAAAAAAAAAAAATTCTAATCAACATTTATATAACTGCCGATCTAAATAAATATGTCTTAGATTTTAATATATTTACTATTCAACAAGTATATTAATTACAAGTAAAAAAATTTATTTGAGGTGAATGGAAGTCTAGTACGTCGGCATCCAAATAAGAAATTTTATTTCTGATACGTGGATTCTAGTCCCCTTAACAAGATCTTTTTTCTGGGTGCAACAGTGTATCATATACGTAAGATTTCAGAAACAGACAATCAGGATGACAGAAAGAATACACGAGCTCTTCTCGAGCATGGCGCGCGCCAATTGCCATGGTTCGTACGATTGTTGGAATTCTCCGATGAGTACTGCAAGTGTCGCTATTCCACGCTCCTCTCGCGGTCGCTGGTTATCGATTTTCCTATCCTCTCTACGGTATTTCGCGTCTACCGGAACCCTATAGTGTAGTAGGTAGTAACTACAGTAGGTATATACTATAGTAGCGTCTCGATTTCGGATGACGCTCGAGTCGTAGCTGCTGAAACAGCTTGTGACAACACAGACATTCCCGCTCGCTTTAAATCGCTGTTTACTATTAGCATAAATTCCGCCACGGCTCAAAACAAATTTTAAAAAACCTCTACGTTTACATTAGCATTAATGAAAATATCACATTTATGAAATATTTACACGGCATTTATTTTCCATTTTTTTCTGATTAGATAACTAAAATATAACAACGTTATTTTATTTATAAATACGTATACTGCATAAAATTCAAATGGCACAAATATAAATTTTCAAAAAATAAATTATTAAATATTTTTGATAATTTCTCTAAATTAAACAGCAACTAAAATAGACGTCAAAAATTTTGGTGATTTTATTTCACAAGTAAAGTTGGTTGAAATTTATTGACAACTATTTGGTAATTTATATTCAAGTAGAAAAAAATTCTAAATATTTCTAAAAAAATAAATAAAATTCTAAAAAAAAAAGTTAAGAGTGGTTTAACAATAATCGGTATATGATTTTTAATTCGTAGTTTAACGAATAGAAAAACATAAAAGAGCGTCATTAATAAATGCCAGTTTATAAACAAACTAACTTATTAACGGAATAAAATACGGATGATTGCAGCATTGCAATTGTGTAGAGATTTTTATTTAAAAATAAATCAGTAAGCAAATTATAGAAAACGTAAATTTTAAGACGATAACACCACATGTAGTCTGCAGGGACCGATTCGCACGTGCAGATGTTCGAGTACGTCAGTCAGTGCAAGAAATACAGAATTCGCTAGTATACCAATCGCAAGATCCTTTTGAACGTAACACTAGTAAAGATGTTTAAAAATTCGCATTACCGAAAATTTTATTCATCAGCTGATGTATTAAATTATATACACAAGGGTAAAATTACAAATATTTATCTAAAATTTCCTAATTTTCATAAGATTTAGTAAGAATTATTGTAATTTTACATCTCACTTGTACTATAAAATTCTGTAAAAGTCACAATACATATAATTTAATATATCTGTTTCTGAAAAAGAACTTTCTTTATCTGTAATGGAAATTGACAATAAATATTTTAAACAGTATATTGTACTTTTAATTGGTATGTTGAATATAAAAATGGAAGTATGAAAACAGGATTTAAAAAATATTAATAGTCTTAGATTATGTATGCCAAGGTTGGCATATTGGAATAAGACATACCGAATAATATCCCGCCCAAATGAATAAAGTATTAAAACAGTGTAAAAAGTTAAAAGCCTTAAGTATGATCTATTGGACTGAATAATCCGAAAAGGGTATTAGACCGAATTATTATTTCTCGGCGTCCAGGTCAAAATTTCCATAGTTAATTTTCGGTGTCCACGTCGAAATTTTCATGGATTTCGATGCCCATGATGATATCTTCATGGCTTTTGGTGCCTCGGTTGATATCTCCATGGTTTTCGGTGTTCAGGTCTGTATCTCCATGGCTTTAGGTGTCCAGTTCGATATTTCCATGGTTTTCAGTGTCCAGGTCGAAATTTCAATGAATTTTGGTGTCTAGATTGAAATTTCCATGGTATTCAGTGTCCAGGTCGATATCTCCACCGACTTCAAGGTTCAGGTCGATATCTCTATGGATTTCGGTGCCCATGATGATATCTTCATGGCTTTTGGTGTCTCGGTTGATATCTCCATGGTTTTCGGTGTTCACGTCTGTATCTCCATGGCTTTAGGTGTCCAGGTCGATATTTCCATGGTTTCCAATGTCCAGGTTGAAATTTCTGTGGTTTTTGGTGTCTGGGTTGAAATTTCCATGGTTTTTAGTGTCCAGGTCGATATTTCCACCAACTTCATTGTCCAGGTCAATATCTCCACCGAGTTCGAGGTCCAGGTCGATATCTCTATGAATTTCGATGCCCATGATTTTATCTTCATGGCTTTTAGTGTCCCGGTTGATATCTCTATGGTTTTCGGTGTTCAGGTCTGTATCTCCATGGCTTTAGGTGTCCAGTCCGATATTTCCATGGTTTTCAGTGTCCAGATCGACAATTCAATGGTTTTTGGTGTACAGATCGATATCTCCACGGTTTTCGGTGATCAGGTGATCAGGTTTTTCCTGATCAGGTGATCAGGTAAAAGCAACTCCAACTATGAAGCGATCGACGTCAAGACCAAAAACCATGGTGATATCGATCTGGATACCGAAAACCATGGAGATATAGACTTCGATCCTAAATACTAATAATTTCGTTTAATACTTTTTACTATTCTTCAGTCCAATACATCATACTTACTGTTTACACTAGTTTCAATACTGTTTTAATACCTTCTTTTATTTGGGCGGGATATTATTTGGTATGCCTTATTCCAATACGCCAGACTTGGCATACACAATTGCACAATTTTGTTTCGCTTAATGAGCGAAACAAAATAGCCAATTAGGCAGCCTTATTTATAGTCTTCTTCATTAATGTAGCATCACTTTTTTTTTGCTTTTTTGCATATTTAAATTAATTGTTTTGTATGTCATTCGCTCTTTTGCCTGTGATGGGTACGTCCCGTTTATTGTAAATAAATAAATAATCGAAGTCTCTATTAATATTTAAAAAATACTGTTTTTATATTTCCCTTTTTGCGCGGGTATTGTAATTTTTTTCTGGCAACAACAGCAATAGTTTTTTATGTGACGATGAATAAAAAAACAAAAATCCCAGTGCGATTTCCTGATTCTATAGTGCATAATATCACGTTTATTGTGTACTATATCGTCCCACCCACCCACCCACCCACACACACACATACGCATGAAAGAATTCGCTAATTGACAGACATTCAAGCGCTACAGTTTTCATACTTCCGTTTTTGCGTGGGTATTATAAATTTATTTTGGCAGCAACTTCGATGTAAAACGATTCACTGATATACCAATCGAAAGATGCCTTAACGTATTGTAATTTCGATTATTAGTATGATAAACTGTTTTTTAAGTGACGATGAATAAAAAACAAAAATCCCAGTACGATTTCCTGATTCTATGGTGGATAAATAGTTTTTTATGTGACGATGAATAAAAAACAAAAATCTCAGTGCGATTTCTTAATTCTATGGTGGATAAATAGTTTTTTATGTGACAACGAATAAAAAACAAAAATCTCAGTGCGATTTCTTGATTCTATGGTGGATAAATAGTTTTTTATGTGACGATGAATAAAAAACAAAAATCCCAGTGCAATTTCTTGATTCTATGGTGCCTAAATAGTTTTTTATGTGACATTGAATGAAAAACAAAAATCTCAGTGTGATTTCTTAATTCTATGGCGGATAAATAGTTTTTTATGTGACGATGAATAAAAAACAAAAATCTCAGTGCGATTTCTTGATTCTATGGTGGATAAATAGTTTTTTATGTGACGATGAATAAAAAAACGAAAATCCAATGCGATTTCCTGATTCTATGGTGGATAAATAGTTTTTTATGTGACGATGAATAAAAAACAAAAATCTCAGTGCGATTTCTTGATTCTATGGTGGATAAATAGTTTTTTATGTGACGATGATAAAAAACCATATAAAAAACGCCTTAACGTATTGTACTTTTGATTATTAGTATGATCAATAGTTTTTTATGTGGCGATGAATAAAAAATAAAAATCTCAGTGCAATATCTTGATTCTATGGTGGATAAATAGTTTTTTATGTGACCTTGAATAAAAAACAAAAATCCCAGTGCGATTTCTTAATTCTATGGTGGATAAATAGTTTTTTATGTGACAATGAATAAAAAACAAAAATCTCAGTGCGATTTCTTGATTCTATGGTGGATAAATAGTTTTTTATGTAACGATCAATAAAAAAACAAAAATCCCAGTACGATTTTCTGATTCTATGGTGGATAAACAGTTTTTTATGTGACGATGAATAAAAAACAAAAATCTCAGTGCGATTTCTTAATTCTATGGTGGATAAATAGTTTTTTATGTGACATTGAATAAAAAACAAAAATCTCAGTGCGATTTCCTGATTCTATGGTGGATAAATAGTTTTTTATGTAAAGATGAATAAAAAAACAAAAATCTCAGCGCGATTTCTTGATTCTATGGTGGATAAATAATTTTTTATGTGACATCGAATAAAAGACAAAAATCTCAGTGCGATTTCTTGATTCTATGGTGGATAAATAGTTTTTTATGTGACGATGAATAAAAAACAAAAATCCCAGTGCGATTTCCTGTTACTATAGTGCATATTATCACGTTTATTGTGTACTGTTTCGTCGCGCGCATACACACACACACATATAAACACACACGAACGAAAAAATTTGCAAAATGATGGACAGTCAAGCGGCACGCGGGCACGCGTTATTTTAAAACACGTGCATTTCGACTGAGACGCGTTGTGACACTGGTGGCAGCCAGAAACACTGAGAATCGGCTGCTGCCGCTATCGAGGGGTCGGTCTCCAAGTTAGGAAGCTGCCGGGAGCATCTCTCACACCCCCTTACCGCGGCTCCCGCTATACCGAAGCTATGGGGGTTGAAATGCTCGGCACGGGGGTGCCCGAAATTTCGAATGGCGGATGGGAGCTCCGGGTGAAAGCGACTTATTCGAACGTATCACGAGTCCGAAAATACCCCATTGTTTCAAACACCCAAAAAAGGAAAGTCAAAATACTTTCATCTAGTATTTCATCAAAGCAAAAATTATCAGAATGGAAAAGTGTATTAAATATATTTTTTTTAAACATAATTATTATTGATTATTATTACAAAATTATTACGGTTTTATAATTTTTCATAATTATTTATTATAATTAATCACACTGTTGAAAAAGACTGGAAGTTTTAATGCATAAATTCGTCATCTAAAATTTACGTACTTTTGCGTTAAGTTAAAGCAAACTATTAAAATTTATTCAAGTATTTTTACTGTAAAATTATAGTAAATTTCTTGAATTTTTTTAAATTTTTAAATTTTTAATTAAATTTTTATTAAATTTAATATGCCACTTTATGCATAAAAACTTTCAGTACTTGTACCTTTAATTACAAGTAGATTTTTTTTTACAGTGTAGAAGTTACGGGTAAAAGCGACTTATTCGAACGAATCACGAGTTCGAAAATATTCGATTGTTTCCAATATTCAAGAAATTAAAGTGAAAATATTTTTTTGTAGTAGTTCATCAAAGCATAAATGAACAATAAGAATGAAAAAGTGTTTTAAACATATTTTTTAACTCAATTATTGTTGATTATTGTTACGAAATTATTACGGTTTATAATTAGTCATAATTATTTATTAATCGCATTTTTAAAGATTATTTTTCCACTCGAATGGTTCTGTTCATAAATGACCGTGAATTACCGACGTTATTGTATGTTCTTTTGAGTTACAATATTTCAATGCATATTGAATGCGTAATATTCTATTTAAAAAAAAACATTTGATTTTTTTTTTTTTACGTTTTTGTCGATTATTGAATTTTTAGCCAACGTTAATCGATGTTTGTCCGTTCGTACACAACGCTACTACCGTAGCGTTTAATTCAATGACATACAGGGGCGACGGACGAAGCTTCCCACTCTGAATGCAAAAGTTGTACTGCGCATACGCCGTCCACGATACCATTTTCATTGACGGAACGAGACAGTGAACTTCGAGTGCCGGCGGCTCCCGCACCGGCCACACGCACAAACGACAGAGCTTACTTTCTTTTTTCTTAGAAACAAAAAACCCAAGATATCAGCATTGTTTGAAAGACACACCTTGAATTAGATATATTTCCACTGTAATTTCGCAGAGCAAAATTGCATCGATGAATTCTACATTTATTATGACGAATAAATAGATGAATAAATTTTTGTATGAATATTATTTTGAGTATGCGGAAAAAAAAGTTAAAAATAAAAAATCTAGTTTTACATTTTTCCGCAAGCTGGGCGAAATTTCAGTGTAACTATTTCCATTACACGTTGAACTCCGAACAATATTCGATGCAAACAATAAAAACATACCATATCTGTAATAACCTCTGGATAATATTCGGTATAATAATAAAAATCCTGACGAATCGCGCATACCGTGAAAAAATATTTGATTTATTCCAAAAAATGGGTGTATTGCATTTTTTTCAGTGATTTCAACGATATATTTGTATGCTTTCGAAGAAAACATTGCTTTGATTCAAAGAAACAGCTTCATTGCTTCGAAGAAACAGTTTACTTGACTCAAAAGGTTTCATTGATTCAAAGAAATGGTTTGGTTGATTCAAAGAAACGGTTTTATTGATTCAAAGAAACGATTTCATTGATTCAATGAAACGGTTTCATTGATTCAAGGAAATGGTTTTATTGATTCAAAGAAACGATTTCATTGATTCAAAGAAACGGTTTCATTGATTCAAGGAAACGGTTTCATCGATTCAAGAAAACGTTTTCATTGATTCAAGGAAACGGTTTCATTGATTCAAGGAAACGGTTTCATTGATTCAATGAAACGGTTTCATTGATTCAAAGAAACGGTTAAATTTATTCAAAGAAATGGTTTGGTTGATTCAAAGAAACGGTTTTATTGATTTAAAGAAACGATTTCATTGATTCAAGGCAACGGTTTCATCTATTGAAGGAAACGTTTTTATTGATTCAAGGAAACAGTTTTATTGATTTAAAGAAACGATTTCATTGATTCAAGGCAACGGTTTCATTGATTCAAGGAAACGTTTTCATTGATTCAAGGAAACGGTTTCATTGATTCAAAGAAATGGTTTGGTTGATTCAAAGAAACGGTTTCATTGATTCAAAGAAACGGTTTCATTGATTCAAAGAAGTGGTTTGGTTGATTCAAAGAAACGGTTTTATTGATTTAAAGCAACGATATCATTGATTCAAGGCAACGGTTTCATCGATTCAAGGAAGCGTTTTTATTGATTCAAGGAAACGGTTTCATTGATTCAAAGAAATGGTTTGGTTGATTCAAAGAAACGGTTTTATTGATTTAAAGAAACGATTTCATTGATTCAAGGCAACGGTTTCATCGATTCAAAGAAACGTTGTCATTGATTCAAAGAAACTATTTCATTGATTCAAAGAAACGATTCCATTGATTCAAAGAAACGGTTTCATTGATTCAAAGAAACGGTTTCATCGATTTAAAAAAACGATTTCATTAATTTAAAGAAATGTTTTCATTGTTTCAAAGGGATAGGTTTATTGATTTAAAGAAACAATATACTTGACGACACCCAATCCGCCGACGGTAAGCGCGAATATTAACTTAAATCTGTTATTCCTTTGACGACAAAGAAATGTTTCATAGGCCGAGATTTCAAAGAAATTTATTGAAATGAAGGAATCTTCTTCTCTCGATGCACTGCAGTAGCCTGCATCACAAAACGCCATATTCTCTATTTACTAACTCAACAAATAATCACAGAATTCGATTATAATATATAACGTGATGAAAGCGTTAAAACGTGAATGCAAAGCATCGTCAAAGTATCTTGCCAAAGGCTTTCTGGCGAACCACAGGAAGTGTATAACGCGCACAAGCTTCGAGCATCATTTCGTATTCGCGAAAGCAGGAACAATTAACGAACGTACGTTTTGGTAGATATGTTATACGTACGTTACATCATATATATAGAATAGACGTGATGAGGTACAGCCAAGCAAGTTCTACATGCATACGGAATGATTCGCTCGCGTGCCTCGCCCTCGTTATGCTTTCCCTGTATTTTCGCAGCCACGAAACGATTTGAATACGATGCGTCGCTCGCTGGATATACCTTCGGTGGTAGCGCGCAGTTTAACTTCTCCAACTACAACGAAAATGGAAAATTCGATGGTGTATGATATTTCCATACCGATTTTTCCACAATGCACGAGAGATCCAAAACCATCGAAACGTCTAACGTAGTTTTTTATTTATTTTCAAGCGATGTGACGTTGATACCCACGAATACTGGATACTGGATTATTGTCCAATATCCGTCGACTATTTATGACACATCTCAAAACTCTAAAAACACGCCTCGGTATCGACGCCGAAAATATCGAAATTAAACATTAAGGGAAGAAGGCAAAAATTGTGGAATGAGAACGAGTGTCGGAAAGACAGAGGCAGAGACGGCTTGCTGTCGGATATCGAACTGGGTCGTAAAAAGTCTGGCGGTTATATTCGTGCTAAACTAAATTGCAACTACAACATTAAAGTTAAATGTTAAAAATTGTATAATTTAGTTAAATAATAATTTTTTTTTAGACAATTGAAGAACTTAAGTGTTAATAAATGAAATTGATGCACTCATTATTCTATTTAAAGTTCCAAGCGCTTTGTTTACAGAGCAAAGTTACGCGAAAAATTCTGAATGAAAATGCTCACAGGTCAATGCAATTATTCATTGAAAAAACCTCGGTAAGATCACTTTTTTATAGTATCAGTGAAATCTTGACGTTCTGACGATTCCGCAATGTACTTTTTATTGCTCGAAAGTTTACTGTAAGTATATCAATTTCTCATCTAAAGTCAAAATTCGGATCCTTTCCCATAAGAGGCCACATGTATTGCACTATGTTTAATGTCAAATTTCTCAGCAATTCGGTCGGTGACCGATGCTCAAACTTTGTAACTATGTTTAGAATAGCTTATATTATAACCTAGACGTTTTTCAAGCGTAAAAGTTTAAACATGTAGTATCGACAGATCCGACTTACACAGCGGGTTGACGTCGAGAGTTGAAACGAAAACGGTACCGAAATCGTCCCGGTAGATGCAATTATTCATTAAAAAAAACCTCGGTAAGATCACTTTTTTATGGTATCAGTGACATCTTGAACTTCTGACGATTCCGTAATGTACTTTTTATTGCTCGAAAGTTTACTGTAAGTATATCAATTTCTTATCTAAAGTCAAAATTCCGGTCCTTTCCCATAAAAGGCCACATGTATTAATGTCAAATTTCTCAGCAATTCGGTCGGTGACCGATGCTCAAACTTTGTAACGATGTTTAGAATAGCTTATATTATAACCTAGACGTTTTTCAAGCGTAAAAGTTTAAACATGTAGTATCGACAGAACCTACTTACACAGCGGGTTGAAGTCGAGAGTTGAATCGAAAACGTGACGAAATCGTTCCGGTAGATGCAATTATTCATTAATAAAACCTCGATAAGCTCACTTTTTTATGGTATCAGTGAAATCTTGAACTTCTGACGATTCCGCAATGTACTTTTTATTGCTCGAAAATTTACTGTACATATATCAATTCCTCGTCTAAAGTCAAAATTCCGATTCTTTCCCATAAGAGGCCACATGTATTGCACTATGTTTAATGTCAAATTTCTCAGCAACTCGGTCGGTGACCGATGCTCAAACTTTGTAACTATGTTTAGAATAGCTTAAATTATAACCTAGACGTTTTTCAAGCGTAAAAGTTTAAACATGTAGTATCGACAGATCCGACTTACACAGCGAGTTGAAGTCGAGAGTTAAATCGACAACGGTGACGAAATCGTCCCGGTAGATGCAATTATTCATTAATAAAACCTCGGTAAGCTCACTTTTTTATGGTATCAGTGAAATCTTGAACTTCTGACGATTCCGCAATGTACTTTTTATTGCTCGAAAGTTTATTGTAGGTATATCAATTTCTCATCTAAAGTGAAAATTCGGATCCTTTCCCATAAGACGTCACATGTATTGCACTATGTTTAGTGTCAAATTTCTCAGTAAATCGGTCGGTGACCGATGCTCAAACTTTGTAACTATGTTTAGAATAGCTTATATTATAACCTAGACGTTTTTCAAGCGTAAAAGTTTAAACATGTAGTATCGACCGATCCGACTTACACAGCGCGTTGAAGTCGAGACTTGAATCGAAAACGGGTAACGAAATCGTGCTGGTAGATCATAACGGCGTGCGGAAGGAGCTTCTGTACGTGAGGGGTTGAAAACGAAATGTTGAGTATCGAGGAATATCGAGTTGTGTCGTAAAGAGGACCGTCGATAATATTCGTCAATCGTCTGGCCGATCCTTCATCAAGTACACCGGAACTGTATATGTATACAGTGAGAAAGAGCAATACATCTCAAAGTGAAAGCTCCAAAGAAAGCCCAAGGAATACTTTGGAGCATGAAACTCTCGCTACTGTCGACGTCCAGTCACGTTTTCTCGACTCGATATTCCACCACCACCGCGTGTACCTAAAGCATCTACGATAGATACCTGTATGCTTTTCGTATTTTCCCTTCGCGCTTATACTTGCAGGAGAAGCTAACATTCGGTACACGATGTTGAACGATGTACCGCTGCAAGGAATACCTTATGGATATACGAGTGAATCTCTGGAGTCGCGAGAAATCATACGAAGAAAAGTAACATTGTTTAAGAGGGACGTGACAAGAAAGATGACAAGATAGGCCAGACTCACAAGTAATTTACCCCTCACGCTAAAGTATTCCTCTCTCATGAGTTTTCACAAGAAAATTTTATTTCATATCCTATGGAATCATTATATTCATCGTAATTATAAGATTACCAGCAGCGGATGCGCGCTTTGTGCGCTAACCCTCAAACTTCGGTATTAAAATTTTTATTAGTGTATTGTGACTTTTACAGATTATCGTGGCTGAAATAACTTGCATTTTCGATATAAGAACTCGTGCCATTATAATTATATTCGCTACATGTTATTATTATAAAATGATAATTATAGATCGAGTCGCATCGTCATCTTTATTGCTATAAATATCAAGCACTTACAACTCTGATTCTAGCATCAAGAGTCACGGTATCGACTCGCCGCCAAGTTAAAAAAGAAAATTATAGTATATATTCGGAATAGAGGATTATTTATATCAACAATTGGTACGATGAACAATTACAAGGATATGACTCTGGTAGCGCTGAAAGCAACTCGAAAAACCGCAAGGATGAAGCTCCTCTGGAAGCAGTATCAGGATTCTAGTTGTGACGAAGAAGTAGAACGTGCGGAAGGTGAGAATGCGAGAAGACAGGATTCCGCATGCTCCCCTTCTGCTGCTGGTACTACTACTACTACTACGTCTTTTACAAATCGAAAATCAATAGGTACACCTGGGGTTTCCAGTTTACACATCTCTTTAACTCCTCACTCAGCCCTGTTTTTTCCTTCATTAGAATATCGATCGGATTTTAATAGAGAATTACCGAATCGTCTACTTTCAACAGAGATTAGCATCCGACATTCTTAAATGAAAAGACGCTTTTAAAATGCGTTGTCATTGTCGGACACAACAAAATATCCATGACGTAGCATCATCCTATGCAAGTTTCATCAATAGGGTTAGGTTTTTATTGAAAAAATTGGGGCGCTACGTTTTTGCGTTCAGAGAAAATGACGGAAGTTCCGGAACTCGGCAAGTTAACAAGAGTGTCTATAATTAATATATTCAGGTATAAGGTTCTAACTAAGTAACAATACACGCTGTATTGTTGAAAATCAACGCACAACAAAACGTGCAATAAGAGCCTACACATTGAGAAAAACAAATTTCATTGATTCCAAAGAATCAAAGATAACATTTCATTGATTTAAAGAAACGGTGTCATTGGTTCAAGGAAATGTTTTCATTGATTTAAAGAAACGGTATCATTGATTCAAGGAAATGTTTTCATTGATTCAAGGAAATGATTTCATTGATTCAAGGAAATGATTTCATTGATTCAAGGAAATGATTTCATTGATTCAAGGAAATGATTTCATTAATTCAAGGAAATGGTTTCATTGATTCAAGGAAATGATTTCATTGATTCAAGGAAATGATTTCATTGATTCAAGGAAATGATTTCATTGATTCAAGGAAATGATTTCATTGATTCAAGGAAATGATTTCATTGAATCAAGGAAATGGTTTCATTGATTCAAGGAAATGATTTAATTGATTCAAGGAAATGGTGTCATGGATTCAAGAAAATGGTTTTATTGATTCAAGGAAATGGTTCCATTGATTGAAGGAAATGATTTCATTAATTCAAGAAAATGGTTTCATTGATTCAAGAAAATGATTTTATTGATTCAAGGAAATGGTTTCATTGATTCAAGGAAATGATTTCATTGATTCAAGGAAACGGTGTCATTGATTCAAGAAAATGGTTTTATTGATTCAAGGAAATGGTTTCATTGATTCAAGGAAATGGTTTCATTGATTCAAGGAAATGGTTTCATTGATTCAAAGAAACGTTTTCATTGATTCAAGGAAACGGTTTTATTGATTCAAGGAAACGGTTTTATTGATTCAAGGAAATGATTTCGTTGATTCAAAGAAACGGTGTCATTGATTCAAGAAAATGGTTTTATTGATTGAAGGAAATGAGTTCATTGATTCAAGGAAATGGTTTCATTGATTGAAGGAAATGATTTCGTTGATTCAAGGAAACGATTTCATTGATTCAAAGAAACGGCTTCATTGATTTCTTTTTCTCTCTGTGCACCAAATTGTGTGTTTCAAACAACACAACACGTGAAATATCAATCGTTCAGAACCGTTATTTTTCGAACCTTAGATCCATATTTAAAAAAATGGATTCGAAACAGGCGCATCAAACAGTTGTAATAAAACTTCACCAACAGGTGAATATTGGTTTATTTGGTTAAATGTATTTTGAATTTGGAGATAGTTTGTTATGCCACCACCAAAACATGCTTAAATGTTTGGTGGAGCAAGTTAGCGGATTGTTATAACATTACCTGAAAATTCCAACATCAAACAAGTTCTTAACGCAATTTATTCAAGTATATGATTTACAACCATACCGTAATCCAAATTGTGAGAAGTTGATGAAATACTTGCACTGTAGCTATTTAATTCTCGGGTACCAATAACGACATTGGTTTTAATTTGTGCATAACGTGCACCGAGAGAAAAACTTTCCTTGATTCAAAGAAATTTTTCATTGACTTGAAGGAAATGTTTCTTTGCATTCAATGAAATGATGCATTTGAATTTCAAAAAAAGAGTTTCATGGATTCAAAAAAAAACAGTTTCCTTTCAATCTCACTACATGTCATTGAATTTCTGATAATTCAAAGAAAATATAATATTAGCTTAAGCATATTATTTTACTAATTTCAAAGAAATGTTTGATAGGCTCGGATTGTAATGAAATTTCGTTGAATCAATGAAACTTTTTCTCTCGGTGTGGAGACGTCATACGGGCCATCTTAGCTTAATTCAAGTTTAGCTGATACGCCCTTGTGGATCTAGGCCATAGATACAAGGTGGATGGTAAAAAAGGCGTGGCAATGGACATTAGCAACAGCTCCGTGTGCCAATGTCAATGTCAGCGTTCTTCCGGATAGTGAGACACATGAGCCATTCGGAGAACACGCCAAACATGCCATTTTACCCCTTGATAAAAGACAACCGACCGAGCTCTTCTTAACCACCTGTAGATAAAAATCTTGCATCCAAAGGTAAAGACTCTACGTCGGGTATTTACCACTTGCACGGAAACAAGACTTGAGAATAGTGCTGGATAGTCGGACACGTTGACATTGGCCTTACCGACAATTGACCGACTTGTCGATTGTCACCGGCTACTACGTAAATACTTGAGCTTTAAGAGCATGCGTGAAGAATTTCGGACGGTAGCTTTAAAGGTATTAAGGTGAATGTCCCAAACGTAGTATCCTATAGTATCCCTATTTCTGACTGCACTGAGAGAAGAGTTTATTAACAGTTAACAAATCAAGTGTTAAATATGGCGTAATTAACCATTTAGTTATTCTTATTGAATTTCAGTTGAGCTAAATAATATTGAATTGTTCCAAATGAAGCTCGCTGACATTTGTTAATAGTTAACAAATCTTATTTGGCTCAACATACATTTAGTACCAATAAATAAATCATTCGTTTCGCCATATTTAACACTTTATTTGTTAACTGTTAACAAACTCTTCTCTCAGTGTGTTAAATGTGAAAACTCTAATAAGTGTGCTTATATTTTAGTTTTCTAATCCTTATGATTTTTAGTGGTGGGTTATTCATTAAAAATGTATTTGAAATACTTTAATAAGCGAATGATTATGGATTATCACGTCTATTGAATATTAAAATTTATCTGAATTTTTCGTGTAGATATATGATAGTTTCAAGATTTTTATGATAAATGGGATGATTGAGACAGATCGTTCAAATTAGGATATCAATTATATTTTGGTCTTTTTCCATGTACAGTGGAATTATTCCCTTGGGCGAATTCGACTCAATGCACGCAAAAAAATGCTTGGTTAGAACAACCAAGCGCTTGGTTATATATACGCTAGCCAATTAATTGGTTAGACCAACCAATTTATTGGTCAGCGCCACCAAGCGGCATTGTAATATAACCAATAACTTGGTTGGCATAACCAACAATCTGATTGGTCTAACCAAGAAATTAGCTGGTGCGTATTTAACCAAGCGCTTGGTTGTTTCAACCAAGCCTTTTTTTCTGTGTGGACAAATTGTACTTTGTTATAATAAGAGCGCGTAGTTTTTTCTAATAGAAAAATAGAACAAAAATATTACAATACATATGTAATGTTTTGATGAAAAAAAAACACGGAATTTCATTCTGTTTTAATTTAGTCTCGTATTATCGCGGACTATTCCGATAGATCATGATATTGTTTTCAAGGGACTGTTCGATATAATTAAATATGCACTAAATCCCACTGAGAAAAAGATTTGGTTCGGCCTACTAAGATCTTGGTTAAAAATTCGATCAAGAAAAAAATGGTAGGAACAACCAAGTTTTTTGTAGTTCTAATCAAACCTTTTTCTGAATGCAGAATGTATCTTACCTTTTGCTTGTCGATCAACTGTAGAATTTCATCGACGTCGCCGACGACTACAGCCTGTTGACGCAACATTTCTTCCTCGACGGTGAGCGAGTCGAGAATCTGGAAGCAAAAAAACGAAAATTACGATCGGGCTGATGTAAAAGCTAAATTATAATAATGTACGGTTTTTGCAATCCAAGAAAAATTGAACTATCAGATCTCAATGTAAATAGAAGTTTCAAGTATCTTCCAAAAAAAAGCATTAACTCATTTCTGTTGGTGGGGATTAAAATAGCAAATGGCTGAAATGGCGAATTTCAAAATAATGAACGTCTAAATCTAAAATGGCCATTATTATAAAAATCGTTCCTCCGTTTTCAAACACACCAGTAAAGACAATCAAACATTTTTGCGTAGATTAAGTGGAGGGAGAAAGGTAAAAAAAATTGATTTTAGAAATTCAATATCATCCAAATCCTATTGCATATAAAAATGCCCAACGCACTATATTGTTGGTACTCGATGAAAGGATTTTTTTCCTGTCGTCTGACTTGCATATGCTTTTCAATATTATCTTAAGCAAAGTTCTTAGGTTTTCCATTCTGCGCATGATTCAGATCAAACTACTAGGCAGATTGGAATGGTTGACGTCTCATTGTCTTCTTCATGAAAAGATACACCGGCTAAATGGATCAAATGTTAATAAAATGTAATATTTTTTAAGTGACATAATTATTAATAAATAAATTTTATGCTTTTTTCTAAATCAGTGATTAACTTTGCTTTCAGAATGAAAAAAAAATAGTTTGCTCCATTTAGCCGGTGTATCTTTTCATGAAGAAGAAAATGGGACGTCAACCATTCCAATCTGCCTAGTAGTTTGATCTCAATCATGCGCAGAATGGAAAACCTAAGAACTTTGCTTAAGATAATATTGAAAAGCATATGCAAGTCAGACGACAGTAAAAAATCCTTCCATCGAGCACCAACAATATAGTGCGTTGGGCATTTCTATATGCAATCGGATTTGAATGATATTGAATTTCCAAAATCAATTTTTTTGCTTCCTCATAGAGGAAGCTTTGTTTTCGTGAAAAATTTTTTTTTCGAGATTTTCATGTCAGTATGCTTAAAATTGTCTAAAACGTCAAGCAAAGTGATTTAGAAAAAATGAATGTATGGATGTGTGTGTGTGTGTGTGTGTATGTGTGTGTATGTGTGTGTGTGAACGGCATTCAAAATTCAAACTTGCATATCTCAAGAACGGCTTTAACATTCGGTCTAAAATTTGGCACGCATGTGCGGCAGGTATACGCCATTGCTTGTGATAATTTTCAAAAAAATTCAAAAATATGTTCAAATTTTATTTAACTTAGCAATTTTCGAAAAATGTCTGTACGCGCTCTAGCTCCCGCAAATTTTTAGCTATAGAGCTAAATAATTTTTTATACATAAAGCAGCCTTAAAGAAGGATCGGTATTGAATTGGGGGCGAATCTACAAATAGGTTCCGTTTTTATGAGATTTTGAATTTTTCAAAAAATTTACGTTTTGCTCTAACTCCTGTAAAAGCTCACGAAATCAACTGATATTTTCTACAGATGAAGAATAACATGCAATGCTGCTATGTACCAAATTTGGTAATGATCGGTAAAGCGATTAAGATTTTACGTGATTTTGAAATTTTGAAAAAATGATCATTTTCTTATAACTCAGGTCAACTAACAATGAATGAATTAAAACTTTTTCGAAATGAAAAATACAGATGAAAAATATTCACTGTTGCTATGTACCAAATTTGATGACGACCTGTAAATGGGTTTTGATTTTGGAGCAATTTGAGATTTTTCATCTTTTAACAGATTATAGTTTAGAACGATTAGGTTTAGGCGGCGGTGGCGGCGGCAAGATCTTTTTATAATATAGAGGGATAATGAACGCATGAATTGAAATATCTCTTCATATTACAGTACAATCTTGAATAAAAAGAAGTCTGCACAAAATAACACAATGAGATATCCAATTACGTACAATTTATTTTTTAACGACTCAAATATTTAAAAAAAAAAAAATTGAAATTTAATCACGTAAGCGTACTTTTTTGTGTGATCGCACCCATAACTACCAAAACTAACATGAAAAAGTAACGAAATAAGTTGCAAAGTTGAACTTCGTACATTCCCTTGTCATTAATTTACATTTTTCACAAAGCTTCCGCTATGAGGAAGCCAAAATTAGTAAATAAGCTTCATAGAGATCGCTTTGTGAAAAAAAAAATAATAATAATGAGGAAGCAATGTGCAAAGTTCAACTTTGCAACTTTTTTATCTGACGCCCTCCCCTTAAGAATTATGAACAACTGAAAATTCGGAATCTGTGCGAAAGTTGTCATGAAATCTGTCAGGCGAAGAATTTCAATATCACAATATTTGCATTTTCTAATTACACAGTACAGTTTACTTTACATTAGCTGGTCTCAAAGGAATCATGATTCATGTATCGCGTTCCTTTGAAACATTGAATCATGTAAGAGACATGTTATATTGATGGCGCAGACGTGAATGTACACTTACGACTTTATAGACATAGCAGGTATGCTTAATTAATTAAGGTGTTTGACGAGAGCATCAAGAATTGGACCAACATGAAAACACTTTGAGATATACGTAGCTCGTGAAATGCTAGATGTAGCATGAAAAAGCTGACGGTATTAGCAATGGGACGAGCTGAGGACGACAGCGTAGACACGATATAGCGGCAGGTCGAAGAGGAGGGAAAAGTGGCAATGCATGAGACTCGTGAGGATCGGACAGCCCAGGAATTGGGGTGTTTGAGGCCGGAAATTGGATGGGAGTGTCCGCTCGTATAAGTGGCCAGTTTCAAATCAGTGTACCAATGCTGACGAGCTCGCACAACGCTGGAATACGAAAGGTAAAAAAAAGCTTAATATCCACGCTTTTTGATGACAATTTCCGGGAAAAAAACAGTCGTTCGCAGAATCGATTGGGAAACACGATTGGGCTTCTATTTGCAGAATTTGTCAATTGACGTTTGACAAAAGCCTAAAATAGGCTTAAGGAAAAAATCTTTTTTAATTTTCATTGGGAAAAATTTGTTTTAATTCTCGTATCTTAATTGCCAAATCAGAATTCTCAAATTGGCTGCAATGCCAAGACAATAAGTTTAGTCACAATTTTCAGATGAAATTAAGAATGTGCTTATAAACTCCTGAAGAAGACCTTCGTTATATCCGGAACTCAAAAGCTAAGTCTGATAATGAGCACTCAGAGAAATTGTGAAAGTCTTGACAACTGAAAAATTACAGCTATTCATTTATAATGCATCAATTTTTTTTTTACTTACGTTAAATAAAAAATTGTGCTAACTATATTTTTATAGTTATAACGACTATTTATATTTATAGGTTATCGTAAATATTTAAAAAAAATTAAATTGTTGGCAACTACAAAGTGACAGCTATACGATTTTAAAACATGCAATTTTTTGTTTTGTTTTTCTTACAGTAACTAAAAAAACTATTTTAACTATATTTATTTATAGTTGCGATGATTATTCTAAGGTTATTGTAACTATAAAAATAATGATGCAAAGTAGAACTTTGCACATTGCTTCCTCATTAATTTTCATCTTCCGCAACACCGCCTCTATAAGGAAGTTTCTTCATTTTATTTTTGGCTTCCTCATAGAGGAAGCTTTACGAAAGATGAAAATTATTGACGAAGCAATGTGCAAAGTTCAACTTTGCATCCTTATTTTAAATACAAATTCAAAAAGTACGAAAACAAAAATTTTCATAAATTCAAAATTCTATAAAATCTGAACCGCTTTATGTATTTCGCTTAAATTCAATACCGATCGTCATTTTTCATTGCTTTATTCGTCAAATACTGTTTAAGCTCATTATCTAAAAAATTGTGGCAGCTAGAGAACACACAGAGATTTTTTGAAAAATTCAATGTCTCATAAAATCTGAACCACTTTACCAATCTTCACCAAATTCGATATCTACAACAACTGGATGTTAATTTTATCTTGCAAAAGATTTGAGCAAGTTTGGTCGAACTTAACTCGAATAAGAACGAAAACAACACTTTTTCGAAAATTCAAAATTTCATAAAATTTAAACCGCTTTATGGATTTCGCTCAAATTCAATACCGACCTTCATTTTTCATTTCTCTATTTGTCCAGAACTATTTAGCTCATTAACTGAAAAATTGCGGAAACTAGAGAACATACAGACATTTTTCGAAAAATTGAAATGCTTATAAAATCTGAACTTTTTTTTCAATTTTTTCGAAAATGTATACATAGGAAGGGGCGTTGCTACTCTACCAGCGCGCCAAATTTCAGCTTGATTGTTAAAACCGTTTTCGAGATACAGCGGTTTCAGTTTTGCAAACGTGCCACACACAAACATACACATTAGGGCTGTTCAAAAAAACATAATTTCTTTATAATCGGTTGCTCCTGAAATGCTGTGTTGATTATCACAAAAAAAATGTTTTCGCAAAAGCTGGGAGTTGTGCGATGTTATTAAGTACGGCCGCATCAAGGCCAAAATTCATTAAAAACGGCGATTTTTCGAAATTTTTTTTTAAATTTGGTGAAGCGCTCATGGAGATTGTGGTTGCTTTCGATAGACTATGAAATTGTGTAAAGGCAGAAACATGTTCGATAATGTTTAGTTCTGCCGCATCGATATTGAAGTTAACAAAATAAAAAATGAAATCCTTTAAAACATTGAAATATTCATCTGATCGTCGACTATTTCGCGCGTTTTCAAATGACAAGATGGCTGATGAAACGGGAGCCCTGTATGATCAAATTTAGTACTGCCGCATCGATATCGCAGTTTCCCAAAATTCGAAAATCGCTTATCATCATCATGATTATGATCATACATGACTCCCGTTTGAAGAGCCATTTTTTCATTTGAAATCGCACGAAATAGTCGATGAGCAGACGAATATTTCAATGTTTTAAAGGATTTGATTTTTTGATTTTGGTAACTTCAATGTCGATGCGGCAGTACTAAACATTATCGAACATGTTTCTGCCTTTACACAATGACATACCCGACTAGAAATCTGGTAGGGCAGCCCTGCCGTCACATTTGGGCCTGATCTGGCATGGATAAGTTTGACCTGATAAGGTGTACCTTATTAGAACCGGATCTGGCATTGGAAAGGTTGCCCTGATAAGGTGCACCTTATTAGGACCGGCCCTGGCATAGGGAAGGTTGACCTGATAAGGTATTCCCTATTCAGGTAAAGATCTGGCATAGATAAGGTAGACCTGATAAGATGTACCTTAATAGGACCGGATCTGGCAAAGGGAAGGTTGACCTGATAAGGTGTATCTTATTCAGGGCCAGATCGGGAAATATTAAGGTAGACCTAATAAGGTGTATCTTATTCAGGGCCAGATCGGGAAAAATTAAGGTAGACCTGACAAGGTATTCCATATTCAGGTTCAGACCTGGCATAGATAAGGTAGACCTGATCGAAATATTGGCGGAATTAAGAATATCATTTATAAAATCAAAATGTCGCATTCAATATGTTTTTAATTTTAAACCCGTCATTTTGAATTTACAAATTTTAAGTTCAAATTCCTAATTAGTTACGTTAAAAACTGAACTATTATTTAAATAAATAGTAAATTGAACTATTATGGAAATACTGTACGAGATATCCACATAGTCGGTGTGGTCTAGTGGTTAGCGTGCTCGGTTAGGTAGTTAGGTAAATAGGTAGGTCCCGTAGGTCTTAGGTTCAAATCCCGCGTGCATCACTTCCCGAATGATGTTACGAAAAACCGTATCTGAAGACGACTTGTTTTTTTTTTTTTTGTAATATTAATAGAATATTATTGTTCATATTGCGGCATAATGCGCGGAAATTAATAATTAATTTTTTTATTTAATATAAAGATAAGTATATGTATTTATATATCTATGATTATATTTATCAGGCCCTTAAATGGTTATTTTTATCAGGTCCTTATGTGGTAAACTTGAACTGGCCCTGATGTGCCAAAGCGTTACAATTCCAATCAGGGCCGTATAAGGTAGCCAGACAGGGGCCTTGGATTTAGAATCCGGTTACCAGGTCCGGCCCTGATATTCCCCATAACTGAATTTCTAGTCGGGTAGTCTATCGAAAGCAACCACAATCTCCATGAGCGCTTCACCACGTAAAAAAAAAATTTATAAAAATCGCCGCTTTTCATGAATTTTGGCCTTGATGCGGCAGTACTTAATATCATCGCACAACTGCTAGCTTTCGCGAAAACATTTTTTTTGTGATAAACAATACAGCATTTCAGGAGTAGCCGATTATAAGAAAATTATGTTTTTTTGAACAGCCCTAATACACATACATACATCAGGACATTTTTTCTAAACCACTTTTCTCCATGTTTTGGACCATTCTGAGTGTCCTGATATGAAAATCTCGAAAAAAATTGTTTCTTACAAAAACAAAGTTTTCTCTATGAGGAAGCAAAAATAGTCATAAACTTTTAATGAATTGCTATCACTTTATAGTTACCGACGACAGAATTTTCGCTGAGGGCATACAATTTTTGATGATGGTATTGAAGAGTAAAGTCACATTCGATGAATATATAAATGGTGTGAGAGAAAAATCGTATAAAAAGACAGGAATGTACTTTGGAAAAGCCATAGTGTCCGAAACTCACTCAATTGCGGGTTCCCTTTTCGCACTGTGGTGTGCCAAGTTTTATGTACCTACACGGGACGAGCGATCTCGCCAATTATTTCCCATTGCAGGTTGCCCACTCGCTCACCGACCGCTTCGGGGTAATTGAATGTCGAGCGAAAATTACGGGTCTGCGGAAATGTTCGGCTGTTAACGCACGTTTAGGCAGGAGTAGGTTCATTGAATTCTCTACCGATTCGCTAATGCTTTGTCTGTATACGCTGCACATTAATACTACATGTACCTACATACAGACGAATGTGCTGCATACAGCAGAAATTTTAAGTAAAATATAGATATATATATATATATCTATATGTAACGAATTGAAAAAGCTTCGTGCCATGACAATTGGGTTTTCTATAATTAAACATCAATTGACTATATCATTACCGTGAGAGTTAAAAATTTAATACACGAAAACAAAATCGCAGGATTCTCGTGATTCCATATTTTCATTATGTGCAATGAGAAAAAAATATAATTGAATACAACAAATCATCGAAGTAAATAATTTATTGGAAATATTTGAATCAATCATAAATTTAATTCGTTGATTTGTAAAATCAAAATCATATTCTTTTCAGTCAACACAATATTTCAATGTTTTTACTTTTTGAGAGCAGCAATTTTAAGAAAAATATATATGTATGTAATTAATTGAAAAAACTTCGTGCCATGACAATTGGGTTTTCTATAATTAAACATCAATCGACTATATCATTACCGTGAGAGTTAAAAATTTAATAGACGAAAACAAAATCGCAGGATTCTCGTGATTCCATATTTTCATTAAGTGCAATGAGAGAAAAATATAATTGAATACAACAAATCATCGAAGTAAATAATTTATTGGAAATATTTGAATCAATCATAAATTTAATTCGTCGATTTGTGAAATCAAAATCATATTCATTTCAGTCAACACAATATTTCAACTTTTTTACTTTTTGACAGCAGAAATTTTAAGTAAAATATATATGTATGTAATCAATTGAAAAAGCTTCGTGCCATGACAATTGGGTTTTCTATAATTAAACATCAATCGACTATATCATTACCCTGAGAGTTAAAAATTTAATAGACGAAAATAAAATCGCAGGATTCTCGTGATTCCATATTTTCATTGAGTGCAATAAGAGAAAAATATAATTGAATACAACAAATCATCCAAGTAAATAATTTATTGGAAATATTTGAATCAATCATAAATTTAATTCGTCGATTTGTGGAATCAACATTTTTTTTAAATTTTCAGTCAACAAAATATTTACACGTCAAACAATATACGTTTTCATATTCTATCGTTAATCCGAACCAGTCAATCTATCGTTAAAAGGACAAAAAGATTCTGTCAATATAAGCAATATTAAATTGCTTCAATTTATTGATTCCTAAAATGAAACATATTCTCAAACTTATTTGCAGCAATTACTTGAATTAATTTTTATAGCTTCTTCAGTCAACAAAATATTTCGTATTTCCGACTATTGCTTTAATTGTACTATTTCCATTGATTTATATTAGTTGGATCTTCATTCATTTTTTTCTAAATACATTATTTAGTTCATTCAATGCAATATATTGAAGTTTTTTTTCACATATCCACATATATAGTTGCTTCAAATACCAAATTCTTCTGTCAAATATCAGTGTTTAATAAAATTGATTTGGTGTTCCAATTGTTTTTTTTTCCCTCTCTCTCTGTGCTCAATGATTTGTAAAAATTGCATTGGCTTCTGCGTTTATCGTGCAGAGTTATAAATCCCCATTAATTCATGAGATATAGTTTACAGTACAATTTATTTTGTAATTATGATTTCATAATAATAATATGTAGTGATTATAAAATAGAGTGTAAACATTTGAATAGCTGAAAAAAATACTAATTTTCGCTTTAATATTGGAAGAAATAGTGAAAAAAATGGAAGAAATAATTAATGCATTAATTATGTTTTTTCCATTTTTTCAAAAAGATTACCGCGAATTTTTATTGAAAAATAATAATTTTTTCAGCCATTCAAAATATTAGTCATCGTATTATAATCGCTACATGTTATTATTATGAAATCATAATTATACAGCTGATAGTATCATCATCATTATTTCTATAAGTGGTAGGCATTTACAACTCTAGACTCTAGTTTGACAGCCACTGACTATACGAATGTGAAAAAATAAAAATGGTGTTCAGTGAGTCACATAATATAAACTCTGATCCTGGAAAAGCTGTTATCAAAGGGTTTCATTGGAGGATTTATATGTGCGAGTCGATAAAACCTGATAGATAGGACGACCAACCACCAGAAAATTAAGGACTGGTTTTCACTGGCTGCCACAAATCGAACGTAACACGAACTCCGCTCCTCTATTCCTTCGCTCAAAGCTCGAATCAACCCTTTGCAAGGGTTAGTTGACGACGTCCAACGAACCTTGGCCCGTGTTGCACGCTGAAAGAGCTTGATTAAATAGGTCTTACCTAAGAATGATTGCGCTTTACCAGAAGCTTACGGCGACGAACGTATAACGAGCAACGAGACCACCCAAGAAACGTCTTTTACGACTCCGGTAATCTCTGAGAAGTTAGAGAGTTGAAATAAAAAGTTTGCGCATGAATGCAACCTCCCTCAGCGAACCTTTTAAATTCCTCGATAAAAAGAGTAACTCAAGTATAAAGAAAGTGCTGCCAATTATCAATCTTCTTTTTTACAAGGTAAATTCATGCAGAAATAGAAAAAGTGTTTAACATTTGTTCTTCACAGTGAATGTCTTTGATTTTGTTTAAATCCATTATATATATTTTTAATTATAATATATATTTAATTGCTTTAATTATTGTAGTGAATTTGACCGAAATAGATTTATTTATTCAAATCAACGTTTATTTGATAATATTTGGTAAAGAAAAATTATATTTGCCATTAATAAACATTTTTCAGGGTTTATTTATTTATTCAACTAAATATATTAAATAAATTTATTTATTCAAATTAACGTTTATTTGATAATATTTGGTAAACAAAAATTATATTTGCCATTACTAACCATTTTTCAGGGCTTCATTTGAACTTTTTAAATTCCTCGATAAAAATAGTAATGCAAGTATAAAGAAAGTGATGCCAATTATCAATCTCCTTTTTTACAAGGTAAATTCATGCAGAAATGGAAAAAGTGTCTAACTTTTGTTCTTCACAGTGAATATCTTTAATTTTCTTTAAATCAAGTATATATTTATTTGCTTTAATTATTGTAGGGAATTTGACCGAAATAAATTTATTTATTCAAATTAACGTTTATTTGATAATATTTGGTAAACAAAAATTATATTTGCCATTACTACACATTTTTCAGGGTTTCATTTGAACTTTTTAAATTCCTCGATAAAAAGAGTAATGCAAGTATAAAGAAAGTGATGCCAATTATCAATCTCCTTTTTTACAAGGTAAATTCATGCAGAAATAGACAAAGTGTCTAACCCTCAACTGCACCATTTTTTTTTTAATTTTTTTTTTAAGTTCATTTTTTTTTTCAAATATCTTTTTCAAGTGACATAGAAAACCCCATAATTTAAAAATCTGATAAAATTCTGAAAAATACTTTGTTCAATAACAAAATTATCTAGCTTATAGTCAGAGTGGGGAAGATTTACCTTCTTACAGTTTTTAACCTTTTTTTATAAAAAAAAATTATAAAAAATAGAAAAAATAATTAATCTACTACAGGCAGTTGGTCAAATGTTTATTTATGTAAAACCGAATTTTTCAGAATTTTTTCAGATTTTTAGGAAATTGTTCAGATTTTTCCGAAATATACAAATTTTTTTTAAATATGTTTTTAAAGTGACATAAAACCCTATAATTTAAAAATCTGAAAAAAATTCTGAAAAATACTTTATTCAATAACATAATTATCTAGCTTATAGTCAAAGTAGGGAAGATTTTTCTTCTTATAGTTTTTAAACTGTAAGAAGAAATAGAAACGTGATGCCAATTATCAACCGCCTTTTTTACAAAGTAAATTTATGCAGAAATAGTAAAAGTGTCTAACATTTGTTTTCCACAGTGAATGTCTTTAATTTTTTTTAAATCCAGTACATATTTGATTGCTTTAATTATTGTAGTGAATTTGACCGAAATAGATTTATTTATTCAAATCAACATTTATTTGATAAAATTTGGTAATCAAAGTTCACCACTACTGATCATTATAGTTTATTAAAATAGACCTGACCCCTTGCAATTCACTCCATAATTATTTATGCAGTTCTATATACCCGAAAAAACACTTTAATTTTTTTTTAGATTTTTTAAACTGAAACTTTTTTTACATGATTTTTTTCAATAAAAATTTTGCGAACCAATTAAAAAATTCGAAATTATTCTCAAAAACCTTGTATTAGATATCAAAACTTTTTAGCTATGACCCAGAGTGGGCAAACTTTTGCGTTAATTTTTTAAGTAATTTTTTTTTTTTTTTTTTTTTTTTTTTCGAAACAAAAGGCCGTTTAAAATGGAAAGAAATGAAACAAGATGGCAGTTGTTGCATAAACATTTTATACATAGCGCAAGGTTATTTTAGAATTTCGCTGAAGCTTTTTTTATCGATATGAAAGAAAATCATGTGCTTTCAATCTCCTTTCTTGCAAGATAAATTAATGCAGAAATAAACATGCTTTTAAACATTTAGTCTCCACAATAATGAATGTCTTTGATTTTCTAATTGATAAAAATTCTGAATCTAGTGTGGAGGAAATTTTATTTGCATACGTCGAGGTGGATATTTTAGGCTATAAATTATATTCACTTGTCTATATGAGCTTGTTTAGGTTGAAATGACCTGCAAGTTACAGCCACATTGAGTCGTGTAAATAACATTCTACAGAAAATACCAACAATACGCTGTACTGAAAATGCCAACAATAATATTCTGTGAGTGTGAAATGTCCGTGTTGCATGGAGAATATGAAGCGACATTCTGAAATTACGATGCTGTACACGAACTTCTCTATGCCTTGGAGTACAGTGTGTAAATGTTTTACTACACCAGCATTGTCTTGCGTTACGAACACCAACGGGAATGTTTTAGAGCCTCGGAAGAGCGCTCTCGAGGGATAGAGCTGGCGATTATTGTTGTTCGGCATTCCGGAAACCGCATTTCTCAACAAAATACCCAAACGCCATGGTAATACAACCCTTGAATATACAGAGCTAAGTTGGCTTTGTCTTTTCTCGCCCTTTTGGTCTTTTATCATATCTCAGCACTTTCTATGCACCCAGAAAAAAGATCTTGTTAATGGGACTAGAATCTACGCATTGGAAATAAAATTTCTTATTTGGATGCCGACCTACTGGACTTTCATTCACCTCAAATAAATTTTTTTATTTGTAATTAATATACTTGTTGAATAGTAAATATATTCAAATCTAAGAAATATTTATTTGGGTCGGCAGTTATATAAATTGAACTACTAATACGATCAAAATATGATAGTTATATTTTGAACTACTAATACGATTTAAAAAAAAGTTGCAAAGTTGAACTTTGCACATTGCTTCCTCATTATTATTTTTTTTTTCACAAAGCGATCTCTATGAAGCTTATTTACTAATTTTGGCTTCCTCATAGCGGAAGCTTTGTGAAAAATGTAAATTAATGACAAAGGAATGTACGAAGTTCAACTTTGCAACTTATTTCGTTACTTTTTCACGTTAGTTTTGGTAGTTATGGGTGCGATCACACAAAAAAGTACGCTTACGTGATTAAATTTCAATTTTTTTTTTTTTTTTTTTTTAATATTTGAGTCGTTAAAAAATAAATTGTCCGTAATTGGATATCTCATTGTGTTATTTTGTGCAGACTTCTTTTTATTCAAGATTGTACTGTAATATGAAGAGATATTTCAATTCATGCGTTCATTATCCCTCTATATTATAAAAAGATCTTGCCGCCGCCACCGCCGCCTAAACCTAATCGTTCTAAACTATAATCTGTTAAAAGATGAAAAATCTCAAATTGCTCCAAAATCAAAACCCATTTACAGATCGTCATCAAATTTGGTACATAGCAATAGTGAATATTTTTCATCTGTATTTTTCATTTCGAAAAAGTTTTAATTCATTCATTGTTAGTTGACCTGAGTTATAAGAAAATGATCATTTTTTCAAAATTTCAAAATCACGTAAAATCTTAATCGCTTTACCGATCATTACCAAATTTTGTACGTAGCAGCGCTGAGTATTATTTATCATCTGTATAAAATTTCAGCTGATTTGTTAATGTTTAACGTGAGTTAGAGCAAAACATAAATTTTTCAAAAAATTCAAAATCCTATATAATCCGAACCCCTTTACCGATCATCACCAAATTTGGTACATAGCAGCATTGCATGTTATTCTTCATCTGTAGAAAATATCAGTTGATTTCGTGAGATTTTGCAGGAGTTAGAGCAAAACGTAAATTTTTTGAAAAATTCAAAATCTCATAAAAACGGAACCTATTTGTAGATTCTCCCCCAATTCAATACCGATTCTTCTTTAAGGCTGCTTTATGTATAAAAAAATATTTAGCTCTATAGCTAAAAATTTGCGGGAGCTAGAGCGCGTACAGACATTTTTCGAAAATTGCAAAGTTAAATAAAATTTGAACATATTTTTGAATTTTTTTGAAAATTATCACAAGCAATGGCGTATACCTGCCGCACATGCGTGCCAAATTTTAGACCGAATGTTAAAGCCGTTCTTGAGATATGCAAGTTTGAATTTTGAATGCCGTTCACACACACACATACACACACACACACACATCCATACATACATTTTTTCTAAATCACTTTTCTCGACGGTTTAGACAATTTTAAGCATACTGACATGAAAATCTCGAAAAAAAAATTTTTCACGAAAACAAAGCTTCCTCTATGAGGAAGCAAAATAGACGGCCAATCGATAGAATATCTTTTAGTAAACAAAATGAGCTATTGATCGTCATAGTCGGACTGATATTACGGTTTACCCTTTCAAAAAACTGGATGAAAAAACATAACATCGGAAATTTGCAGATATTGATCGATTTACTGTTGATATCACAGCTGTGAATGTATTTGAATATCGAGAACTAATATGCTGCTATGTGATTAACACCGTGGAACAGATTATTAAACCATCTGAAATTGTAGAAACGCTTTTAAAAATTTAGCACTGATTTGACTAGTGTGGAACGTTCCAACCTCCTTAAGCGCCCGAGTCCGCTTAACCCCAGTGTATTTAAAAAAACTGTCGTCAAATTTATTGTTTAATTATTCGGTAGCCCACTGGCTGTTAATCATTCGAAGCTTTCAATTAACAGACATTAACGTCAGCCGCGCGCATGTGACTTGCCAACTTCACGTTGCAGAACAGCCTGCAATTAGGCTCTACCCATTGCGGTATTATCTCGCCAGACGCGACTCAACGTATCGCTGTGGGGCTTCCTCGACATGAACCTCGGATTACAGTAAGTTTCCGTTTGTCCGCGATAATCGCCAACCCCTGCTGGAGTTCTCGTTTAATGCGTATGGGGCATTCCGAACCCAATCGACAAGAATCGGAGCAGTTTCATAATTATATGGTAACCTTATAATTATATTTTATATTTTATATTTATATTCATATTTTATTTGCGGTAATTACTTAGAATAAGGTCTTCCAATTTATATTTTATATTTAATTATATTTTCGTTTAATATATGGTACACTAAAAATATAATAAATTTATATTTTATTCATGGTAATTACTTAGAATGAAGTCTTCCAAATTTCCAAGTTTATTGAAAATTAGTATAATAATAAGAAGGAAAAAAATTAAAATTTTTGCGAACGTAAATAGTTGGAAATTCAAGTTCCAGCATTTTCAAAATTACAAGAAAACGTTCAAAAATTTAATATGACTAAAAAATTTATTTTCCATTGATATTTTTACACAGTCTCCCTAGTTTTTTCTTTTTATATTGACGATTCAGTACAGCTTTTGGTTTACTGGCTCGGATTCTTGTTACTTTGATCTGGAATGCCCCATATATATGTATATATATGTGCGTGTGTTTGCATAGGTTGCGAATCTCAACTAGTGAGATTCGCGAATACAAAACGTAGAAAGGAACAGAAGCGCGTTAGATACTTTCAATTAACAGCTTGAGGATTAAGGCAAACAAACACGTGAATATTTTCAGAGAACCATTTAAATTATTTTGTGACAAAATTCGTTGGACTTTTAATTACGGAAAGACTCGTATAATTGGTAGACTCTTGTGGGTAATTACGTAATTTTATGCACTCAGTCTTGTTGAAATTAATTACGTAGCCGTTGTGTAAGGTTGTTGTAATTTATTAGAAGAATTTATTTCGTAATCGACTTATAACTAATTAGCGTTTGCTACTGAGTTTTGCAGTATTTTTTTTTTGATCACCATATCAGTTGAGAAGAGTGCCACGACTTTTTTTTATGTAAGACATTATGTTCTTATGTCTTAGAGATTAAAGTGAGACATTAGAAAAAAGTCGAAGAGGAATGTGAGCCTTTAACTGAGGACCATTCGGATTTGTGCGTAAGCCAGAGCGTGTGATAGTTTCATCTCGCATTATTGGTAAAATCGAGCAACGACGGACCAACAACAAATAAATAATGCATCGATTATTTCGAGAGCTTTAGTAGGATTATAATGGACCAATATATCAATTTTCATAAGGGGCACGTGTCAACCCATGGGAATAGTAACGATGAAGCATCGGGCTAGAATGTATAAATGGATATAAATTCTGATTGTGAATGAACGTTTTGCTTCCTCATAGAGGAAGCTTTGTTTTCGTAAAAAAGTTTTTTTTTTGCAAATTTTCATGTCAAGACACTCAGAATGGTTCAAAACGTTGAGAAAAGTGGTTTAAAAAAATGTCCGGATGCACGTATGTATGTGTGTGTGTGTGTGTGTGCGTGTGCGTGTGCGTGTGCGTGTGTGAGTGCGTGTGCGAGTGCGTGTGCGTGTGCGTGTGCGAGTGCGTGTGCGTGTGCGTGTGCGTGTGCGTGTGCGTGTGCGTGTGCGTGTGCGTGTGCGTGTGCGTGTGCGTGTGCGTGTGCGTGTGCGTGTGCGTGTGCGAGTGCGAGTGCGTGTGCGTGTGCGTGTGCGTGTGCGAGTGCGTATGCGAGTGCGTGCGCGTGCGTGTGCGTGTGCGTGTGCGCGTGCGTGTGCGCGTGCGTTTGCGCGTGAGTGTGCGTGTGCGTGTGCGTGTGCGTGTGCGTGTGCGTGTGCGTGTGCGTGTGCGTGTGCGTGTGCGTGTGCGTGTGCGTGTGCGTGTGCGTGTGCGTGTGCGTGTGCGTGTGCGTGTGCGTGTGCGTGTGCGTGTGCGTGTGCGTGTGCGTGTGCGTGTGCGTGTGCGTGTGCGTGTGCGTGTGCGTGTGCGTGTGCGTGTGCGTGTGCGTGTGCGTGTGCGTGTGCGTGTGCGTGTGCGTGTGCGTGTGCGTGTGCGTGTGCGTGTGCGTGTGCGTGTGCGTGTGCGTGTGCGTGTGCGTGTGCGTGTGCGTGTGTGCATAATTTTTTGTTAGCAGGATAGCTGTCGCAATTTTTAAGATATCGGGTTCAAATTTGAACCACCAGTAAAGTGTCGTTAAGCAAGGTATGGGATAGAATTTGGAGTTAATCCATCAAGGTGTTCAATATTTATGAAATTTTGAAATTTTTGGAGAATGTCAACTCGGGCTCTAACTTCCGCAATTTTTATGATATCCGGCTCAAACTTGGACCAGAAGTGGACTATTATCAAATAGTGTTTGGGATTAAATTTGGTGTCAATCCGTTAAGGGGTTCACAATTTATGGCATTTTGAAAATTTTTAACATTTTTTGTTCGTGCTCTAACTTTTGCAATTTTTAAGATATCGGGCTCAAATTTGGTCCACAAGTGGACTGTTATTAAATAAAGTTTGGGAGTGAATTTGACGTCAATCCGTTAAGGGGTTTAAAATTTATGGCATTTTGAATTTTTTGTTCGTGCTTTAACTTCCGCAACTTTTAAGATATCGGGCGAAAATTTGGTCCACAAGTAGAGTGTGAGTAAACTAAGTATCAATTCGAATCTGGCGAGAGTCTGTCAAGGGGTTCAAAACTAATGCCATTTAAAATTTTTTCAAACAAGGCTGCAAAGTAGAACTTTGCAAATTGCTCCCTCATTATTATTGGATTTTTACAAAGTTTCCTCTATGAGGACGCCAAAATAGATTAACATGCTTCCTCATAGTGGTAGATTTGTAAAAATCCAATAATAATGAGGAAGCAATTTGCAAAGTTCTACTTTTTGAATTTATGAAAATTTGTATTTTCGTACTTCTTTAATTTCTACTTAAAATAAGGATGCAAAGTGGAACTTTGCACTTTGCTTAGTCAATAATTTTCATCTTTTGCAGAACTTCCTCTATGAGAAAGCCAAAACTAAAATAAAGAAATTTCCTCATAGAGGCGGCGGTGCGAAAGATGAAAATTAATGAGGAAACAACGCGCAAAGTTCTACTTTGCATCCTTTTCTCTTTAAATAATAACAGACAGGGACATTTTCTAACTTTGTTGGGTGGGGTTCAAAATAGCGAATTTCAAAATATAAAATTCACTATTTTAGCCATTCGCTATTTTGACCCCCACCCAAATTTCAACTCTACCAAAATTTCTTTCCAACGAACGCACAACATTCGTTTGTGCATTCGCAATCATGAAGCAGACCGAAAAAAGCAAAACACAGTAGAGTAGGTCGAGTTTAGTCATCCCCAAAGCCGGCTGCGCTAGTTTTCGTTCGCTCAAGTGATACGAGAAAAAGCACCGACTGACACGAAAACAAAAATAAAAAAGACGAAAATAATAATAATAATAATAAAGAAAAAACAGTAGGAAAATGAGAAATATGGGATAGGCGAAAGCTTTTACGAAACACTGAGCTCCGCACAACTCGGACTCCCTGTGCTCTGGCATTGGCAAGGGTATAGAAGTAGAAAGCAGGACGGCGTACCGACATACTACTTCCGGCCTGCACTGCCTCAGCCGCCATCACCACCACCACCAAACACTACCACTACACCACCAGGCTTAATAAAGGCGAACCTTTGAATTTCATCTCACTGGGGGGGAGGAAAAGCGCCCGGTACGACGTTACACTCTCGTGCTGCTCATCCACGCGAGTAGTTGAAGCTTTGTGTATATTCTCTGTGTGCGAATACGTACGCATCCACGGATATCGTCAACCGTAGAGAGAGAAAGAGGAGAAAATAAATAGAAAGAAAAACAGCCGTAGAAAAAGAAAGCGCGAGGATCTGGCGCGTTGAGGATATTCACATTGCTCTAGTGACTTTTCACAGTGGTGCAATGGAACCTTTCGTACGTGTGTACGAAAGGGACGACGAGCTCCTCGGTCGCATAGACAAACACGTTAGTTTTCTTCTGTGTGTGTGTGTGTTTATGTGTGTATATGTGAGCATTCATTTCATTCGACGTAACGCGCAAACCGCAACAGTCTCTGGTGAGAGCAATGAGCTCTGCTGCACTCTGTAGTACATTGCCCGATGGTTAAAGAGTGGAGATCCAGGTATTGGGTTAGTGTGTAAATACCATTTTACAAAGAAATACTCTGCTACAAATTTGCAGCGGTTTTATATATCTGTATTGAAGACTTTTTTGGACTCGTAGAGCGATTTTTAATTCAAGTGCTTCGCACGCAACACTTTTCGACACGTTGAGAGATCAACTGTGCTGCTTCGTTGCGAATGCTCGCAGCAACCTAAGCTCTCCCTTGGGTAACGTTAAGAGCAACTTGATTTTACCATAAGAGATTCGCCACGACAGCAAGAGTTAGAAAGATTTGCTGATGCACATTCGCATTTTCGATGACTCTGCTTTTTCTACTCTTCGCGAGGCAGAGAATTTACGGAATTAATAAATTAAAGGGCCCAGTTCTATTATTCACAAACACGTATTATTATGAAACTGAGAAAAAAAGTAGAACCTTACACATTGCTTCCTGATTATTTTTCGCTTCTTACAAAGCTGAAGAAGCGAAAGCTATGAGGAAGGAAAAAAGTATGTTATTCAATTTTGGCTTCCTCATAGATGAAGCTTTGTAAAAAGCGAAAAATAATGAGCAAGCAATGTGCAAGGTTCTACTTTGCATTTATGAAAATTTTTGTTTTCGTACTTCTTTAATTTGTATTTAAAATAAGAATGCAAAGTAGAACTTTGCACATTGCTTCGTCAATAATTTTCATCTTTCGCAAAGTTTCCTCTGTGAGGAAGCCAAAAATAAAATAAAGAAATTTCCTCATAGAGGCGTCGTTGCAAAAGATAAAAATTAATGAGGAAGCAACGTGTAAAGTTCTACTTTGCATCCTTATTTTAATTAGCGTTCATTTTACGCTGGAAATTATTTCCTAATCCTCGAATTGATCGAGCGTTAATGAGGAACGCTCTGATTTTGCACATTACGTAGTCACGTTCATCGCCAGACTCTTTTTTAACCGATGAACGATTCGCATAGGATGTAGAAGAATGAACGTATTTAAAACGCAATCTCTTTATGTATCACAATACACTCGAGTGGATGAATGCAAACGGCGGAGAAGCCACGAGGAATCGCTCCATTGAAGAGCGAACTACCGCTTCGGTTTCTTTAAACGATCCGCAATCGCAATATAAAAGATTACTTTAATACAAGAGTGGAAATACGATATTGCCATTAACAATTCAGTGACTGTGTTTTAATGCACGACTGCAGTAATCATTAATAATCTAGTCATGAAAATATTTCAAATACATTTTCAATTAAGGATGTTCGACTGTTTCACACTAATCAAATCAGTACTAAATTTTTGGAATTGTTTCATTCAAGTTTAATGCATTAAATAACTGTAGTGGAGTATTGATTTGTAATGAAGCTTAACCGAGAGAAATTAATAGTGATGGATTTGCATAAAGATTAACTGATTAACGTTACTTTCCGATGAGATACATTTTCGTTCAGTTTTTTCCAAGAATAATCTGTAATTTTTTGCCAATTTTGATGAGTGATAGTTCATTCTCTTTTTTAAAAGATGCTCTACAAATTGACCGGCTGGATATTTAATATTATTGATCGTTTAATAATTATAGCTATTTGTTTATGAAAGAATTTTGATTTTTGTTAAACAACAGGCTATAATTATTAATCGATCAATAATATGAAATATCCAGCCGGTCAATTTGTAGAGTATCTTTCAAGAAAGAGAATGAACCATCACTCATCAATATTGGCAAAAAATTATAGATTATTCTTGGAAAAAACTGAACGAAAATATATCCCATTGGAAAGTAACGTTAATTAGTTAATCTGTATGCAAATCCGGCATTATTAATCTTTCACTGGGTTAAGTATATATGCTTCAATTCAAACTACTCTCTACTATTTTTATTCAATGCATTAAACTTTAATGAAACAATTACAAAAATTTAGCACTGATTTGACTAGTGTGAAACAGTCGAACATCCTTAATGAATCTCTACTTCGAAATCACTTTACTTGATTATTGACTCCAAAATAATTATATGTTCATTAGCTTTCTAGATAATCCTGAAGTATAAATAAGAAAATGTATAAACTTTATAGAAAAAAAAATTCCATGTTTTATCATTTAACAACACCATTTAAAAAAAAGAGTAATGGATAATAGTAAAAGTAATGGACCATTACTTTCCTGATTCATTCCATTTTGTAGAATTTTTTAATGAATTTTAATGGAAGATCTTTTTACTTGAATTAAATTTTCATACTTTTTTTTACAACCTCGTGAAATATTTACAAAAATGTTATATCACATTATTGATTGAATAAATTAACAAATAGAAGCAAATTGCATGTGATAAAATGGTTACATGTTTTTAACCAAATTTTTAGTAGTTCTAACCAAGCCTTTTTTTGAGTGTAGGAGTATTGTCAAATTTAAGTTTGAACTTACGTTCGCATTTAAATTCATTAATTCAAATCTAAAGAGCGATAAACGCAGCTTAATTTATCGTAAATGATGACAAGGCGATGTAGATTTTAACGAGGAGAATGTTCTCCCTCGCTTTCGTTTATTTTTACAAGTGTTTCCGTAATGGAGAAACAAACAACTAAAACATATTAATAAAAGTTAATAAATAAAAAGGGAAACATAAGCTGAGTTTTAGAGACGGCGAGTTCCTGAGGAAAAGGAAAGGGTGACTACTTGAAGTCAGCAGTCACTTATTAGAGGAAAAATTCACTTATGGCCAGTAAATTTGTTAGGGAGGGCAATTTACGTTAAAAGAATTTTTCATTTAAGTTATTTTTTTATATCTATATTTATACTCTTTGGAAAAACACAATTTAAACGGAAGTCCCGACTTATGGACAGTCAGGTGAATTCTGTAAGAAAAGAAATTACTTAAACAGCAACCTCGGGTTAATATATTTACTTATGAGCAGTAAATAGGACAAAAATTAGGAATTGTACGTAGGCAGCACTATTCCCGGATCCTTACCTCCTGCGGTCGTCTCTACTGGGAGAAACGGGCAGGAAGTTTCGGATCAAAAGCTCTGAATCTTCACTGCTTATATGCACGGCTGGGACTCCTTTCTCTTGCGGGAGCAACCGCATCGTCGTGGCCATCTGTCGGCCGAGCGGGAACTACGGGAGCTTTCGCGAGCTCAGGCGCGGATCGCCAACTCGAGGGGCCCGGGCCGTTAGGGAAATTTTATTTCAGTTTAGGACGGGGTTTTATTTTACAGGAAGAAAAAAAACTGTAAGCCAGGAGGCAAACAGTTTGAACGCTTGCGGACAACAAATTTTTCATATCTTGTACGAACATACGAAGAAAGTAATTATGTATTGTCAGCGGAATCCTATCTTTATATAAAAGCATGCAGAACTTTTGAGTAGAAAAAAAATGCCATGTTTTATCATTTAAGAACACCATTTAAAAAAAAAGGAGTAATGGGTAATAGTAAAAGTAATGGACCATTACCTTCCTGATTCATTATATTTTGCAGAATTTTTTAATGAATTTTAATGGAAGATCTTTTTACTTGAATGAAATTCTCATACTTTTTTTTACAACCTAGTGAAATATTTACAAAAATGTTATATCACATTATTGATTGAATAAATTAACAAATAGAAGCAAATTGCATGTAATAAGATGATTACATGTTTTTAACCAAATTTTTAGTAGTTCTAACCAAGCCTTTTTTTGAGTGTAGGAGTATTGTCAAATTTATATTCCCAAGTTTGAACTGACGTTCGCATTTAAATTCATTAATTCAAATCTAAAGAGCGATAAACGCAGCTTAATTTGTCGTAAATGATGACAAGGCGATGTAGATTTTAACGAGGAGAATGTTCTCCCTCGCTTCCGTTTATTTTTACAAGTGTTTCCGTAATGGAGAAACAAACAATTAAAACATATTAATAAAAGTTAATAAATAAAAAGGGAAACATAAGCTGAGTTTTAGAGACGGCGAGTTCCTGAGGAAAAGGAAAGGGTGACTACTTGAAGTCAGCAGTCACTTATTAGAGGAAAAATTCACTTATGGCCAGTAAATTTGTTAGGGAGGGCAATTTACGTTAAAAGAATTTTTTATTTAAGTTATTTTTTTATATCTATATTTATACTCTTTGGAACAACACAATTTAAAGGGAAGGCGCGACTTATGGACAGTCAGGTGAATTCTGTAAGAAAAGAAATTACTTAAACAGCAACCTCGGGTTAATATATTTACTTATGAGCAGTAAATAGGACAAAAATTAGGAATTGTACGTAGGCAGCACTATTCCCGGATCCTTACCTCCTGCGGTCGTCTCTACTGGGAGAAACGGGCAGGAAGTTTCGGATCAAAAGCTAGATTTTTAGATTTGCAAATATCTTTTATTTTTCCATTATAATAGCTTATACATTGTTTTTATCAGTACCTCGCTCTCATGTTTTACACGCCATCCTCGTTCGTTGAACTTTACCGGCCTTAATTTTTCTTTTTTCACTTATTTCTATTTTTGTTTTCAACATTTTTACATTTTAATTCTTTTTTGGTAAAAAATTTGGAAAAATACCCTTTAGAGTCCGGATCAAAAGCTCTGAATCTTCACTGCTTATATGCACGGCCGGGACTCCTTTCTCTTGCGGGAGCAACCGCATCGTCGTGGCCATCTGTCGGCCGAGCGGGAACTACGGGAGCTTTCGCGAGCTCAGGCGCGGATCGCCAACTCGAGGGGCCCGGGCCGTTGGGGAAATTTTATTTCAGTTTAGGACGGGGTTTTATTTTACAGGAAGAAAAAAAACTGTAAGCCAGTTGGCAAACAGTTTGACCGCTTGCGGACAACAAATTTTTCATATGTTGTACGAACATACGAAGAAAGTAATTATGTATTGTCAGCGGAATCCTATCTTTATATAAAAGCATGCACAGCTTTTGAGTAGAGAAAAAATTCCATGTTTTATCATTTAAGAACACCATTTAAAAAAAAGAGTAATGGGTAATAGTAAAAGTAATGGATCATTACTTTCCTGATTCATTATATTTTGCAGAATTTTTTAATGAATTTTAATGGAAGATCTTTTTACTTGAATTAAATTTTCACACTTTTTCTTACAACCTAGTGAAATATTTACAAAAATGTTATATCACATTATTGATTGAATAAATTAACAAATAGAAGCACCTTGCATGTAATAAGATGGTTACATGTTTTTAACCAAATTTTTAGTAGTTCTAACCAAGCCTTTTTTGAGTGTAGGAGTATTGTCAAATTTATATTCCCAAGTTTGAACTTAAGTTCGCATTTAAATTCATTAATTCAAATCTAAGGAGCGATAAACGTAGCTTAATTTTTCATATGTTGTACGAACATACGAAGAAAGTAATTATGTATTGTCAGCGGAATCCTATCTTTTTATAAAAGCATGCACAGCTTTTCAGTTTCCAGGTTTGTCGTGTCATATGATAGTCTATTCTGTAAAACAAAATGAAAAGTAAGTGGTTCTTATTCAGAAAACGTGGTCGTTAGTAGTTCCTCTCATTATCCCTTCTGACCCGAGTTCTACCTTTGCTGAACCAGCTTCCAGACTGGGCTGGGGTATTCATGAGTTTTAGTGATAAAACCTGAATGGACAACTCCAGACGGTGACTTTTCAGTCATCTTCCTGAAAATCCCTTAGTAGTACAAACGCAGAAGATTATCAAAAGACGCAGCGCAGCGTCTCGACGCCGAGTATATTAATATATAATAATTATATTTAATATCAGTGAACAAACACACTCGGTGGTTCTACTTCTTTTCATTTATGACTACGCTAAAGTTTTAGTTACAGGAACTATTAACATTGACCATTCTCATTGTTTTATTCGTACTCTGACTAATTTCCAGAAAATTTGTTGACAACAATATCAATTAGTATGAAGTCAGACTCAAAATCACAGCTAAAATTTTACGGCAGAAAAATCTGCAAGCATTTTTATAAAAACTTTTCTCGCCTTTTTTTTTAGTAAAATATTTGTTTTCTCAATAAAATGAATTCGAAATGAATCAAGTAGCAATTGTTAAACATTATTTGAGATTTTGAAAGTGTCATATAAATTCTATTAAGATCTTTTAAATTCTCAAGCAATTTTTAACAATTGCTACTCTGAGTTTGAGGTTATTTTTTTAAATTATCAAGAGCCAAGTTCTTCAATGTCGAGAAATATGAGAAAAATTTTTGGTTGGGCTTTCTAAGATTTCCGTCAAAATTTTTCCCAAGAAAAATTTAGTAGGTGGTAAAATTCGACGCACACATCTGACTCAAATTCCAGAGTGGCTACCAAAGGATCATATTTCCATGCAGTCGTTCGCTCTTCGACTCACCCTCGATTTACAGGCCAACGTTATTCAATTTAATCGTATGACGCGGAGGGCGTTTGGAACGCAGACGAGCAAAGTAGAAGCTGTGTGCGCCCCGTCACTTTGCGGACAGAATACAGATTTTCAGTAGATCGCTGCATAATACTGGCTGGATTATGTCTTGCTCTTCGGTCGCTGACAGCTTAAAATTAAGCCTCAGCATCTAATCCATATAATAATATTACATTTATATGTGAAAGAATAAATATAACCACGTTTAAAAATCAAAATCGTAGCTTTTTTTTAGAAAAAAACAGGGTTCCATTTTGCTAAAAAAAGAATGTAGTGAGTACATCTGCGTGTACTCAGAAAAAAATATGTGAAAACATCTTTAGCAGTTCAGCATCGGGATATTTATTGAGTACACTTTGTCAAATTCACTTTTTTCGAGAAGAAGGGTAACGCTTTTTGAGGACATTTTGCTCAAATTCACTTTTTTCAAGAAGGGCCGTAACGTTTTTTGAGAACATTTTGCTCAAATTCACTTTTTTCCAAAAGGTGCGTAGCGCTGTTTGAGGACATTTTGCTCAAGTTCATTTTTTTCCAGAAGGAGCGTAACGCTTTTTGAGGACATTTTGCTCAAATTCACTTTTTTCCAGAAGGGCCGTAACGTTTTTTGAGGACACTTTACTCAAATTCACTTGTTTCCAAAAGGAGCGTAACACTTTTTGAGAAAATTTTGCTCAAATTCACTTTTTTCCAGAAGCAGCGTAACGCTTTTTGAGGACATTTTGCTCAAATTAACTTTTTTCCAGAAGGAGCGTAACACTTTTTGAAGACATTTTGGTCAAATTAACTTTTTACAGAAGGAGCGTAACGCTTTTTGAGGGCATTTTGCGCAAATTCCCTTTTTTCAGAAGGAGCGTAACGCTTTTTGAGGACACTTTACTCAAATTCACTTTTTTTCAAAAGGAGCGTAACGCTTTTTGAAAACATTTTGCTCAAATTCACTTTTTTCAGAAGGAGCGTAACGGTTTTTGAGGACATTTTGCTCAAATTCACTTTTTTCCAAAAGGAGCGTAACGCTTTTTGAGGACATTTTGCTCAAATTCACTTTTTTCAGAGGGAGCGTAACGCTTTTTGAGGACATTTTGCTTAAATTCACTTTTTTCCAGAAGGAGCGTAACGCTTTTTGAGGGCATTTTGCTCAAATTAACTTTTTACAGAAGGAGCGTAACGCTTTTTGAGGACATTTTGCGCAAATTCACTTTTTTCAGAAGGAGCTTAACGCTTTTTGAGGACACTTTACTCAAATTCACTTTTTTTCAAAAGGAGCGTAACGCTTTTTGAAAACATTTTGCTCAAATTCACTTTTTTCAGAAGGAGCGTAACGCTTTTTGAGGACATTTTGCGCAAATTCACTTTTTTCCAGAAGGAGCGTAACGCTTTTTGAGGACATTTTGCTCAAATTCACTTTTTTCCAAAACGAGCGTAACGCTTTTTAAGGACATTTTTTCAGGAAAATCCTCGCTAAAGATGTTTTCACAAATAACAAAAAAACCTAAATTGCTTTAACCCAATATCAAGCCTATTGATGCAGAAATTTAATTTGAGTCTCTTTCTAGATTGAAGCTCGTTCAATTTAAAGCGAAACAATAAGATAACTTGAACTTTAAGTCATCTAAAAACTCCTAAAATGCCTTAATCCGATATCAAGCCAATTCATGCTAAAATTGTTTATTAATTTGATATATGGACATCCAACGCTTCAGCATTCAAGAATTTTCGTTTAGTTAAACTTATCGTTCAGTTAAACTTATGTTTGAACAATAAAATTACTCGAACTTAAAGCCGTCTAAAAATACCTTAACGCGATATCAAGCCAATTCATGCTAAAATGATTTATTCTTTTGATTCTATTTCCAAGCTGAAGCCAAATTTGAAGTCAGTTCAACTTTAGTCTAAACAATAACATTACTTGAACTTTAAGTCGTCTAAAGCCGGCTAGACTCCACAATACATTGTTCGGACTCAGTATGAACATTACATTGTTGGAAAATAAAAGTCTATGTCCCACAGCGCAGGATTCGTGGTGAACCGCTTTCAGGAAACTTCTGACTCTGTTGGTAACCCGATAACTCGGTAAACTCGCCGACTGTTCCAGTGGGAGGTGCAACCATCGGATCGGAGAAACATCGTTCGAGGTAACTGTTTTTATAAAGTGATGTACCGTGCACGCTCCTGTGAGTACGAAAGACACAGAGTATCGTACGTGAAGCAAGAGAGAACGACCGAAATTTGTAGCACATGACGTTAAAGTTTGAACGTCTCAAATGGCGATGTTAGTCCCTCGGTCCAGGCTTACAACATAAAGCTCTATGGGCTCGCTGTCGAAACGACCCGTCCGCCATTAATCTTTAGCATTGTTCCTAGGGCAGGGCAACTGGAAACTCCGAGACCCGAGTATGCAACATTCTGAAACGCCCACGAATATATTATCCACAAAAGTATCTCATTCATTCCAGAGGCATTCCGGAGGCTCTTTCGATTATAAACTTTAAACTTGATTGTACATTTTTCTTCCATCTCGTAAGTATCGACTTAAAAGTTTGATATTCAGAAACGAAGAATGGAAATCGAAGGAAATATCACAAGCGAATCTCTAATCTGAAGACAATTTATTTCTGATGAATTCTGTGCTAAATTTGAGAAGTTTGTTATCGGATGAAGTGGAAACTTTTTTAGTATAATTTGTTGAATAATGAATAACTAGTTCCTGACTATCATCAAAATTAGTGGTGCATTTTTTCTCACAGCCGTCATTTATTTTGGACTCTCATTTCGGTCGTTTGTCGTGAAATTGAATCAATGTCTTGTCTCGGTTTAGCTCGAATCTCGATAAATATGTATCATTTTAGAATGTTAATCTCACGAGTTTTGTTCTTTTGGAATTAACAAAGCTAAAGTAAAAATGCATTTGGGATTAATTTTTCAGCAAACTTTATTTGTTATTTTGACGATGTGTGCCATTATGACTCTATTCCATCGTGCTCCGCTATCACTATGGATTTTTGCATCATGGTTTGCCAGTTAGCGAGGTTACTTATGTATAATAAGAACATTACTTTCATCATAATGGGTTAGGTTTCCGTCAACGTTCTTACGACAAGAGGATGTCGTGTACCAGCCAATTTAAGGTGGGACAAAAGAAAAGTCGGTTGTACGTTTAAACCGCTGTGTACGACGTCAACGACTTGGTTCAAGCCATGTCGCTGTCCTCGACGGGAGCACCGCGTCTTCAGGCTTTTGTTCGGGCTCTGCCTTATGCATTTTCAGTCTCGTGGCACTCAGAGGAAGAGGACAAAAACATGTGCAGAATATTCTAATACTTATAACTTCAACTTCGTTTAATTTTTCGGCATAATGATTGAAGTCTATTAATTTTTATGAAATATTTTTTTCTCATAGAGGAAGTTTAGTTTTCACGAATTTTTTCTTTTTTTTCTTTTAAATTTTCATGTCGGAATATTCAGTTCAAAACTCTAATTTGCATCTTTTTTCGAAGAATTATGCGTGTATTTATTATTGCAAATTATGCCTCAAACTGCAGATGAAAATAAATGGTAAATTGTGCAATTGGCTTCGGCAAACGAAAAAAAAAGTTAATGACTTTGATTAATGTTCAACCACTAAGAGTCGATGCTTTTACCACCAGCTGCACATGTTTCGTGTACACATATCGAAATATACGGATACAACTAAAGTGGAATGAAAAGCGCTTTTCGCCGAACGATACGATCGATATCATGCCAACCACAATTGTGAAGAATGTTGGTCATAATAGTTTCGCCATATGAGAAGTGATATATTTCATGGGTTTTACAATCGACAGTGCAATATGTCATCGGACAAATCACCGCAATGGAAATTCATTGCACTACATGTAAGCACATGAAAAGCGGCAAGTACAATGTACTCGCAAATGTGGATTTTATGGAATTCCAATACATTTGTGAACGCAGAACGTGCAATTTGTTGGCGACATCAATGTCGATAATCATTGTTATTAAGCTTGTTATAATAGTCATAAATTATGAGCTTTTGAATATTTATTTATTATCGTCTTCTTTATAGAAATATTCTAAAATTCGGGCATTCTCTTTCAAGTCAGTCACTTTTTTCTGTAATTAATTTTGGTTTTATTTTTTTTACTCATTCCAACACTTTGGATTATGATCTTAATTTTTTGCTTCCTCGTAGAGAAAGCTTCCGTAAAAAAAAATGTTATCGAGATTTTCATTTCAGGACACTCAGAATTGTCCAAAACTTCGAGAAAAGTGGTTTAGAAAAAATGTCCGGATGTATGTATGTGTGTGTGTGTGGCACGTTTGCAAAATTCAAACTGCTGTATATCGAAAACGGGTTTAACAATCGAGCTGAAATTTGGCACGCTGGTAGAGGAGCAACGCCCCTTCTTATGTAAAAATTTTCGAAAAAATTGAAAAAAATATTCAGATTTTATAAGGCTTTCAATATTTCGAAAAATGTCTGTATGTTCTCTAGCTTCCGCAATTTTTCAGCTAATGAGCTAAATAGTTCTGGACAAATAGAGAAATGAAAAATGAAGGTCGGTATTGAATTTGAGCGAAATCCATAAAGCGGTTTAGATTTTATGAAATTCTAAATTTTCTAAAAAATTTTGTTTTCGTTCTTATTCAAGTTAAGTTCGACCAAACCTGCTCAAATCTTTTGCAAGGTAAAATTAACATCCAGTTGTAGTAGATATCGAATTTGGTGAAGATTGGTAAAGTAATTCCGATTTTATAAGACATTGAATTTTTCAAAAAATCTCTATATGTTCTCTAGCTGCCAAAATTTTTCAGATAATGAGCTTAAACAGTTTTTGACGAATAAAACAATGAAAAATGACGATCGTTATTGAATTTAAGCGAAATACATAAAGCGGTTTAGATTTTATAGAATTTTTAATTTATGAAAATTTTTGTTTTCGTACTTCTTTAATTTGTATTTAAAATAAGGATGCAAAGTAGAACTTTGCACATTGCTTTGTCAATAATTTTCATCTTTCGCAAAGCTTCCTCTATGAGGAAGCCAAAAATAAAGTAAAGAAACGTCCACATAAAGGCGGCGTTGTAAAAGATGAAAATTAATGAGGAAGCAAAGTTCTACTTTGTTTTTATAACCTTCAGTGGTATGATCAGAAATTATCGAAAAAAATAGCATAGTTGGCAACACTATTTGTTTTTTAAAAAAACGTGAATGATATTTTGAAAGCCAAGTCAACTATGAAGTTGCTGTGCTTGACGAAGAATCCATTTAGGAAACAAAGTTCTACTTTGTTTTTATAACCTTCAGTGGTATGATCAGAAATTATAGAAAAAAATAGCATAGTTGGCAACACTATTTGATTTTTAAAAAAAACGTGAATGATATTTTGAAAGCCAAGTCAACTATGAAGTTGCTATGCTTGAAGAAGAATCCAATTAGGAAGCAAAGTTCTAAGGCAAACGCCTCAATAGCCGGCCATCTTAGAGAACAGGAAACTGTAAAGTTATATTTCTTATACTAAAATGACCTTTCTATAATTGTAACCATAACTAATGCAAAGCTTAGCTTTTCTACTTTTCGAAAAGCATCCATTAATTCATGTCAGGGGTATAGTTTTTTGTTAAAGTTAGGAAACAATTGAGAAAGTCGATGGACTAGTACCCGACCACCGATTTCAGGTAATGTCTAAATACCCGACCAAGCATGCCCCTATACGCAACCACCCGCCGATACGAGGCTATGCGATTCGTTGAAACTTCATTTTATTTCTTAAATTACACGCAACGTTTGGGATAATTCATGATAAATAATAACTAACAAAAAGGCTCACCGTCACGTGCAACCGGCATCAACTTGCCATAGAGGTTATGTTCGCTGAGTTTGTGTTGGCCGGGAATAGGCCGCGGTTGGATATCGGTACAGCATACTGCGGTTGCGCCCCAATAGCCAACCATGGAAATTGACGACTTAGCAGTGGTTTTTCGCAAATTTTAATGGAAGATTTATAAAGTCTATTTATTCGCGAATACCACAAGCCACGAATTATTGTGGAAATCGTGAAAATAACAGCGTCATAAGCTTAACAACGTTACGCCAATTCTTAACGAACTGGCTAAAAGATATGCGCCGATCCTCTGAGCGGCGTCTGCAGTGCACAATATCTTTAAAAAACGTCAATAAAAAAATTAATGACTATTTTTATTATTGGCCTATGCAGACATAAAGAATTGCAAAAATGGTAGCACTAGTTATTTATTTATTTCATATTCATAATTTCTTAATTTTAGTCAATATTTGTGTCAGTGGTTGGAGACTGGTACATGGTTGGATACCGGAGCGTTTACCTTACTTTTTTTTTTATAACCTTCAGTAGTATGATCAGAAATTATCGAAAAAAATAGCATAGTTGGCAATACTATTTGATTTTTAAAAAAACGTGAATGATATTTTGAAAGCCAAGTCAACTATGAAGTTGCTATGCTTGAAGAAGAATCCAATTATCCGAATACCGGAAACGCGTTGATCTGGCTATCGGAGGGAGCAACTACAGACACTGGAAAATAGTTCAAGTGCCTTGAGATGGTGAGCAACCAAGATCCGCACATCCTATCTTTCCATGTACCAGCACTTTGTGATCTGTAGGATGTTGGCGAGGAAGAACCTAATATCAAGCAAGCTACGGAAACTCTCCTCAGACTCGCAAATTGGCGAATTCCGCCATCCGGCAAGACAGACAACGGTTGTCTCCAGGGTGTGGATAAACTTTCTGGCAAGTTACCGTCGTCAACGAGAGAACCGTGAATCACTGTTTAAAGGATTGTCGAAGTCGCGGAAGTTCTCGACTGCTGGAATTATTGCACGAGTTAACACATCATCTTTTGATTCAAGAGAAAAGAAAAAAAATCAAAATTCCATTTCTAAACCTAAAGGTAGAATTCTAAATCTCTGCAGAAAAAAGAATCGCCACAAACGTAACTATAGTTTAACTCGCACTAGTGCGTAAAAAATCCATGAACATTTTTTTGCGCAATAAAAGTTCCATTTCGCAGTGAGCTCAGAGGCAAAAAGAGCCAAACTTTTGAGACAGCTGAAAATATGTTGTTGGGGATGGGCGCAAATGATATACTTTTTTATGCCCTTCTTACTCGAACAACTATTTTGTATGTGGCAGTAAAATACTGAATAAAAAATGTTTTCAAAGTATTTGAGAACTTCGTAAATTAACGTCGTGGAGTTGTTATTTACGATTATAAGTAATGTTCCATTTTTTATCATTTAGCAGAAGGTGTCGTATATCAATAAAATGATTTTATTGCGTACTTTGCGCAACCGTAAAATGAAAAGGTGATAAATATGAATATTTAACAAAAATATTCATGAAAAATAGGTAGTGCAAAAAAAATTGCATTCCCTGCACGGAATCATGAATTTTCTTTTTGTGCACTATTAAAAATATCTATTTTTAATTTCCGTCACGTCTAACGGTAGCTTTTTCACAGAAAGGAGTATATTAAATTTAATATGTAATAAAATAACAATATTTTTTTACTAAATCATATGAAAATTTGAGAATTTAATATAAAAATAAATTGGCAAATATTTTTTACAGTGTATCAACCTTTGCAATAACCCAGATACTTGAAACTCATAAACCTCGGAGCTGATGTATACCAAGCCTGACAATTTTCTAGTCTCTACGAAGCTAAACTTTATCGAATTATCGATACTGAAAATGATGTTAGAGAAAAGCTCAACAGGACAAAGTATGGATACAGACTTTTTGCTTGTTCGCTTCATAATCTAATATCACAGATTCCGGGGATGCTGTGCAAAAGTGATGTTAACCTTGTTTCGCACAATGCAATTATTACTTCCATACGGTATTTCGCTATGCAACTCGCTTACACTGAGAGAAAAAATTGTTGGGCACAACGAAATAGAGGTTGACTCAACCTCTCCGAGAGGTTATATACGGCGAATGGAACGATGAGGTTGGGTCAAACTCATCAAATGGTTGTCGGACTTTCTTCGATTCAAATGTTTCATGTGGTTGAGACAACCACAGTGCATTTATTGTAACTCTAACATTGTTTTCTCTCAGACCATACGCACTTTTGCATCAATCTCTAATCGATTGATTAGAAGTATTGATGCAGTTGATTCAACTACCCGCGTAGAAAAAAAGAATCTTGTGAAGAATCTTTAAAGGAATCTTGAAAAGAATCACGTATAGGATCCGGAGCAAGATTCTTTCCAGGATTCTTTTCAAGATTCTTTCTATCCGAAAGCGTTCTGAGAATCTTTCAAAGAATCTTCGAAAGAATCTTGAAAAGCGTCTTTAAGAGAATCGTGAAAAGATTCTAGATTAAACAGAAAAATCGTTGAAAGAATCATAATGAAATTCTGACTCTGTGCTGGCGGCCAGCCTTCCAGCAACGGCGCGGCAATGGTAACCAGCACTGGTGCAGCACTGGCTTGACTGCTGGATGATAACTTCGGCCCAGTGCTGCATGCCATGTGCTGGTCCATTGCTGGCGACCAATACTGGTCAGCAGCGGTGGATACTACTGATCCAGTAACGGCAGAAAATGGCCGCTCATTAATCCTCGCCATCCATGGGCCAATACTGGTCCCTATTTTTCTTATTCCTGGCACCGCCGATAAACGTTCGCCGACGGTCAACAAAGCTATTGATAATATAGCAGAATAAACATTTAGTTATTATCAGTTAATTTCGGTTGAGCCAAATAAGTTTTGTAACTATGATGAGACTTTACCGAGCTTCACACACACACACACACACACATTTAGTCTTAACGTGTCTATGTTTCGCAACGCTCAGCTTGACAACTCTGACTGTAGCGTTTCGGGAACATTTTCCAATGGATTTTTAATAATATTTTCACTGTTGTATGAATCTTCACTTTCAATAACGACGCTTTCATTGGGCGATACGTCTGTTGCATTGAGGTTATGTTCACTCTCACTTCTTCCGGGTCTTTCGCCGCTGTCACTGTCACTGTGATCACTACCATTTATTTTCTGTCGCTTTGAGGGAGGATCTTCTGCTTCGTTGATGCACTGATCATCTGACACTTCGGTTCTTTTTTTAAATCTCGATTCTTTTCCACCCGATAATAGGTGGACATATTGATCGTAAAATTTCACGCGTGATTTCCACCTCTCGCCCACCACGACTCACAGTATATTGCAGGTATTCATAGTATCGATGGCGCAATCATCGGCACCGGCAATGGCCCAGTCGTGGAAAACTGCAGCAGCCCCTGCTCGGTACAAGTCTATCGGCCATCGCTGGTTGTCAGCAATGGGCCAGACGTGACAAAATGCTGGCAGTTTTTACTTGGTCGCGGCCACGGGCCACTTCTGGCCCCAACGATAGCTCGATAGTCAACCAGTACTGGCTATCATCGGTTGGTAGCCAGTACTCGCCCAATCATTGACCCCGTTGTAACTGCTGGCATTTCCTATATGGGAGTTGTTTTATAGAAATCATTTTCCTGATTGGAATGACACGCGTGATTGGCTCAACCACTCGTTACACGCGTTTTAAGTACCGAAAAATTGTTGCCTCAATCCCTCACGGGGTTACGTCAACTGCACTGCCATTCGCTCAACAGCATCAATGTTCAGCCAAAACATTGTTATGTTGACGCTCAATTGTATGAAGTAGTTGTCTCAAAGAAATGCATTGCCTCGACGAATGGGTGTTTGTGTCAACCTCTATTTCTTTGAGCATATTACATATTATTTGAGAAATATTACTTTATTTGGCAACCACCGCGCGAGGTTGTTAGGATTTCAAGTTTTCTCAGTGTACATAAAATATCGTAATTTTTGGTGGGGATCAAAATAGCGAATGACTAAAATAGCGAATTTCGAAATAAGGAACGTCTAAATATAGAATGGCCATCATTATGAAATTCGCTATTTTAGCCATTCGTTATTTTGACGATTCGCTATTTTTATTGCATTTTAATAAGATGGGGGTCAAAATAGCGAATGATCAAAATAGCGAATGGCGGAAGTGGCGGATTTCATAATGATAGCCATTTTAGATTCAGACGTTGCTTATTTTGAAATTCGCTATTTTGACCCTCCACCGTAATTTTCCCATGGACAAACTTCCAGACAAGAAAATTAATAATTAAATCACGTACATAGAATTCAGTCGGACTAATATATAGCGTTGTATTCCTGCGAAAGTTTTGACGCTAGTGCTAAACCAGAGTAACGTTCGAAATGTCCAATCGAGTCCAACTCTAATCTGCACGAGACATCGGTAATCGAGTTAGGAACCCCTACATCCCAAAGAGAGTCCAACGCATTGGTTACTGTCAGTACTGTGGTTACCCATCGACGACCGACTCTCACCACTTGCACATTGTAGCGGTACATTCGTACAAGCAAGCAATTTAGTGTGAATCGTGCATGGTTTATATCGATCGATGCATTTTCCCTTACAAATTGTAGCCACTTTGAATATGTTGAACTTTATAATGTGGGCGGAGTTCGAGATTCCCTTGCAGTGCACTTACCAAATTTGCCTTTGTATTAAAAATGTTAGTACAATTAGTATGCAATTACTTTAAAAACGATGTAATTTAAAAAATTGTTTAAATTAAAAAACTCCTGACTGAAAAAAATTAGTGTTATTAATAAGCAAATTGGGTAAATGAAAAATGGTTAAATAAGAATCATTCGCATATTATAGTCCAGAGATTATTTCGTCAAGGAGATTATTTCGTCGTAATCCTCCCGGCTATAATATGCTAATGATTATAATTATATTTAATTACTAATTATGTTACAAAATATAATGTAATTTGGAATTGAATATAATTAGAAATTATATTTTTAAATATGATGTAATTTGGAATTGAATATAATTACAAATTATATTACAAAATATAATGTAATTTGTAATTGAATATAATCACAAATTGCATTAAATTGAAATTTCTAATACTTTTTTTTTACTTTTATTTTTTTTTATTTTTATTTATTTATTTATTTTTTCATTTTATTTACCATTATTTCTGTGTTTGTTCTTAAATTTTTTTGAAGATTCTTCTTGTTGACAATTTTGCTTAGATTCTCATCGAATAAAACTTCTTTGTTGGGAATGTATGTGTCGACCATTCTGAATGTAGCAATGAAGATTGGTACATTTACTTTTTGCAATTTACAACTTAATTAATATTAATTAACGAATTTGCATTTGGAATGAACTTGGTAAATTTTAAAAGGTTGTGAAGACTCACCTGGAGAACTGTTTTGTCAAGACCAGCGATGAGAGCAGCAGGTGGAGATGACGACGACGTTGAGGATGATGAGGTCGAAGAAACGGCAGGGCTGGAAGCCGAGAGGCTGGATGCTGTAGTGGTCGAGGGCGCTGAGGGAGCGGGAGAGGCCACCAGTACCCGAGGACCCCCCGCTGCTACAGCCGCCCCCGACTCTTCGCCGGCGACACTCTTCTCCAATTCTGCAATAAAACGAAATTTCGTTACAATTAAGTGACAACGTTTTGTGTTGGTTTTACTCTAATATCGCCTAACCCGCGTAGAAAAAAAGAATCTTAAAAAAAGTCTGGAAAAAATCTTTGAAAGAATCTTGAAAAGAATCACGTATAGGATCTGGAGCAAGATCCTTTCCAGGATTCTTTTTAAGATTATTTCTATCCGAAAGCGTTCTGAGAATCTGTCAAAGAATCTTCGAAAGAATCTTCGAAAGAATCTTCGAAAGAATCTTCGAAAGAATCTTCGAAAGAATCTTCGAAAGAATCTTCGAAAGAATCTTCGAAAGAATCTTCGAAAGAATCTTCGAAAGAATCTTCGAAAGAATCTTCGAAAGAATCTTCGAAAGAATCTTCGAAAGAATCTTCGAAAGAATCTTCGAGAGAATCTTCGAAAGAATCTTCGAGAGAATCTTCGAAAGAATCTTCGAAAGAATCTTCGAAAGAATCTTCGAAAGAATCTTCGAAAGAATCTTCGAAAGAATCTTCGAAAGAATCTTCGAAAGAATCTTCGAAAGAATCTTCGAAAGAATCTTCGAAAGAATCTTCGAAAGAATCTTCGAAAGAATCTTCGAAAGAATTTTCGAAAGAATCTTCGAAGGAATCTTCGAAAGAATCTTCGAAAGAATCTTCGAAAGAATCTTCGAAAGAATCTTCGAAAGAATCTTCGAAAGAATCTTCGAAAGAATCTTCGAAAGAATCTTCGAAAGAATCTTCGAAAGAATCTTCGAAAGAATCTTCGAAAGAATCTTCGAAAGAATCTTCGAAAGAATCTTCGAAAGAATCTTCGAAAGAATCTTCGAAAGAATCTTCGAAAGAATCTTCGAAAGAATCTTCGAAAGAATCTTCGAAAGAATCTTCGAAACAATCTTCGAAACAATCTTCGAAACAATCTTCGAAAGAATCTTCGAAACAATCTTCGAAACAATCTTCGAAACAATCTTCGAAACAATCTTCGAAACAATCTTCGAAACAATCTTCGAAACAATCTTCGAAAGAATCTTCGAAAGAATCTTCGAAAGAATCTTCGAAAGAATCTTCGAAAGCGTCTTTAAGAGAATCTTCGAAAGCGTCTTTAAGAGAATCGTGAAAAGATTCCGTCCATTAAACAGAAAAATCGTTGAAAGAATCATAATGAAATTCTTCAGAGGAATCGAGCGAAACCTGTTGTTGCTTTCCCTTGGTGTCAAGACAGTACATTTCGGTACGTCAACGAAGAGTAAACCCCTCGTGTATAGTCGAACTCAGAACAGATTTGCAGTCTTATATACGTTCAGGCTTTAAGTCACTTGCGAGAAACGCTTCGACCGCTCGCCATCTAGTGGCATCGTACGAAACACTGATATTCAATACTCCGCTAGATGGCGAGCGGTCGAAGCGTTTCTCTCAAGTGAAGGTGGTCCGATCGGTGTATAATGCCCCATATATATATATAATAAACATTCTAAAAACGAAATAATAAATACAAAACAAAATCAGATAAAATAATTATATTATAAAAATAAAAATATAGGGAGAGTGTCTTCCAGTCCGGCCGGACCCTTCACTTTGATAAGGCTTAAATAAATCTGAATTGAAATCTTTCACTATTTATAATTAAATAAAGTGCGGCAGAATTATTTTGACACTATGATATATTTTTAAATCTTGCAAGTTAATCGTGTGTATAATAAATTTTGGTACAATAAGAATGCTTAAGGTACCATAATTTTTATCATTTATTTTTATTTTACATCACAATTAGTGAATTTTTTTAACTGTGTAAGTGAATAGATATACAGAATAGAAATAGAAATATTTTGTGGTTAAAATAAAACGGGGATGTTGAGGTAGGGCTTTGCTTTTAAATCCTGCAGCTAAAGGCGACCTTTTCTGAGCTTTTCCATTCTAGGTGTACTTCGATGTCATGTAATATTTACAGACACTACTACAACATTCAAACTCGTGTTTCTTCAAGCATGCGTCTATTCTAGTCCTCATCCGGGCGAATCGACTGGTCCTACCACTTTTCGAGTCTCTGACTTGTTTCTATCTGTTGTTTCGCGTATTCAGCATTTCGACATAGTCTTGATAACAAAAGATCGTTGCTTGAGCTTTGTACCGATTTATTATGAAAAAAAAATTCATGAAAATGAAAAAAAAAATAGCTGCAAATTCCTCATCATTTTCAACTTTTAACTTTTTACAAATTTACCTCTATGATGAAGTATGTTCATCAATTTTGGTTTCCTGATTGAGGAAGTTTAGTTAAAAATTTAAAAAATAATGAGGAAGCAATTTACAAAGTTTTACTTTGCATCTTTGATTTAAATAAATTTGAAAAACTAAAGTTTTGCCATATTTTAGTCGTTAAGAAATAATATCGAAAAATTCAAATTTCTATATAAGCCGAACCCTTTTACCGATCTCTAGTAAATTTTGTATCTAGCATCACTGTATGTTATTCCATTTACTTACAAAATTTGGGGTCCCTTGTTCGTGTTTTGCAAAAGTTAATGCAATAAAATCAATTTTCAGAAAATGGCAAAACTCCATAAAATCCAAACCGGTTTTCCAACTTCGGCCAAATTTAATGCTAAACAATATTAAATGTATTTGTACTTATGGCGAGCTATTTAGCAAAATATCCTAAATTTTATAAAAGTTAGAGTGTTCACGCCCTTTTTTTTGGAAAAAAATTCAAAAACTATGAAATGTAACTTTCTGCATAAATTGTGTCAAACATTTTTTTTTTTCATGAAAACAAAGCTTTATATAGAAATATCTATGGTAATAGAATAATACACTATAAATATATGTCATATTTAAATAGATAATGATTTTTTCATTTGAAATTGGAGTTGAAGAAAATGGTTCTTTATTTATTCTTAATACACTGTTAAAAAAGATTGTAAATTTACTGTGACAAGTAATATGAAATTTACAAAACTGGTGTGTGAAATAATGATTATTATAACATTCGCTGTAAAATTAATATTAGTAGAGTAAATTTATCTAAGTGAAGATTAAATTTTCATATATTGTTATGAAAATTACAAAACTTCTGTAGTAATCTAGTTATTACATGACAAAAATTGTAAAATTTCAGTTAAGTTCTCAATATTAGTTAACCGATTTTTAAATTCATATACAGGACTTTTATATCTGTATAAAAATTAGTTGTTCAACATCATGGAATTTTTCAAAACGTTAATTTTCACGAGTCTTGGGAACAAAAATATTGAATGTGGATAATAAATTTTCAGTCAACCACAACTTTAATTTCATAAATTCAAAAACATTATTCTCATTGTAGGTGGCTTTTGATTTTATAAGAAACATGTGCACGTAATTTACAAACGACACCCAAAAAAAGAAGACAGAATGTAAATTCCTAGAATTTTATAACAGTAAATTTACAAATTTCTCAAATATTTTTCAGTATTGTTACTTTAAATATCTAGTATAGATTGACATTAATTTTGTGGTATAGGTTGTGAATAAAAACTTCCACTCTGGTACTGTAATTTTCTAGTAAATTTATTCAACAGTGAAAAAAAAAATTAATCTTAACGGTTATATAAACACAAATATTCAACAATTACTTTGATAATTTATAAATTTGATTAAATAAAATCTCTCAATTAATAAAATTGATGAAATTATAATAATTGCTAATCTAACTTCATAAGAAATTGACGGAGCTAAAGATCGCAATGAGCCTAATATAGCATATGAAGAATTTGAAGATCACCCAGCAATTATGTTCTTAATGGTTTATTAATTTATGAGCCTAAGTTTTCTGTAGTTTTCCCTTAAAAAATTATAATTATCATAATATCATAACAAAATTATAAGTATGAAAATTTTCTACGTTTCGTGTCTTTAAATAAAATTAAAAAAATATATTGTTCGTTCCAGATTGGACGACCCAGTCAGGGTCAGAGTTGTAAATGCCTAATACTTATAGAAATAATGATGATGATACGATCAGCTCTATAATTATGATTTTATAATAATAACATGTAGCGATTGTAATACGATGATTAAACTTTGGAATGGCTGCAAAAATTATTATTTTTCAATAAAAATTTACGGTAATCCTTTTGAAAAAATGGAAAAAAATGTAATGCATTACTTATTTCTTCCATTTTTTCCACTATTTCTTGCAATATTAAAGGGAAAATTAGTATTTTTTTCAGCTATTCAAATGTTTACACTCTATTTTATAATCACTACATATTATTATTATGAAATCATAATTACAAAACAAATTGTACTGTAAACTGTGTCTCATGAATTAATGGGGATTTACAACTCTGGTCAGAGTTAAATGTGAATTTAAAGCAAGAATGAGTGAAATTGAGTCGTGGTGAAAATGATGAAAATATGAATTTCAAAAGAGGGCGTGGCTGGTGAAGACGTTCAGTCACGTCATAAATAACACAAGGTGTCAAAGTTTATCGATCGTTGGACGAGAAAGGAGGAAATAAAAGATACGACTCCGAGCACCACTCTTGGTGAATGGTGATCACACATGTGGACATAGTATACAAACCGTGTTCGGACAGTTTCCGTATTCCACACGGTATAATCGAACCAAGTGCAAACAAACCATCAGCATACATATCCCATAGGTTGTATG